>CM053505.1:56280238-56481838 GCA_028627145.1 Eidolon dupreanum | reverse complement strand
ACTTCGGTTCTGAATCTTTGGCATGTGGTTGCCATTACAAATATGTAAAGAATACTTATATATATATATAAAAGTTTTATATATAAATATATATGTATATATACGGTCATCCATTTTCTTCTGCATGGGCCTTATCTCCATTCCCCTTTGCAAATTTTGATCATTGAATCATCCCTCTTTTCAGTCAGTTATCTCAATTTGTCCCTGTGTATGCCGAACATTCATTACTATTTTGTTATAACAATTCTCTTCTTATTGTTTAAGTTTATAATGCCCTGTTCTTAGTAAGGGTCGCACTCCTCTGCTTCTATTTGCCCAATAGTCACTTTACTTCTAATTATGTATTTTTTTTGTCATTTTGTTTTAGGTGAACTGACCCCTTTCAGTATTTCCTATAGTGCAGGCCTCATAGTGGAGAATTCCCTCAATTTTTGTATTTATGGAAAGGTCTTAATTTATCCTTCATATCTAAAAAAGAGCTTAGCTGGATACATTATTCTAGGCTGGTAATTTCTTTCACTATTAATAATTTAAATATTTGATTCCATTCCTTTCTGGCTTGTAAGGTTTGCACTGAGATGTCCGAGGATAATCTCATGGGTTTTCCTTTATAAGTTACCTTTTCCTTCTCCTTGGCTGCCCTGAGAATTCTGTCTTTGTCATTGATTTTTGATAATTTTAATACAATATGTCTTGGTGAAGGCCTTTTTGGGTTGAGAAAATTGGGTATTGTGTTGTCTTCTTGAATTCGAAGCTCCAGCTCATTCCTTAGATTTGGGAAATTTTCGTCCACTATTTGTCTGAAAATGTTTTCTAGTCCCTGCTCCTTTTCCTTGCCTTCAATAATGCCCATTATCCTTATGTTTCCTCTCCTGATGGTATCAGCAGGTTTTTGAATTTCTCTTTCATTATTTTTTATTCTTCAATATCTCTCTTCCTCCATCTGATTTATCTAGATTTCTGTCTTCGATTTCACTGAAACCTTCCTCCATCAGGCCAATTCTATTTCCCACGCTTGCTATTTCATTTTTCAACTCTTGCAGTGTGTTTTTTATTTCCAGAAGATCTATTCTGTTCTTTTTGAGAGTTTCAATCTCCTTGCTCTGATCATCTAGGTGTTTTTTTCAATTCCTGAAATTGTTGATATGACTTGTTTCAGAATTCATTGTTTTTTCAGAAGTACCATTCTGAATTCTCTTTCATTTATGTTGCATATTTCTATGCCCATGAGCTTATTTTCCATAATTTTTTTCTCTTTCTTTCTGAGATGCCTTGTCACTTTGATTGTTCATGGTGTTTATTATACTATTTCTCTGCCTGGAATTAATGGAAATATATTCTACTTTTTTTTTTCCAGAAAGAAGATTTATTATATAAAGTTCTCTCTTTAGCTTGCTTCAAGGAAGGCACTTTTCTTTTGTTTTTTAGTAGGTGGCATCTAAGCCTCTTGGATCCCTGCTTTATATAAAGTCTTAAAAATGTTTTTTTTGTTTGTTTTCTTAAAATTAATCACACTTGCTACCCTCAGTTTCAGTCCCTGTTTGTGTTAGCAGTAATTTTATTAGCATTTGCTCAGATTCCCTGGGGCTCCCCGGTGTTTGTTCTTGGAGGGAATGGGGGGAGGGCTCTTCTTGGTTGGGAGCTGGGGCCTGCAGCTCGGCCTCGGTTTTGCAACCATGGCTGATAAAAATCAAGTATTGTTTCTCTGTTGTGGGCTACTCTGCTTTCTGTCCTGATGATTGGGCCTTGTGCAAGCTGTGTGGAGCTCACAGCACTTCTAGGCTGTTCAGGTAAGTCGCTTCACCCTCTACCCTCCCCCTCTTCCTACAGGTAGCTCCAGTGACTGTGAAAAACAGCTTTTCAATTTCTCCCAGTCCACTGCCCATCACCCATGGTTCTGACCCATGGTAGCTCTTATGCACAGATCCCATGCTCAGACATGTTGGCATGTAGTTCGTGTGTTTTTTATTGAGTTTTAGATGTTCAGCTTCTTGTTCTTTCAATGGGAGAGTTATCAAGATGTCTCTCACTCTGCCATGTTTCCCAGTATCTCCTGCTTGCTGAATATTAGCAGGTAGCCCTGGAGGCATACAGACTGGGGCTAAATTTGGCTTGCAGCTGAACCCCTTTTCTGGACTGTGCCACCACACACCTACTTCACAAAGCCACATGAATGAGACTGGAGACTTAAGAATTTTGCTTAGTCCTTAGAAACAAACACAGAAAGGCAGCCAAAATAGAAGACAAAGAAGCAGAAACTATATGAGAGAACATAACAGAGATCCAGGAATCTGGAGTCAAGGAATCACACAGATGCAGCATTCTAAATGCTGATTATGAAGATGCTCAGTGAACTTAGGAGAAGTGTAGATGTGCTCAATGAGATCTTTAACAAAGAGTTTAAAAAAATAAAAATGGGAATGGAAATTATAAAAGGGAATCAGTCATAAATGAAGAATATATTATGTGAGATGAAAAATATATTAAGTAGAAAAAACAGAATGAATAAAGAAGAGGATCGAATGACCTATATAGAGGATGGGGAAGCCAATGACACTATCAGAATGGTGAGAAAAAGGAAGCCAAGACTCTAATAATAGTTAAAGGATCCTATGGGACACTATTAAATGTAAAAAATATCTGTGTCATAGGGGTTTCATTGAAAAACAAGATGTTGAAGAGGTATTTGAAGAAATAATGATAAAAAACTTTTCTAACCTGGTGAAGGAAATAGACATAAGACCCCAGGAAGCTCAAGGAGTGCCAAAAGAGAGGAACTTAAAGAGGTGCATATTAAGATACATTATTTTTAAAATGCCAACGGTTAAATAAAAAGAGAAAATCTTAAAAACAGCATGAGAAAAGCAGTTAGTTACCTATAAGGGAACACCCATAAGACTGGCAACTGATCTCTCAAAAGAAACTGTGCAGGACAGAAGAGCTTGGCACAACATATTTGACATGATGAAAGTCCAGGATCTACAACCAAGAATACTTTATCCGGGAAAGTTATCATTTAGAGTGGAAGGACAGATAAAAAGAAGCTAGGAAATTCGTCAACACCAAGCCAATATTACAGGAAATATTGGAGGCACTTCTTTAAGAAGGAAAAGCATGTATCAAAAACAGGAATAAAGAACTATAATAACTACATTCCTGTCAACAAGTACTTAAAACAGAAAGAATTAAGTGCTCTAACTAAAAGGTAGAGTGGCTGAATAGATAAGAAAACAAGGTACTACATACGCTACTCACAGAGACTCACTTCAGATTAAAAGACACACACAGACTAAAAGGAAGGGGATGGAAATACATATTGCCTTGGTGGATCTAGAGGGTATTGCACTGAATGAAATAGGTCAGATAGAGAAAGAAAATATTGCATGTTTTCACGTATATGCAGAATCTAAAGAACAAAATAAACAACTACAACAAAAGTGGAAATAAACAAATAGATACAAAGAATATTTTGTGGGCTACTAGATAGGAGGGGAGTTGGGGGGCTGGCAAAAAAAGCAAAGGGATTAAGAAGTACAAATGGATAGTTGCAGAATAGACATGGAGAGGTAGAGTGTAGCATGGGGAAGATGGTTAATAATGTTGTAATAAATATGTAAGGAGTAAGAGGTATTAGATTTAGTGGGGTGATCACTTTGCAAGTTATGTGGATCTCTGATCACTATGCCATGCAACTGAAACTGTTTTATTGTTGTATACCAACTACAATTGAAAAAAAAACTCATTGAATTGTACAATATAAATATGAGTAAATAATTGTCTATTGTATTTCAATAAAGCCGGATAAAATGTCAAATTTCTATATTGTACACCTGAAACTAATATAACCAATATACGATTGTATATTATTTTTTAAATTTAAAAAAAATTATAAAAAGTAAAAAAAAGATCAACAAAGGTATTAATCTTATTTAAAGCTTTAAAATTTATTATTCAATTAATTATATGTATTATGTTTAGGATGAAGTTGACTTGTCACATTCTAAATAAGTCTCATATCCCAAATCACACTTCCATACTAGCCAATATCTTTTTTTTTTTTACAGTGGTTGACCAAGTCAGTTTGTTTTGATTATCTTTGGCTTGATAACTTAGACTAGATATATATTGCATGCCTGAGATTTTCATTGATGCAGACATGAAGTGTATTCTCACCATCTTCCCTGCAGGTATGGAAAAGGATAAATAATTATTTTCTAGAACTAAAGATAATGTGTAATACTTACTGAAATACAACATGAATATAGGATTTTATAAACCGTTCTTAAAAGTGTAGTTATTGCAAGATTGAATGAAAGGGGCAAATCTAGGGTTTAGAAAAATAGTAAGAACCAGTGCTGTTCAGAATTTAGAACCCTACCATAAAATTTCGATTGGACTCCCTGACTTCAAATTATACTACAAAGCAGAATTAATCAAAACAGCATGGAATTGGCAGAAAAACAGACACACAAACCAATGGAATAGAATTTAGAACCCAGAAATAAGCCACCACATATATATGGACAAATAATTTTCTACAAATAAGCCAAAAACATACAATGGAGTACAAAAATTCTCTTCAATAAATGGTGCTAGACAGCCACATGCAAAAATGAAACTATACTGCTATCTGTCACCATACACCAAAATTAACTCAAAATAATGACCTAAATTATAAGACCTGAAACAACAAATTGCATACAAGAAAACTCATAGACCTTGGTCTTAGAGAAGGTTTTATGAATTTAACTTCAAAGGCAAGGGTACTGAAAACAAAAATAAATAGATGAGACTATTGCAAACTAAAAAAGATTCTGTATAGCAAAAGAAACCACCAACAAAACAAAAAGATGATCAACTGAATGGGAGAAGATATTTGCAAACAATGCCTCCAATAAAGGCCTAATATACAAAATGCATAAAAAACTCATGCAACTCAACAGGAAAAAAAAAACTCAAACAATCCAATTAAAAAATGGGCAGAGAACCTGAACAGACAATTTCCCCAAGAAGATATACAAATGGCCAATATACATATGAAAAGATGCTCAACTTTACTAGCTATTAAGTAAATGCAAATCAAAACCACAATGAAACACCACTTCACACCTGTTAGAATGGCTGTCCTCAACAGGACAAGTAATAACAAGTGTTGGAGAGGTTGTGTAGTAAAAAAAACTCTCATACACTGCTGGTGGGACTGCAAATTGGTACAAGCACCATGGAGACCAGTAAGATGCGTCCTCAAAAATTAAGAATAGAATTACCATATGACCTAGTAATTTCTATTCTGGGTATTTATCCCCCAAATTTGAAAACATCCATAAAGACATATGCACCCTGATGTTCAATCCAGCATTATTCATGGTGGCCAAGACATGCAAACAACTGAAGTGCCCTACAATAGATGGTCGAATAAAGGATTTGTGGACATATATACAATGGAATATTATTCAATCATAAGAAAAGATGAAATGCTGCCATTTGTGACAACATAGATGGATTTTGAGATATCATGCTAAGCAAAATAATTCAGACAAGAAAAGTTGAAAACCATATAATTTCACTCATGTGGGCTATAAAACTGAGAACAACAAACAAATAAAACAAACAAAAATTAATAGACATGGACAGTTTAGTGGTTACCAGAGGGTAAAGAAGGAAGGGGGAGATAGATAAGGGTAAAAGGGGTTAAATATATAGTGACAGGAAGAGATTTGACTTTGGATGGTGAGCACAAAATTCAATATACAGATGATATATTATTGAATTTTATACTTGAAAATTATATAATTTTATTAACAAATGTCACCCCAATAAATTTAATTAACAAATTGCTGTTGGGAGGAAAAGAAAATACCCAGATTAAAGTGGGGTTTTAGAGAAGTTGAACTATATTCCAGTATGGAATAAGGGCCTATTGGGAGACTGAGCTCTCATAAAAAGAACTGGAGGGGTTTCTTAATATAATTTTGAATTTACCTAAAAACTGAATTTAAAGATATTTTTAAAGCACTGAATATCAAACTTCCTTTTATCTGACATACAGGATTTCCTACCAAATGCAAGTTAAATGTCCTATTACAGAAAATAGAGAAAAATTAGTTAAAATAAATCATATAATCAGTTGACTGGAGCTAACACATATAGAAGCATATTACACTGTTTTTTCTATCTCTTTATGCTTAAAATATTTTAATAGGTATTTAATACATATCTTACAAAATTCAAAAG
This sequence comes from Eidolon dupreanum, assembly GCA_028627145.1. Taxonomy (NCBI): domain Eukaryota; kingdom Metazoa; phylum Chordata; class Mammalia; order Chiroptera; family Pteropodidae; genus Eidolon; species Eidolon dupreanum. The sequence continues at coordinate 56,475,604 of CM053505.1, read as the reverse complement.
GTATAAAAAGGTATAGAGTACAAATCTATTTATCCTCTTCTACTCTGCAACCATCTAGTTCTCTTCCCCAGAGGTAATAACTATTATTCGTTTCCTCTGTATTCTTTTAGAGGTAATCTATGCTTATATATGTCTATATGTATAACTTTGCCTTCTCTTTACTCAAATGTGTGTGTGTATATATATCATGTTATATATCTAAACATACATATACATGTGTATACCGAAAAGGTTTTTCACATGTAAACAAGTATGACTTTGTATTTAACTACTTGTACCATTTTTTACACGAGGTTACATATTATATACAGTTTTATAAGCCTAAATACACATATGAACATAGATTTCTCTCTTTCTTCCAAAATGAGAACTTATTAAAATAACACTCTTTTTCTTACTCATTTTACTTAACAATATACCAAGAAAATAATCTCATACCAGTACTTAAAGAACATCTTCAGACTTTGGGCCTAGTATTCTCTTTAGAGATATACCATGGATAATCAACTTGTTTTCAATATTTTGCTTCGATGAACATCAGGTACTGTAAACACATTTTTTTCACATTTTCAAGGTTATAAGAATAGAGGGTAGGCACACAACATTTAAAAAATATGTTTAAAATTAATATATTCTCCTTTTTAAAATATTATTTATTGAAGTATAACACATAAGAAAGTGTACAAGTGTTCAATTAAATGAATTACACAAAGCAAATAAACCCATATGATTGCAATGAAGGTACTCTTGCTGTCCTCACCCAATTACAACACCTACCATTGTCCCAAAGGCAAAAATTATCATGACTTCTAACACCATAGATTATTTTGGGCTGTTTTTCAAAAACTATACTAATGAAATTATACAATAGGAATTATTTTGTGGCTGGATTCTTTCAGCAAATATTATGTAAGATTAATTCTTGTTGTTCTGCATAGCTAAGCTTTGTACATTTTTATTGTACATATGAATGTTGTATATTTTATGCATATATCACAATTTATCAATTAGTATATGGACATTTGTCTTTTTTCTTAATTTGGCTATAATGAAAATTGCTGTCATGAATATTCTTGTACATATCCTTTTGGTACCCATATGTGTTATTTATTTCTGTCAAAAATAGACATGAGAATAGAATTACTGGGGCATAAGTTATATGTACAATGGTTTCCCCTTATCTGTAGTTTTATTTTCCACAGTTTCAATTGCCTGTGGTCACAGGAGGTCTGAAAATATTAAATGGAAATTTCCTGAAATAAACTATTCATAAGTTTTAAATTGTGCACCATTTTAAGTAGCATAATGAAATCTCATGCCAACCTACTCCATTCCGTCCAAGATGTGACTCATCCCTTTGTCCTGTATATCCACACTATATTCACTACTCACCCTTTAGTCACTTAGTAGCCATCTTGATTAGATGGCTGTTGCAAACTGACTGTTGCAGCACTGGAGTGCTGTGTTCAAGTAACTCTTATTTTACTTAATAATAGCTTCAAAGTGCAGGAGTAGTGATGCTGGTAATTTGGATATGCCAAAGAGAAACCATAAAGTGCTTCCTTTAAGTGAAAAGATGAGAATAATAAAATAAGATGAGAAAGAGAGAGAGAGAGAGACCACATAAATATAACTTATTACAGTATTCTATTATAATTATTTTATTATTATTGTTAATCTCTCAATGTACCTTATTTATAAATTAAACTTTATCAAGCTATGTATGTATAGCTACAAACAATGTAAATATAGGTTTCAGTATTATCTCTGGTTTCAGGCATCTACTGGGGGTCTTGTAACATATCCCTTGCAGATAGAGGGGGACTATTATATGTTCAGGCTTTGTATATACTATCAGTTTCAAGGAGTCTTTGAGAGTATGTACCACACAGGTCTTAATTGTATCTTCCATAATATCCTGTGGCCATAATATAATAGCAAACTTTCATTTTTTGTGTGTGAACAAAATGCTTCATTCCTTCTCTGAGAGGAGAGGTATAATTCTTATCAGCCACAGAGTCACCTTCAAGGTGGCCAAGTATGAACTCTGAAATGATTTCACACAAGAAGATTAATAAAACAAAATATGGTCTCTGTTATTGCAACTACTTGTGAGGACATAATTGATATTTATCATCTAACTTTTCCATCTAACATTTTAGATTTACATCACCCTGAGGTAGCACTGAGGCTTTCAGGGTTTCTTGACTGGTGAGGTGATCAGACATTTATTCCAAAGGAGTTGGAGCCTTTAGTTGCTTTGCCCTATTGGCAATAGTTGCTGTAATTTCCTATTTGGCGAATTTTCCCTTGTTGGGACATGGTTGATTAATGGTTTGTGACTGCTTCAGTTGTTTCAGTGAACCTAGTACCCAGACACACTTTTTCTTGATTTCAGTATGTAGCAGAAACTTGAACTCCTGATTGTAATTAGGGCTGATAATACTCTTCAGTTCAGCACAGGTTGCAGTTTCTTTATCTGCTGATCTACTAAACAGCCCTAAGTGGCCACCAATCCAATCAGTGGAAACTTTATTGTGTACCCTGATAGAAGCATTTCTCTCTGGTGAGCCACAGAGAATGTTTTCAGGAATTAGAGGAAGCACACATTTCATGAGTGGGTCACTGAGAATGATTATGTGTGGGCCTAAGCCTGTTATTTCTTAACACATCATTTATTTATTTGTTCCACAGCATTATATATAAGCTGTCAATTAAGCACATATATTACATCCTAAAATTCACTGTCCTAGCACTGCTCTTTGTCCTCAAACTGAAACCTTAAATGAATCTTTACTAAATCTATTGTATTGGACTGAGTTCTTTTGGCTGATGAGGTGCAGTTTAAAAATAATGGACCACATAGTCATACACCTATTCTTTCATCTTCTTTGCCACAAAATGGTCCCTTTGTGTGGTAGGCAGAATATTTCTCAAAAAATCTACTTCGCAATGCACTGAACCTGTAAATATGTTACCTTATATTGCAAAAGGGATTTTCTAGAAATGATTAAGTTACAGACTTAGAGATGTGGAGATTATTTAGGGTTATCCAGGTGGGCCCAATTTAATCACATGGGCTTTTAGAAGCAAAGAGCCTTTTTAGCTGTAGTTTGGAAGGAGAGGTAGCTATGGAAGAGTGGTCAGAGAGATACAACATTTCTGGCTTTGAAGTTACTTGTAGCTCCTGGACCTGAACAATACTGGATATGCTGTGTCCATTATAAAATACATTGTAATGTTGCCTGCCTGAACTTATGACTTGAAAGATTTGGTAATGTTCTACTCATGGTGAGCAGCTTCAGTCATATAGTCACTTAGTGTCCCATGGTCAGGTGTTCAGTCTCTCTTTACTAGGGCCCAGTGGCATAAAATATGATATTTTAAAATTAATCATTGTTCTTTAGTGGACAATGAATTATCTATAACCCTTAGAATCTGCTTCTTACTTCTCTGGCTTGTCAGAGACCTCACCAACAACAGAACCAATGGATATGCTGGTATACGATCAGTTGAAGACTACTCACTTGCTCTGGACTTCACTTAAAACTTAAATGTATAACATTTCAAGTCACTGTACAAATTGTAGGAGCAGTATTAGTAGGTGCAGTATATACCCTTTTCAAATTCCAAAGATGTTTGTCATAACATGTGTCACTTGAAAGTAAATTCAAGAAAAAAGTAAACAAATAGGACTACATCAAACTAAAGAGGTTTTACACAACAAAGAAAACCATTAACAAAACAAAAAGACAACTTATTGATTGGAAGAAAATGTTCACCAATGATATATCTGATAAGGGGGTAATATCTGAAATTCATAAAGAACTGATACAACTTAACACCAAAAAATGAAACAAATAAATAATCCAATTAAAAACTGGGCAAAGGACCTCAACAGACATTTCTCAAAAGAAGACATACAGATGGTCCATAAACATGAAAAGATGCTCAACATTACTAATCATCCAGAGAATATAAATTAAAACCACAATGAGATATTACCTCACATCTGTCAGAATGACTATCATCAATAAATCGACACACAACAAGTGCTGTCAAGGATGTGGGGAAAAGAGAACTCTCATGCACTGTTGAAGGGATTGCAAAATGGTGCAGCCACTATAAAAAACAGTATAGAGGTTTCTCAAAAAATTGAAAATGACACTACTTTATGACCCAGCAATTCTACTTCTGGGTATTTATCCAAAGAAATCCAAAACACAAATTTGAAAATGTATATGAACTTAATGTTCACTGCAATACTATTTACACTAGCCAAGATACAGAATCAACCTAAGGGCTCAGCAATAGACAATTAGATAAAAAAAGTGTGGTACATATACACAATGGATTATTACTCAGCCATAAAAAAGAATAAAATCTTACCATTTGCAATAGCACGGATGGACCTAGAGGGTGTTATGCTATATGAAATAAGTCAGAAGAGAAAGACAAATACCATATGATTTGACTTATATGTGGAATTCAAACAAAATAACTGAACAAACAAAACAGAAACAGACTCACAAATACAGAGACCACACTAATGGTTGCCAGATTGGGGGCTTTGTGGAGATGGATGAAAAAGATAAAGATATTAAGAAGTACAAATTGGTAGTTACAAAATAGCTACAAGGATGTAAATTACAGTATAGAGAATATAGTCAATGATGTTGTAATAACTATGTATCGTGCCAGTGAGTACTAGACTTATCAGGGAGATCACTTTATAAATTATATAAATGTCTAACTACTGTGCTATATACCTGAAACTAATATAAAATAATATTGAATGTCAACAGTAATTGAAAAAAATGTGCTACTTCCTAGTGATACAAGTGTAGAGTATAATTTGCTCCTTATTTAGAAGAGATATTTTGGCATGCCTAGGATCACTTGACCCATAAAGTATTCATTTATGTGGAATTTCCCTTCATGAGTTTTTCCCCCCACACCCTAAAGCAAGCATCTGTAATATTAGGGCATCTAGGTTACTGGTTACCTTCTGCTCACTATATTAAACATATAATATGATCAATTTAGTGGACAAGTGAGATGGTTCTGCAGAATATCAAGATGAATAAGGTTCCTAGGCACTATATGTGACTCAGTGAATAAAAGTTAACATAGGCTTGGGGCAAGACAATTAATATATAATGCAGTCCCTGATAGGTGAAGGTGAAGTGTTTTGATTCTTTTTAATGATGGAGATCAAGAAGACTTTCTATAGATTGATAGGTAGATAACAAGTGCCAGAGACCTTTTTGATCTGCTCCAGTAAAGATACTATATCTGGCACAGCAGCTTTATTTTAGGACTATGATCTGCTTGGGTTTATGATAATCCACTGTCATCTTTCAAGATTCATCTGCTTTCTCAGAGCCAGACATGAGAATTGAATGGAGATAAGATAATAATTACCAGCTCTGCACCTCTTAAGTCTTTTATGTTGGTACTCATTTTTGCAATTCCTTTCAGGATGCAGAATTGCTTCCAATTTATTATCTTGGTTGGAGTGGGGGTGAGAGAAATTTCAGTGATGTCCACCTGACTCTTCATACCATAATAGCCATCATTCCAAAGTTCAAATAACCAGCACAAGGTTTTGTAACTTGATGATTCCAATTATTCACTTGCAGACTTATACATAAGCACATAGTAGGTTTATTAACCCATTGAGCACACTATGAGATTTACTTGAGCAAAACTTCAGTTATCACTTCACTCCATGAGCCTGCATTCTAACTAGAGGATCATAATTATGTTCCACATTTTCCGGTATCAGTATCACTTTGGTGCTTATAGCTAATAGCTCTTAAAAAGTCTGGATGTTCTCTCTTTACCAATGTACAGTTTCCATAGAAAAAGGATGAAGGTATTTTTGGGAAGGACCGGGGGATGATTGCTATATGTCCTTGTGGTGTCACAAGGTTCAGGTTCCCATTCTATGAACTCTGGATCTATGACTAGACTTAAATCCAGTAACTGAGTCAAATATTGTGACTCAGCTGCAGTGGTTGATGTCAGAATTATCTCTCTGCATCTCTCTCTATCTCTATATCTCTGTCTCTTCCCCCTCACTCTCTTACTCTCTCTGCTCCTTCTCTCCTTCTCTCTAAAAGTTGAGTAATAACACATTAGTCTGCTGCTCCTCATTCTTGCTCCTAAAAAAAACACATAATCTATACTTGCCATTATCAAAGTTACTGTGGGCCAGTAACCTGATTGTTACTGAGGGCTCCCTGACCATTTTATGGTCATTATAGCCACCATGCATCTGATTCCACTTGGCCTCTGACATTCCAGAATCCCATTTTCTCCAGCAAGGTTAGAAAACCTATTTCCATGGCAGCATCTCCTACTGCCAGACTTGGCTTTAAGGAACAGTCACCACTGATCTTTCAAATATGTCAATGCCCTTAAAATTAATGCTTTTCTTATTGTTTTAACAAAGAAAATGTTATCTTGGCCTTCCTAAGAACATAGTCATTTAGTTGAGTATCAAGCTCACATAAAATGTATATTCTAATATTTCTATATCCTTGGAGCTTAGGACCCCTTCCTTAAGACTATTCTAAATGAGTGTTGGTACCTTCAATCATTTAATGCAGATCATCATCATGACCAAGATTCAAGGCGCTACATCAGCAGACTATTGTGACTGATTGTGTCTTTGACAGGTCATGTAATCCCAAGTAATTATTGGGTGTCCTGAGTACTCCATATCACTAAATTTCTACCTACTTAGCCTTAAATTCCACTGATTTTGGTTCATAATCCTCAACGTTCACTTCGACATGAGTTACCCTTGTTCCTACTAGTGCATGTTATCCAGGGCTGGCAATGCTATATGGTATTCTTCTTATAGAGCTCTATATTCCCACTTGCTGATACTTGACCCTGGTTATTGGACTGAGGACAATGAGAACTGATAGGTGAATTTTGAATATATAAAACATTATCTGCATTTTATGAAGTCACTGCATATTCTCAAGGCAAGGGTGGGCTTTCCTTTAACAAAATGGGAGAGTTCAGGAGAATCTGGATGGGCAAGGTTGTCTAGGCTTGTGAACCTAAGCATTCACATCTCAAGTCTTAACATCTCACACTTTTTCTGTAGGGATTCTGAACTTTCTATGGAAGGTCTGTGAGGCTATACATGTACTTTGGTTTGCAATTCTTGTATCCTTATAATTAAATCAGAAGCCAACTGTATATCAAAGTCTATTTCATAGCTGCAGGAGATGAGAGTTCCCTTTTAGGTTCCATAAATGCCTTTTTGAATTTCACAAATTCAGTATGCCTTCAACTGGCAGTTGGCTACCTTGATATTATCATTTTCTTTTTGAATATTTCCAATATTGTTGACATAAAACAGTTCACTTCACAACTCTTTTAATTATCATATCTCTTGTATTGTTCAAGTGCCACTGGTACTGCAATTCTCAATGATCTCTTTCAAACTGTACCTCATCCCAATTATTGTTAGGGCACTGCATGACAGGTACTATCACATCCCCATGTAACATCAGCAATGCATTTTATATTTTGGCCTGCTTGGAGAATAAATTATCTTCCAATTCCATCCTGAACTTCTGCTTCCTAGTAACAATTATGGTACCACCTATCTTAGGCTGGATTCCTCAGAAAGCAGAAGGCTAGGCAAAGACTTATGTGCTACTAGTTCATGAAGTAGTGCAATTTCATATATCAAGAGATGAAAAAATTGAGGTATGGGAGGAGAGAAAGAGACAGTACAAGAATCATTTGTCGAGCTAGCTGCTGCTGTCTATAGAAGAGGTATCTGTATTTCGGGGACTTTGCGTAAAAAAGCCATATACAGTGCCTGTTTGCACAGTCTTTCCAAAAGAGAAAGGTGAGATGGAGCAGAATGTATTCACTGATTTATGTCTCCTATTGCTAAAAAAATGACCCTGCATAGTGCTGACTCCTTTACATTTCCAAGTCAAACGTGCGCGAGGCAGAAGATAAAAACAAGAAATAAGATTCTGGTTAAGTCATGTCTGCATGATACTGTCCACAGTCCAGGTAGAACTAGTTACTATAGTAAAGGCAGAACAAGACAGAGATGAAACCAAAGAAATATAAAATATGTTTGATGCATATGTTTTTATCCATTCTCACTTCTTTCATGAGCTCATTTCCCATCTTCATGTTTACTCTCGTGTTCTTTTATATCTATATGTGTCCTTAGCTTAGAGAGCTAGTTTATTAAATGTTTCCCTTTTATGATTTACAGCAATATATTTGATCACAGTTTCCATTTTCTTTGGCACATTAATCTTCAGAGTGATTTTTGCATTTTTGTTTTTACTTAAATTACATCAATTAAGGTTTGTTCTTGTTCTTTGTGTTGTAAATTTCTATGGGTTTGACAAATGCATAGTGTCATGTATCCACCATTAAAGTATAATACAGAATAGTTTTACCACCTTAACAGTTCTCCTTTGTTTCACTAATTTGACCTCCTCCTCCCATTCCCCCAACCTTAGGTGACTATTGATCCTTATTGTTTTGCCTTTTCTAGAATGTTATATTATTATATATGTATTTTTTTATACATCAGTCATATAATATTTCAATTATACAGTATGTAATATTTTCAGACTGGCTTCTTTCACTTAACCATATGCATTTAAGATTCACCCTTTTTTGTGGTTTTATAGTTCATTTTTTATTGCTAAATAATATTCTATTGTATAGATATATTTATTTGAGTTTATCCATTCTCCTGTTGAAAGGCATCTTGGTTATGCCCAGATTTTAAGGGTTATAAATAGAGCTGCTAGAAACATTTGTATGGAAGTTTTTCAGCAAACATAAAATTTCAAATTGAGTGGTTAAATACCTAGCAGTGTGATTGATGAATTGCATGTACGGACTATATTTAGTTTTGTGAGAACCTGACTTCCAAAGTTACTATATCATTTTCTATTACTACCAGCAATAAATGAGAGTTCCTGTTGTTCCACATACATGCTAGCAATTAATACTGTCCATTTTATTTTTAATTTTATCCATTCTAATAGGAGCCTAGTGGTAACTCATTGATGTTTTAATTTAAAGTTCTTTAATGATGAATGACGGTGAGTATATCTTCATATACTTATTTTGCATCTGCATAAATTTTGTGTGAGATATGTCAAGATCTTTTGTCCATTTTTAAATTGATTTAAAAAAATTTTTTTGTTGTTGAGTTTTAAGAGTCCTCTGTGTATTTTGGAGAGCAGTCCTTTAGCAAATAGGTATTTTGCAAATATTTTCACCCAGTACATATTTTGTATTTTTATTATCCTTACAGTATTTTTTACAGAATGAGGTTTTAAACTTTTATAAAATCGAATTAACTTTTATTTTTTTCTTTAATGGATCGCATTTGGTGTATAAAAACTAACTTCCAACTACAAAGTTAGCTAAGTTTTCTCCTATGTTTTTTTCCAAAATTTTGTAATTTTAGTTTAATATATATGTCTATATGCTTTTTGAGTTAATTATTGTGAAAGATGTAAGGTATGTATTTTGGTTCATATTTTTACATATGAACATCTAATTGTTCAAGTCCCAGTTGTTAAAAAGCCATCGTCTCTCCATTGAATTGTCTTTGATCATTTGCTAAAGATCATGCTATCTTGATTACTATAGCTTTAAAGTAAGTAAATTAAATAGTTTGAGTCTTCCAAATTTGTTTTTCTTCAGTATTGTATTGACTTTTATAGGTCTTTCACCTTCTTATAAAACTCCTATTAGAATCAATTTGTTGATGTCTACAAAATAGCTTGTTGAGGTTTTTATTGGATTTTGTTGAATCTGTAGATAAAATTGGAAAGAGCTGATATTTTAAAGTATTGAGTTTCTAACTCCATCAACAAATAATAGCTTTATTTAAATGAACTTTGATTTCTTTCATCAGAGATTTTTTTTTGTTTTTTTTCTCATATAGACTCTATACATTTTTATACCTAAAAGTCTTAATTGTTGTCATATTACAAATTATTATTTTGTTAATTTTGAATTTTATCATCCATTGTTGATACATAGAAAGACAATTTCAGGGAGTGACATAAACATGATAATAGAATAGAAACTCCCAGCCTTCATACCTCAAAAGAAACACTGATCTAACAATGATAAATTGACCAAAATACCTTTATGAGAGGTCATAAACCCAGTTGAGAATTACAGGAACCCAGACAACTATAAAACCAAGAACAACTGCATTGAAACAGATAAGAAGAATAATTTCACTTTATTCATACCAGCTTTACCCCAAGCCAGCACAACTTAAATTTGAGAGATGTCATCGTGGCCCACAACCTCTCCCTTGGAAGAGAGGATGGAGTGTATATCCAGTACAGTGTGTATTTAATGTCCCATCTTTTCAATACACAGTCCTAGAAAAATTAAATTTGTGGCTAACTATGTACAGCACATCTCTATAACGTTGGGAGAAGCATAGTTCTGAAACTTCTCCCTCATGAAAAAGAAAAAGGAGTGGAAAATGTCTATCTTTAGACAATATGTGAGAGGGTCTCAGTATCTCTACTCAGGTTCCTTGGTGAAGTTCTTTCCCTATTGAAGCCAGTCTATAAAATTGAGAGAGCTGACTGTTTTTTCAATTAGCAATAATTGCACTTCAAATAAACCTCATTGGCTACGATACTGTTACTGTGCAAAACTGACTTTTTTTTTAAACTGTGCAGATGTCAACGAAAAGCTACAAGGGACAAAAATATCAGGGAAACATAACAAAACCAAAGGACCAAAATAAATCTTCAGTATTTCACCCTAAGTAAATGGTGATCTAGGAATTACCTGACAAGAAATACAAAATAATCAAGTTAAAGAAGCTCAGTGAGGTACAAGAGAACATGGACAACTAAATAAAATGAGGAAACAATATGTGAACAAAATGAGAATATCGACAAAGAGATAGAACCCATGAAAATGAACTAAACAAATGCTGGAGCGGAAGAATCCAATAATTGAACTTAAAAACTCAACAGAGAACTTCAACAATAGGCTTTATCAAGCAGGAAAAAGAATCTCAGAACTCAAAGACAAGGCAAGAATAAAAATGAGTGAATAAATACTAAGGGACATATGGAATATTATCAAAGAAATTAATATAAGCATTGTAGATGACCCAGAAGAAGAGAGAGAGGAAGGGACAGAAAGTTTCTTTAACTAATAAATGGTTGAAAAATTTCCAAGTGTATATAGAGAAATTGACATCCAGATACATAAAGCCCAAAATATGCCACATAAGATAATTTCAAAGAAATTTGCACCAAGACACATTATAATGAAATTGTCAAAATCTAAAAAAGAGAATTTTGGAAGTAGTAAGAGAAAGGCAACTTGTCATTTATAACAGATCTACCATAAGACTATTAGGAGATTTCTCAGCAGAAACTTTTCAAGTCAGGAAAGAGTAGAATGATATATTCAAAGGAAGAAAAAAAAAAACAATAAAAAATACTGTACCTGGAAAAGCCGTTCTTGAAAAATTATGGAGATAAATAAACCTTTTTTCAGAGAAACAAGCTGAGGAATTTCAACACCACTAGACATGGCTTATGAGAAATACTAAAGTGGATTTTTTCAAATTCAAATGAAAGAATGCTAAACAACAACACGAAAACAAGAAAGTATAAAATTTATTGGTAAAGATAAATATATAGATATGAACAGAATACTAAAATATGGTAATGATGGAGTGTAAATTACTTTTAGTTTTAGTATAAAAGTTAAAAGAAAAAATATTAAGAATAACTAGAGTTACAAATACTTGTTAATAGGTGCAAAAATCTAAAAAATGTAAATTTTGCCATTGATAACATAACACATGGGGGAAGAGTAAAAATATTGTTTGCGTATGGAATTGAATTAATTATCAGCTTAAAAACAGACTTATAACTATATGATATTTTATGTAAATTTCATGATAACATCAAACTATACCTATAATAGATACACAAAGAAAAAATAATCAAAACGTACCACAAAATGTCAGCAAATAACAAAGAAAGACAGCAAGAGAGGGAAAGAAGAACAAAAGAACTACAAGAAAGCCAGGAAACAATGAACAAAACATCAATAGTAACTCTTTTGATATCAATAATTATTTTAAAAATAACTGGATTAAACTCCCTGATTAAAATCTTAGAATGACTATATCAATAAAAACTAAAGACACAACCATATGCTGTCTAAAATAAACACTTTAGATTTAAGAATACAGATAGGCTGAAGTGAAGAGATGGAAAAAAGGCAAGAATAACTATACATATGCCATAAAAAATAGATGTTAAGTCAAAAACTGCCACATAAGACAAGGAAAGATATTATGTGTAATAAAAAGATTAATCCACTAGGAAGTTATATTATATAAATATATATGCACCCAACATAAAAACAACTAAATATATAATCTAAACATTGACAATATATAAAGGAAAAATAGACAGTCATTCAATAACTGTAAGAGTCTTTAATAATTCACTTTCAACAATAGATAAACCATCTAGATGGTTAATCAACAAAGAAAAGGTGGAATTGAACAACATAAGAGACCAAATGGACATTACAGATATAATTAGAACATTTTACCCAATGAAACTCGAATATACATTCTTTTCAAGTACATACGGAAGATACTCCAAGATGGAGCACGTGTTAACTCACAAGAAGACTTAAGTCTTGAGATAAAACTTAAGTCTTAAATCTTCTAAAATTTGAGATTAAAATTACACCATTATCTTTTTAGATCACAATGGAATGAAAGTAGAAATCAATAACAAAAAAAAAAATAAGTCACACATTTGTAAAAAATTAAAGAACACATTCCTGAATGGCCAATGGGTCAAAGAAGAAATCAAAGGAGAAATAAAAAAAAAATCATGAGATAAAGTGAAAACACAATATACCAAATCTTATGGGAAGCAACAAAAGCAATACTAAAGTGAATGTTTACAGTGATAAATACATCCAATCAAAAGGAAAAAATCTCAAATAACCTAATTTTGCACCTCAGAGAATTAGAAAAAGAACAAATTAAGCCCAAGTTTAGCAGAAGGAAAGAATAAATTCAGGCTAAAATAAAATATCGAATAAAAAAAAAATACTAATAAAACTAAGAGCTGTTATTTTTAAAAGATAAACAAGATTGATAAATGTTATAGACTGAGAAAAAAAGGAAGAAAAATAAATATAATTGGAAACGAAAGAAGCAACATTACAACTGATGCTACAGAAATAAAGAGGATCATAAAAGACTACTATGGACAATTATACAAAAATTATGTAATCTACATAAAATAGTTAAATTTCTAGAAACATAAATCTACCAAGACAGAATCGTGATAAAATAGAAAATCTGAACAGACCGATAATCCGTAAGACAATTGAAACCGTCATCAAAACTCTTCTAACAAAAACAAACAAAACACCCAGGACCAGATGACTTCATGGGTAAATTCTACCAAACATTTAAAGAATTAATAACACTCTTTCTTAAAGTCTTCCAAATCATTGAAGATGAAGAAACACTCCCAAACTCATTTTAGGAAGTCAGCATCACCCTGATATCAAAACCTGATAAGGACACAATAGGGAAAGAAAATTACAGGATAGTATCTCTGATGAACATAAATGCAAAAATCCTAAAAAAAAATTGTAAAAAACCAAATTTCACAGAACAGTGAAAAGATCATACACTATGAACAAGTGGGATTTACCCTTAAGATGCAAGGATCATTTGACATTGCAAATTAATTAATACAATACACCACAATAACAGAATGAAAGATGAAAAAATCACATGGTTATTGCAATAAATGAAGAAAAAGCATTTGAAAAAAATTCAACACTTTTCATGGTAAAAACTCTTAATAAACTATGTACAGAAGGAATGTACCTCAACTTAATAAAGTCTGTATATGAAAACCCCTTAGCTAACAGCACACATAGTGATGAAAACTGGAAGTTTTTGTCTAAAATCAAGAATGAGGTAAGGATATCCACTCTCACCACTTCTGTTGAATACAGTACTGGACAGCTTAGAGTGTGAAAAAGAAATAAAAGGTATGTAAATTGAAATGGAAAAAGTAAAATTATTTTTGTTCACAGATGACATGATCTTATATGCATAAAATCATAAAGACTCTACAAAAAATAACTGTTAGAACTAATAAACAAATTTGGTAAAGTTACAGGATAGAATATCAACATATAAAAATCAGTTGCATATCTATACACTAACAATGAACTATCCAAAAACGAATTAAGAAAATAATTCTATTTACGAGTCAAAAAGAAAGAAAAAAATATCTTTAGGCACGAACAATCAAGGCATACACAGAAATCTATAAACATGGATAAAATAAATCAAAGACACAAATAAATAGAAAGATATTCCATGTCCATATATTGGGAAGAGTTATTATTGTTAAAATGTCCATTCTACTCAAAGAAATTTACAGAATCAGTACTATCCTCATTAAAATCCTAATGATATTTTTTTACAGAAATAAAGAATCAATCATAAAATTCTTATGTAACCAAAAACAAACAAACAAAAACAACAACAACAACAAAAACACAAATAGCCACGGTGATCCCGAGAAAGAGCAAAGCTGGAGGTACCACACTTCTTGATTTCAAAATGTATTACAAAGATATAGTAGTCAAAAAAATATAGTACTAGCATAAATACAGACATATTCCCCTGTGTAACATAATAGAGAGCTCAGAAATAAGCCCCCATGTATATAGTAACTAATCTTCAACAAGGCAGCCAAGAATACACAATAAAGAAAACGTAGTCTCTTCATCAATTAGTTTTGGAAAACCTGAATATCCACATACAAAAGAATGAAATTGAATTCTTATCTTACATCAACACACAAATATTAACTCAAAATGGATTAAAGACTTAAATGTAAGATCTGAAATCATAAAACTCCTAATAGAAATCAAAGGAGAAAAGTTTTATAACATCGGTCTTGGTAATGATTTCTTGGCTATGACACCAAACCACAGGCAACAAAATCAAAGATAGACAAGTGGGACAGCATCAAACTAAAAAGTTTTGTACAGCAAAGGAAATGACAAACAAAATAAAAGAACAACTTATGGAATGAAGAAATATATTTGCAAACCCTACGTCTGATAAAGATTAATATCCTAAATGTGTAAAAAAAAAAACAACCAAACAAAAAAAACAAAACAACAACAACAACAACAAACAACAAAAACTCTCCTGCAATTTAGTAGCAAAAGAAAATAAATAAGCCAATTAAAACAGGGGCATAGGACTTCTCCAAAGTAGACATACTAATGGCTAACAGAGATATGGAAAGATGTTCGATATTACTAATTATCAGAGAAATGCAAATCAAAACCACAAGGAAATTTCACCTCAGAATTGTTATGGTGACTACTATTAAAAAAAAATTAACAAATGTTGGCAAGGATGTGGGAATTGTGGAATGCTTGTGCACTGTTTGTGGGAATGTAAAACAATGTAGCTGCTATGAAAACACAGCATTGATTTTTCTCAAAAAATTGTAAATAGAACTACTATGTAATGCAGCAATCCCACTTCTGCATATATATCCTAAAGACTTGAAATCACATTCTCAAAGAGATATTTGCACTCCCATGTTTATTGACACATAATTTGCAATAGTAAAAATTGGAAACAACCCAAATATCTGTGCATGGATGAATGGACAAAGGAAATGTGGTATATACATGTAATGAAATATTATTCATCCTTTAGAAAGAAGGAAATCCTGCCATATACAAAAACATGGATGGACCTGGAGAACATTATGCTAAGTGAAAAAAACCATACAAAGAAGGACAAATACTGCATGTTTCTACTTGTATGAGATATTGAAAATAAATGCATGGCAGCAGAGAGTAAAATGGTCATTGCCAGGGATACAGAGTAGAGGAAAACACAAAGTTGTTTTGCATTGGGTATAAATTTTCAGTTATGTAGGATGAATAAGTTCTAGAGATTCACTGTGCAACATGATGACTAAAATTAGCAATACTGTATTTTGCAATTAAAACTTTGTTAAGAGGGTAAATCTTATGTTAAGTGACCCTTCCATAATTAAAAAAAGTATGGGAAAAAACAATTAACTTTTTAATACTAATTTTATAAACTAACTATACACATTAATTTCAGCATTTTTCTTAATTACATTTTGTTTTACTTTAATCACATCATCTTTGAGCAAAGTTTTATTACTTCCTTCCCAATCTGTGTAACTTATTTTCCTTTTTTTTCTTATTGCCCTAGCTAAGTCTTTCAGAACAATGTCAAAAAGGCATGATAAGAGAGGACTTTCTTGCCTGTCCTCAATTTTTAGGGGAAAGTATCCTGTCCTTTCCTATAGCTGTGGATTTTTATTTATCAATTTTAGGAATTTCTCCTTTATTTTTAGTTTGTTGAGATTTTTATAATGAATGGGTGTTGAATGTTGTCAAATGCTTTTTCTGCATTAATTTGTTGGATCATATGAGTATTTTCCTCTGGCTTTTTGATGTGGTCGAATATATTGATTTATTTTTAGATGTTTCATCAGTCTTACGTATTTGGAATAAATTACAGTTGATTTTGATATATTGCTTTGCTACACTGTTTAGAATTGATTAACTGTTATTTTGTTAAAGATTTTTGCATCTGTTTGTGAGAAATTTGATCTCTGATTTTCCTTTCCTATAATCCCCTTATCTGGTTTTGGTTCTGAGGTAATACTGGCCTCATAGAATGATTTAGTAAATGTTCCCTCTGCTTTAGAATTAATATCATTTCTTCCTGACTGAATGGTTGACTCGCAGAATCCATCAGTGAACCCATCTGGCTTGGTGCTTCCTTTTTTAAAAGGTTATGAATTTATTCAATTACTTAAATAGGCCTATTTAAATTATGTATTATTTGTGTGAATTTGGGGTTTGTGTCATGAGAAATTTATACTCTTCATTCAAGTTATCAAATTTGTGAGCATAGGGTTAGTCATATTATTCTTTATTCTCCTTTTAGTGTCTACGGGATTAGTAGTGATGACCCCTTTTATTTCTGATATTATTAATTTGCATCTCTTTACATTTTCTTAATAAACCTGCCTAGAGGTTTGCTAATTTTATTGATCTTTTCAAAGAACCAACTCTTAAATTTGTTTGCCTTTTCTGTTGTTTTTGTTTTCAATTTCATTGACTTCTGATTAATTTTTATTAGTTCTTTTCTTCTGTTTACTTTTGGTTTAAATAACTTTTCTTTTTCTAGTTTATTAAGGTAGAAGCTTAGATTTAAATTTTACGTTTTTCTTGTTTCTAACATATCCATTAATTCTGTAGATTTCCCTCTAAGCACCACTTTTGCTGTATCTCTCAAATTTTGATATGTTTTGATTCATTTTCATTTAGTTCAAGATATTTAAACATTTTCCCAGTGACCTTTCATTTCACCCTTGTATTGTATAAAAACGTTTTGTTTAATCTTCAGATATTTAGAGATTTTCCAATTGTGTTTATGATATCTATTTATAGTTTAATTCCATTGTAGTTTGAGGATATTTAATTTCTTTTAAGATTTTGATAAGTTGTGTTTTATGGCTAAAAATGTGGTCTAACTTGGTGAATGTTTTATACAAACATGAGGAGAATGTGCGTTCTGTTATTGAAGGAAGTACTATACATGTCTGTTAGGTCACTTCTTTGATTGTCCTGTTCAGGTCAACTATTAATTTTCTTTCCATTTGCTCTTATCAATTACTGACTCCAACTATAATAGTGGACTTATGTCTTTTTTTCTTGTATTTCTTTTTTCCTCACATATTTTGATGCTCTATTTTTAGTTGTGTATATATTTAGGATTATTTAATTTTGGTGAACAATTGACCTCGTTTTTATTATATAATAGCTCCTTTAATCCCTGACAAGACTTTTTTTTTTCTAATGTCTGCTTTGTATGAAATTTGTATATCTACTAGGCTTTCTTTTGATTAGTGTTAACATGATATATATTTCTCCATTTCTTTATTTTTAACCTTTCTGTGTTTTTATATCTAAAGTGGGGTTTTTATTCATTCTGACAATGTTTGTCTTTTATATGGTTTATTTAGACCACTTACATTTAAAATTACCATTGATAGAGTTAGATTAACATCTAAAATATTTGTAATTATTTTCTATTCATTGCATTTATTTTTTTGTTTTTCCCTCTATTTTTCTGCCTTTTATTTTTTTAATTCAGAATTATATTTGAACTTATTTTATCTACCTCTTAGCACATCAATTATACATCCTTAAAAATACTATTAGTGCTTGTCCTAGAGTTTGCAATTTGTAGTTTTAAAAAGTCCAACATTATTTGGTTGGCAGTTTCCTTTCCTGTACAAAAACTTTTTAGTTTGAAGTAGTCCCATTTGTTTATTTTTCCTTTTTTTCCCTTGCCAAAGATGCTATAGCAGAAAAAAAAATATTACTAAGAGCAATGTCAGTGAGTTTGCTGCTTACATTTTCTTAGAAGTTTTATGGATTTGCATTTTACATTTAAGCCTTTAATCCATTTTTAGATTATTCTTGTATATGGTATAAGAAAGTGATCCAGTTGCATTTTTTTTGCACGTATATGTCCAGTTTTCTCAACATCATTTATTTAATAGACTTTCTTTACTCTATTGTATATTCTTGTCTCCTTTTTAATAGTTTAAATGACCATATAGATGTGGGTTTATTTCTGAGCTCTCTTCTGTTTGGTTGATCTATATATCTGTTTTTATGCTAGTACCATGCTGTTTTGATTACTATAGACTTGTAGTATAGTTTGATATTAGGTAACATGATATCTCCAATTTTTTTCTTCATTCTCAATATTGTTGTGGCTATTTGGAGTCTTTTGTGGCCAAATACCGTAGGATATCACTTATATGTGGAATCTAAAGAACAAAATAAATGAACAAGCAAAACAGAAACAGATATATAGTACAGAGAACAAACGTGGTTGCCAGATGGAAGGAGGTTGGAGGCTGTACAAAAAAGTTAAAGAGATTAAAAAGTACAAATTGTAGTTAAAAAATAGTCACAAGGATTTCAATTATAGGATAGGGAGTATAGTCAATAATATTATAATAACTATGCATAGTGCCAGGTGAGTACTGGACTATCTGAGGGAATCACTTTGTAAATTGTATAGATGTCTAGCCACTGTGCTATACACCTGAAACTAATATAATATTAAATGTCAACTGTACTCTAAAAAATTAAAAAATGAATACATAAATGATAAGCAAATTCTCAAAAAAAAAGTCCACCATCACTAAATCTTTGCTGTAGGGACCTTCTAACAGAGTGTCCACAATTTCTCTTATCCCTTGTGACAGTGCTGGCATTCATTTTATTAATATGCTATAATCATCCACTACATTATTATTACTATCATTATTAATTTCAACAAAGTTATTTTATTCCATTAAAAAGAGGGAAAATATGATTATACTCAATTCTCATCATCCCTCAAGTTCATTCCCATTGTTAATTGAATGTGATCACATGACCAGTCAGCTGTCTTGTCTATAAAAGCCTTTTGAGATTGCACCTTTTTTAGTTCAGTGTAATGGTTTTAAACTTACTTCCTTTGAAGTTGACATACTTTTTGCTTTTTGCAGAAGCAGTAACATGTCGCTCTTTATTTGTAATTGTAAATATGATTCATTTTAATTTTATTCAAACATGTTGAATTTTTTGTTGTGTAATTCTTGTGGGTACTGGAAATAAATTGATTGGAGCACTTGTGTGAATAAATGGACAAATGAACTAAACAATTTTGAAACTAGAAAAATAAGAAAATTAAAACTTTTTACACTTATTTATTCATTCTTTGATACTTTTGTTTTTGTAGATCTAAATTTCTCACCTATATAATTTTTATGCTCCCTAAATATCTACTATTAACATTTATTGCAGGACAATATTGCTTGAGATGATGACTTTCCCTTTGCATTTGTCTGATAAAGTTTTTAAATTTCCTTAACTTTTGAGAGAAACATTAGTGATATAGAATTCAGGGTGTTTTTTTTTTTCTTTTATTACCTTAAATATTTCATCTCACTCATTTTTGCTTGTATGATTTCTGATGAGAAATCCATTGGAACTCTTATCTTTGAAAGTATATTTGTAAGGTGTTTTATTTCTGTTTTTGTAGTTGTTGTAGTTATTCTCAAAATTTTCTCTTCCCCTTTGGTCTTCTACACTTTGAATATTATATGCTTAGGTATATATTTTTGATATATATCATGCTTAATATCTCTGGGATTATTGGATCTGTGGTTTGGTGTCTGGAAAGTTCTTGGCCATTACTACTTCAAATATTTCTTCTATTTCTTTCTATACTTCCTCTTTTGGTATTTCCATCACACATGTGTTATATCTTCTATTATTGTCCCACCGTTCTTGATGTGCTGTTCTTTTTAAAATTCTTTTTTCTCCTTGAATTTTATTTTTAGAAGTTTCTATTTACCTGCCTTCAAACCTAATATTTGTTTCCTCATTATCGTCCAGTCTACTGACAAGTCCATAAAGGCATTCTTCATTTCTCTAATAGTGTTTTTAATTTCAATTTTATTTCTCAGTGTTTTCTAGAGTTTTAACCTCTCTGCTTATGGTACCCATCTTTATATCATGCTGTCTGCTTTTTTCCATCAGAACTCTTAACTTATTAATCATAGTTATTTTAAACAATATATCTGATAATTCCATCAAATTTGTCATATCTGAGTTTGTATCAAATGATGACTTTTTATTTAAAGTTTGTGTTTTGTTATGTTTTATAATTTACTGTTTAAATTCAGACATGTATCAAGTAATAGAAACCAAGGTAAGTAAACCTCTAATATATAGTGAACTCATACAACTCAACAATGAAAAACAAGCAATCCAATTAAAAAATGAGCAGAGGACCTGAACAGACACTTCTCCCAAGAAGACATAAAAACAACCTACAGATGTATGAAAAGACACTCAACTTCACTAGCTATTAGAGAAATGCAAATAAAAACCACAATTAGATACTACCTCACACCTGTTATAATGGCTATCATCAACAAGACAAGTAATAAAAAGTGTTAAAGAGGTTGTAAAAAAGGAACCCTTATACACTTCTGGTGGGAAAGTAAATTGATACAGCCTATATGGAAAACATTATGGAGTTTCCTCAAAAGAAAAAAAAAAAAAAACAAGAATAGAATTACCATAAGACTTAGTGATCTCTATTCTGTGCATTTACTCCAAAAATTTGAAAACATTTACGTGTAAAAGATATATGCACACCAATGTTTATTGAAGCATTATTCGTAGTGGGCAAGAACATGCCCACATGGAAAGAAGCAAAGTGTCTTTTGATGATTGGATAAAGAAGATGTGGTACATATAGCCAATGGAATATTACTCAGCCTTAAGAAAAAAATGACACACTGCCATTTGGGACAACATGGTTGGATCTTGAGATTATCATGCTAAGTGAAATAAGTCAGACAGGAAAAGTTGAGAATCATATAATTTTACTCATGTGTTGGATATAAAACTGTAAGCAACAAATGAGCAAGACAACAAAAAGAGACTCATGGACAGGGACAATAGTTTAGTTTAGTGGTTACCAGAGGAAAAGGGGGAGGAGGAAATATAAATAAGGGTAAAGAGGGTCAAATATTTGGTGATGGAAGGAAATTTAACTTTGTGTGGTTAATACGAAGTGCAGAATAAATATGATGTATTATAAAAGTGTACACTTGAATCTTATAATTTTATTAACCAATGTTACATCAATAAATTTAATTAAATAAAAGAAAAAAGAAGAAAAAGATTTATGCTAATTTGACTAAGAGTTGGGCTTATATAATATTGGCAGTAGCTAGAAGTGCCAAGGACTACAAATCTTCTAATGTCCTGTTTTTGTCTCTTCTCTTGAGTTTGAATTTTGGACTTCTCAGAGAGACTTTACATATTACAGCTCTTTTAGCTTTAATCCACTGTTACTATACTTGAGTCCTCTTATGTCATGGTAATATGTGGAGGAGGGGAAACATTCTCTATTATGATTAACTTTCAGACTTTTAATTTACCTGTGTGCTTAAGCAATGATTTACATATGCATTTCTTGACCCCTCCCCCACTGAGGTGACACAGGAAGGCTAGATGGTGCTAGAGGGAAATAAATGTCATTTCCCATGTGGAATAAGGTTCTGCTAAAGTCTAATAGGACTTTTTTATGGTAAGTACTCTAGGTGTATTTCAAAATGATCATTCTCCTTCATTATCCCTCCCAGAACCAAAAGAGATCTTTTTTGACTTTAACATGAAAACCTCCTGGTATTTCTAAGCTTTGCATAGAACAGAAGCATCCCTAAGATTGTGACCATTAAGTTTGTCACCCTCAATGCTAGTCTATTCATAGACTACAAAAATTTATCAATATTTTTTTTCCTGTGTGTATAGATTTTTCTTGTTGTAAGGATAGAAGCGGCAACTTGTAAGTAATCCTTGTCAGAGTTGAAACTGGAGTCTATTATTTTATTCAACTCTTTATATGTTATATTCTTTCTGGGATGGCCGTATTTAGCTTATGCGAGGGTGGAAGCAAGATGATGATCTAAATCAAATATTCTCCTGATGTCAAAGGACTATATGTCAGAGTGTAATTATTTTCGACTCAGGAATCTAGAATCAAGACAAGTGGAGTCTTTATTTTTCCCCCAACTGATTGATAATTTCCTATAAATGTTACATGTTTATATTATTTCTGATTTGGTCTCATCTCCACAGATTATCAAGACTTTATAATTAATGGGTTCTAGGAAAGCTTCAACTACTAACTATCCTTGAACATCTTTCCTGTTCCAGCAAACAAGTTATCACTGGTTTTGTATTTCAGGCTATACCACTTACTTGCCAGGTTTTACTGAGATCTTCAGCTACAGGCACTCTGTCTCCTTGTCATCTCTCAGTTCTAATCGCTACCAAGACTTATGACAGTCTTTCTTTTGTTTCATTCATTGGAGTTTGAGATATTTCATAATTTTACTGCAATTAAAGTTTTTTTTTCTTTTTGTTGCTCATTCTACTCTTCATTTACACTGATTTATGAGAAGAAAGGGATAAAAATTCCAAATTAACTTCATTGTTTTTAACTATAAATCTGTCCATACACTTTCACTGAACTTGAGAGCATAATGGGAACTGGGATTAGAAATGCAGAGTTGAAGAGGATGTAGTGTTGGAACTTGATAATTATTATTATCTTTTAATTTAAGTTTCAGTTAGGGTAGTTGCAAATGCTCAGCACATACAAGGAGAAAATATTTCTGCTATACCAGAAGTTGATTTGCATTGATAAACTCACTTAGTGAGGCTAAGCACAGTAATTTAGTAAATTGAAAGGTCCATACATTTTGACTTCATTCATACTTCTGACAATTAAAACACCAGAGTAGTAAGAGAAGGTAAGTAGAGATATAGCATAGAGAAAAATCCAATGTAAATAGTTGTGGAAAGCAGCATATGTGTAGGCTAGTCTCATAGCTTTATGCTGATGTTCATAAGAGTGAACAGTATAAAATAATCAGAAGCATATGTTCAAATTCCAAGATACTTACTTAGACTTTTATGCTTTTTTTGGTTTGTTTTAATTTAGTATTTAATTTCTTGTACCCTTTCAATTTATCAAAATATTCTAAGATTTACAAGCACATTTAAAAACAAACAAACAAGTAACTGAACTCTCTTCTGTCCACTTGTAAAAAAAACAATGCTATGGTAATACAATCATAATACAATGATAATCAAATCTTCAAAGTTGTACATTTTCCTATGAAAAACTTCAAGATTAAATGATTTAAATACAATATTATTTTCTACTAGAAACAATTTTATAACAAGAGGTTACATTACTGGTAAAAGGTATAATGACCATACTTTTAAAAATGAAAATGACCACCAACATATTAAATCAATTATCAGCAATGTTTATATAATGTAGGATTCAAACTTTTACAATGATTTATATATCCATTCAACAATTAATTATAACAATAAATTACATTTATTTTTGTTTACATGATCTCACTAATACAATAAACCATATTTTTAATACAATTTACCACTCTTTTATGTGAAATATTATATTGCTTTCTGTGACATTTTATTTTTCCACTTTTCCTCTTATCCCCTTGACCACTTCTTCAAAATTTCCTTTGGTATTACCTCTTTCTCTAACAAATAATGAAATATTAGAGTTTCTTATGATGCACTGTCGTTTACCACCCACATCCATTTTATCATAATTTAATTTATTCTACCACCCAAATATATATATATATCCATTTTGTCCCCAATTTCTTCATCCACTTGCCTTATTTTTCTTTGTTTCACTTTTGATGACTGTTTCAGTTAGCTCTTGCTATGTAGTAGCCTACTCCAGATCTTACTGGTTAAAAACACACTGAATTATTATTATCCCCTGAATCTCTGAGCTGACAATACAGTCTTTTGCTGTTCTTATTTGGTCTCATTTGTGATGTTATAGTTAGATGGCAGCTGTAATAACTGTAAGGTATATGGTGGAATCACTAACTCATTTTTCAGTTGGTGCTAGAAGTTGGTTGAGACACCATAGTTCTTTCCATATGGTCTCTCATCCTCCAATAGGCTGAATCAGCTTCTTCACATGGAAGTCTCAGGACAACATTATAAGAGGGCAAGAGAAAAATACAGAACCCTAGTATAGCATCATGACAGCATTCTGTTAAGTCACTTTAAATACTATCAATATGCTGATGACAACTGAAGTTGTATCTTTCTTGTTGACCTTTTCCTGCTCTCTAGACTTGTGTATTTAACTACCTACCAATCATGTTTACTTGGATTTGTAATAAATATCTCAAACCAAAGTAATGAAAACTTTGATATTTACTAACCTATATCTCCATATTCAGAAAATTTATACAGTGAATATTTATTGAACATCTATTATGTCAGATGTCATTTTAGATGATGGATAAAACAGAAAACAAAACACAAAATTTTTTATTTTATGGAGTATTCATTCTAATGAGGAGATCAACAAATAAAAAGATAAAACGTCAGATTATAAGTGCTAAGAAGAAAAATAAAAGAAGATAAAGAGATAAAGAGTGATGCAAATTGCTATTTCAGATAGGGAGGTCAGGGAAAGCTTGTCAGATTAGGTGACATCTGAATAGAGACCAAAATGAAATGAGGAAGTGAGCCATATGTATAGATGAGAATCACATAATGGGCAGCATCTAGCAATTCAAGTTTCAAACTTAACAATCATCGTCTTTGACTCAATGTATTCCATCACTGCTCTCTAAGACAGAAGCTAATTGAATTGACTTTAACTTTAAAATATATCCCATATTAGTCTATTTCTTTCCAGTACGATTGCTATCACTTTGTTCCAAGTTATTATTTACACAATAATCTAACTGATATCTAGCTACCAATTCACTTTATCTTGCAGCTAGAATAATCTTTTTAGACATAAATCGAATTATATAACCCCTATCCTTTAAATTTGACTCTCAATTATATTTAAGATAAAATACAAAATCCTTAACTTGGTCCACAGGGCCTCATGATCTGACTCTTGCTTACTACTGTATGTAGATCTATGCTGTATATTTTCCCTTAGTCTAAGCTTCAACAATTCTGTCCTTCAAATTTAGACTCAGGGGTTCAGGTCATGAAATTGGCTTAGTCATGCACACCCTTCTCCATTCTCTATATAACTACTAACTCATGTTTTATATCTCAACTGAAATGCTACTTCTTTTATGCAGTCCTTAGATTAGCATAGTGCACTGTACTTTTGAGATTTTAATTTTTGTCATATTTCACTAAAATTACCAGTTTAATTGTCTAGCTTTTCTGTTGGACAGTAAGCTCAGTACAGTTAGGGAACATATTTGTTGCATTTATTATAACATTGACATTTTGCTATCTTATTTATATAATCTTTTATTGTTTGCCTTTTTGTTTTCTATAACTAAAGATAAGCTCTCTGAAGTCAGGAACCATATCAGCCTGTTTATCTCTATATGCCCTTCACTCTTAAAAGTTCTAGAACATAGTAGAAACTCAGAAAGATGTCTTCAAATCTGTATTTGAATTTTAAAAATACAAACAGAAATGGAACATCTTGTAAGTGTACAACTCAATAAATGATCACCGACTGAATGCATTTATGTAACCGGTATCCAGATCCAGAAATATAACACTACTAACACTGTAAAACCACTTGTGTCTCCTGCCTCTCATTACCCATGTCCTCAGGATAATCACTATCCTAATATCTACCAACAAAGATTAATTTTGTGTTTCTGTACTTTATATGATGGGGAAATACAGTGTGCTCTTTTGTGTCTGAATTCTTTTACTCAGCATTATTTTATGTTTGTAAGATTTACCTATGTTACTTCGTGTGGTTGCAAGTTTTATTTACTATTGCTACTTAATATTTCATTCTGTGAATATACAAATATTTATCCATTCTAATATTTACAAAAATATTTAACTTTTATGATTTTACAAATAGTGCTGATATAAATATTCCTCTAATTCACGTCTTTTAGTGAACAAAATATAAACATTTTGGTTGGTTATGTACCAAAGTGCCAAAGTAGAATCGTTGGATCTTAAAGTAGGAATATGTCCAGCTTTAGTAGGTAAAATAGTCCCCCTTATTTGCTTGAGATATGTTATAAGACTCCCAGTGGATGCCTGACACCATGGATTGTACCAAACCATATACACATAATGTTTTTTCCTATACATACATACATACCAGTGATATAGTTTAATTTATTAATTAAGGACAGAAAGAGATTAACAATAACTAATACTAAAATGAAACAAGTATAATATACTATAATAAAAGTTATGTGAATGTGGTTTCTCTCTCTCAAAATATCTTATTGTACAGTACTCACATTGCCACTTGAAGAAAACACTTTAAGGCTTCTCTTTAGCATTTCCAAACTGCCAGCATCACTCTTCTTGCATTTGGGGGCCATTATTATGTAAAATAAGGGTCACTTGAACACAAATACTGCGATACAGTAATAGCTAATGTGATCATCTAGGAGGCTGCTAAGTGGCTAATGTTGGTGAGAGTGTATAGCAAGCATGGATATGCTGGACGTAAGGATGATTCATGTCCTTGGCAGAATGAAGAGGGATGGTGTGAGATTTCATCACACTGCTCAGATTAGTGCAATATTTAAGTTTTGAATTTTTTATTTATGATATTTTCCATTTAATAAGTTTGGATCATGATTGACTACAGTAACTGAAACTGTGGAAAGTAAAATCATAAGTCATGGGAGATTACTGTGTTACCAAACAGTTTTCCAAAGTTGTTGCACCAACTTACCCTTCCACCAAAAGAGTAAGAGAGTTATGATTGCTCTATAACCTTGTCAATATACATATGTTTTTATTTTTTGTCTTAGTCATTCTGGTGAGTTTGTAAGATATTTCATTATGATTTAGTTTGCATTTTTCTAATAATTAATAGGTTTTAGCACCTTTTTATATGTCTCTTAATCAGTGTGATGCCCTCTTTTGTGAACTACATATTCTTCTTCTTCCTATGTTTTTATCTGGTTGTTATAAATCACACTTCAGTAAATGTATAGATGTACCGCCATACTTTCTCCTCTGTCCCATTGGTCAGTGTTCTTTGGTTTGCAGTAATCAGCGATTACATTTTAAATAAATGAGTGCATATGAGGTTTTTTGCACAACACATGTTAGTAAATGCAGAATCTCCAGGAAATAAGAAGGACACTTGAAAAAAATAGGCTTATTTTATGACCAAATGTTAATAGAGTCTCATTTAGTGATATCTACCAGAAAATACCTTAGAATATACATTTCTGTGATAAAACTTGTTTAAGTAATATCACGTGTACATTAAACACATTTTGACAAAGGTAGATCAAAGCCATAAAATTGAGCGATGACATCTTCATTATAGTTTTCACCCATAAATTATTTGTAGTTTATCAGATTTTTGTTGTAATTTTCTCTATACTCAAGAAGCTCCAAAGGATTGATTTCTTTAAGTGTTTACAAGGAACAGAATAATTGTATTATTTCTTAATATTCACACTATATATATGCATCAGTTTTGTATCAATATGCAGAAAAAAACAATTTCATAAAATTTTTAACACTGTTTACTGCTATTTAGTAAACGGAATTCTAGTTTTCATTCCCAGTGAAGCAATGTGGCAAATGTCCACTTGATTCATCTATTCCTTTCATAAATATTTCTTAAACATCTACTATCTCATTGTCCCTGGAAATTCAACATTGAATAAGATAGTCGAAGTTTTTATTTTCTTATAGTGTATATTCTAGTGTTGAAAGGAGAGAGAAAATAAACAAATATACATACTAACAAACCAACAAACAAGAAAAATAGTAGAGAATATGTACTATGCATAGAATTTTAAAATGGTGATGTAAATATCTTGTTAATGTCTTTAGATTTAGTGGTTAGTAAAGACCACTCTGAGGTGATATCTAAGCTAAGATATGAAGAACAAAAAGGAATCAGCTGTAGTAATATTAGAGATGGAAAGGGGGAGGGTGTTGGTACATTACAGTTCAAATAAACAACCAATTCCAAGTCCTTTATTTATTCAAATAATAAAATAAGGCTTTTGTGTCTAGACTATAGTGAGTAAGGGTAAGAGTGATATCATGTGAGCTCATGAACATGGGCAGGGAAGAGATCATATAATCTATATAAGAATTTGTAAGCTAAAAGAACTTTGGATTGTATTTTAAGTTTGGTAGCAAGTCCTTACAAAAATTTGAACTGGAAAGTGACGTGGGTACAGGACAGAGGTAGTCATTTCTGTTGGACTGACATGTGACTGTTTTTTTTTTTTTTTTTTTGGAGAAGAGGGAAAATGCTGTATCTCTTTGCACTTGATAAAGAGGATTAAAATCAATAGTGTCCACAGAATAGAATTTGGGTAAACAAATGTGACAGAGTTAGAAAAGAGTCCCCCCACCCACCACACATATACTAACCTAATCTCTTAAATCTATTGCTCACACTGCTGCTGGAATAGTCTCTAAAATGCTAATCTGAACATGCCATTTCCCTTCTTTCCTTTAATGATTTTCAAGGTCATAGTGATTTTGCATAGCATACCTATCTAGCATTCTTTCTCAATCCCTTACTCCTTTTAGCTCCAGGCATACTGACCTACTTGAAATTTCTTATGTTTTCTTGGGGCCTGGTGCCCTTTGGCTTATTACTTCCTTTGCTTGAAATGCTTTTCAGTATGCCTGCTCTTAATTTGGCACAGATGAAAACCTTCTCTGACTATCCTGGCTCCTAAAGATAATATTCACTGTATTTAATGAGAAGTATAACACAGGCACCAAACAACCAGAATAGATGTTGACTACAGAGATTGTATCTTTAAAGCCATTAAAGTAAGGCCTGACACATGCTTAACATTACATCACTATTTGTTGTTATGATGTGGAGAAAAAACAAATACAAATATTTGATTGTTATGTCTTATGGGCAATTTCATCTTAGATTTTTCTATTCTTTTAATATAATGTTTATTTTGCAGTATGAATGAATAGCTGAATCATATAAATGTGTCAGGCCTTTTGTGGGGAGTGTGAATTGGATGACAAGAGAAGGGATCTAACAGAACTGAAGATTGATATCAGTGGCTTGGCAGAGGGAGTGTTGTGTTAGATTATGGGGCTTGAATTTTAAATTGATAAGTTTGAATTTGATACAGTAAACAACAGGATACCTTTGTAAAGACATGGAAATAGAGGATTATAATCTGTAAGTAGTGTTTGAAAAAGATAAATTTGGCAGTGGTATGGAGAGTGGATTCAAGGGCAAAGATACCCAAGACTAGGAATTTTGTTTGTAGATTGTTGTCATCTTGCAAATAAGACCAGAGTAGCCAAAGCCAGAATCGACACATTGATTGCTATTTAAACCATGCTTTCTTAGTAGAGAATGAGAAGAAAAGAAAGCTAAAAGACAAATAGGAATATGGCCAAATAGGATATGCAATTTTTATACTAAATAGTTAACCACTCGGAAGCCTCATTTCCTTTACTCAGAGTCAAATAATTGTCTTAGGAATGAGGCAAAGATTAAGAGAAAAGAGATACATAATAATTTTAACAAAGCTATAAGGATCATCATTATGGAAGAGACTATAGTTTTTCATTTACATATCTATATGATAGAGTGCAATCATCTTTTATCTCTTTCTCTCTCTCTCTCTCTCTCTCTCTCTCTCTCTCTCTCTCTCTCTCTTCTCTCTCTCTCTCTCTCTCTCACACACACACACACACACACACACACACACACACACACATACACACAGCAGTAATATCTACAAGATACATATTACGTTTTATGATGAGTTCTTCAAGTGAGAAGGTAAACCTGAGAATTTGAAAAAACTAGAAATGTATTATTTCTGGGTAAATATTTTAGACTCCTAAATACTAGTAGAACTGATTTTTAAGAATGTTTTATATTTTATTTGTAAACTCTAAGTGCTTTGGGTTAATAAATCCAATCAATTTTCTAGTTTTATAAGTTGACAGTTTCTCTGAGAAACCAGGTGCTGGAATTTCTCACTGTCAAATGAAATTGTCTAAGCCAATGTACATGGATTTTATAGATCAGACAGTAGAAGAAATACCCCTAACTATATATGATTTTTGTTAATGAAGTTTAATCAGCTGCCTCTTTAAACATGTTGGAATGTTCAGCCAATGTCATCAAAAGGATATATAAAATAGTCTAATTGGACAGGGTTCATAAAGGAGTGAAAAAACTTAGTGAAATGATTCTTCAAAATTTATAAAAGCTAAAAGACAGATTGACAAGTGGTGGACTTACTTGCAAATGTAACAGTATCCCAGTTGTCAGAATGCCTTAGATGTGAGGTTGTTGAAATTCAGCCTCACTTGTCAAAAATAGAAAAAAAAAAAGCAACTTGAGAAGTATTTGGATTCTTCATAAGTTTATCAAATACTGGATATTTTTGTCTATTTTTTGTCTGCTTTCCTTTTAAAAGTTGAATTTTATCCTAGTAAAAATTTCTAGTAAACACTTTTGGGCAGTTGGTAGTGATATGATGCCAACATGTAAATCTTGCTTCGCATTTTCTTTGGGAAACAATTTAAGAATATAGAAATATAATTATAAACCATTATAACTTGATAAATATTCTATTTTTAAGAAGTCTATGTTTCCTTTGAGGCCCCCTGTGTTTACCAGTGAACATTGACAGTAGATATAAAATAGTGCTCTTTCATATACTTAAACATTCTGAGAGACATGCTTTTTTCTGTATTTTCAAGGCCTGAAAATATATTTGCATATAGTAGAATTAGAACTCTGAAATGAGTGTCTAGGTTTAGCACTGGCAGTTCAGATATTCCCCCCACTGTAAGCACTTCTATGCTTCTGGGAAGGATTTCAGAACTACCAATTATATCAAAATATGTTTTACTAAGATAAAGTGGGACATATAGTACTGAATCCCATGATATGTATAAAATCTTTGCCCTTTTTTCTTCTATGTGCTCCTTTAAATAAATCAACTTTAACTTCTAAAAAACAGGGAAAAATATTTCCCAGACTTGGGGTGGTGAAATGGCCTCCTTGCTTATGATGGTAAGGTGTTAGGAGAGTAAATTGTTGTTTGCTGAGGTTTGTTTAATAATTAAACTAGAAAGCTCAAAAGATTATTTTTACACAGGAAAGAATAAAAAACAAAATTCACTCATAAACCCATTATATTAGAAATATTGGCATGAAGCAACTAATGATAGTCACATACTCTGAAATAGAACTTTGCAAAATAAATGCGAGAAGATATAGGCAGTGACTATTGATAATAAAAATATTATTATTAATCTTATCTGAAATTTAAATTAAAATTCAAATATAATTTTGAGTGGAATTGTTTAAGTCTATTAATATTCTGAAGAAATTTCTTGAGTTGATGGTAAAACCTAATGTAAAGTAGAATTAGAAGTCGTTTATAATAAGTGGGTGTCTAAGGACTGTCTTTTATGCAACTAAATTTGTTCCAAGTTAGAGGAAAGAAAGAGAGAAGTTCAAGCTAGAAATAATAACAACAATGGCCATTTATCTATCTTTCCAATGGACGAAAGCAATACAAAGTATCGCATTTCAATGCTGAAAACTCCGGGGAACAGTATCCTACCAAAGCTGAAATCTTACATTCTACTACAAAAAGAAGTATTCTAAATTGTTTTCTTATATATTTAAATTCCATTTTTAAATATTATAAAGTAATCTAAGTAGAAATAAATGAATAGAAAACAGACAATTTTTTTAGTTTCAGGTTTTGATTTAGTAAAATAATTTTCCAATTGTGGGAAGAGAGCGAAGTGCATAACAAAATATAAAATTCAGCTTTTTAAATCAGAAAGTCACATTTGCCTTATGAGTTTACTTGCTTTATAATATTCAAAAAGGTGGACCAAGAAGACAGTAAAAGTGCTAATAAAGTGCAATTCAATGATGTAGTCAGTACCACATTTATTATTCAATCCTGATATTAAGCTACCATGTTTATCGATTTTTGGTAGGAATATGTAAAACAAATTTTGAAAAAAGAAAAATAATTTATCCTAATTAGTGATGTTTGAAATTTAAATTAGACTTGTTCTAAAAGCACTGCTGAGTTTATCTGTAGCTGGCTATACTTAAAAAAAGTTTTATATCACGCTCCTGAGTTTTTATTGTGTTTATTAATGTACACACATATAACACTCAATAGAAACTCTAAAAATGTAAGATTCCTTCCATCTCTATATTATTCTATTTGTGAATATTTTTTGATGTGTACATGGTGGAATATGTCCCAAGAGAAATGTACATGTTGGGTCAAGTGTTTCTATGATGCTAACCCACAGGCATCTGACTATAGGCATATTTCTTGAATATTCCTCTTTACAAATATATCAGAGGAAAACAGGAGCAAACTCCATGTCTAGGTTCTCTGTAATTAGACTTTCATTAGATATGGGACATAAAGTTTGCTAGCTAAGAGAATTCATTTTCCACTGGTAAAGTGACTTACTGTTCCAATTTGCCTGTGAACAAAGATTTTCTTTCCTGGTAATATGGAACTTTCAGTGCTAAAACTAAAACATCTTAGAAAATTGAGATGCTTTGTGTGGAAGGCTAAATTCTAAGATGAACATTAAGACTTTGGCATATACACCCTGTATGATTCCCACCCCTTGAGTATGGGCAGAAATTATGAATGAGATATCACCTTCATGATTAGTTAATAAACAATTGACTTATAGTTAATCACAGAGATATTATCTTGAATGGGTGTGGCCTAATCAGATGGACCTTAAGAAAAGGGACTGAGACATTTCTGGAAAAAGAGATTTTCCTGCTGACCTTGAAGAAACCAGCTACCATGAGTTCTATAGCCACAGCCCCAAGAAACTGAATTCTTCCAACAACCAGTGAGCTTAGAGGAAGAACTTGAGCCCCAGATGAAATCACAGCCACAGCCAATATCTTGATGCCATATTGGTGAGACCCTGAGCAGAGTATTCAAGTAACCTGTTTCTAGACATCTGGCCCATGAGAACTGTATTTTTTAAGCCACTAAATTTATGATAATTTATTACACATCTATAGAAAACTAATAGTATTGTCTTTATTACCCTAGCATGGAATAAAATTTATGAACCATTTTTTGGACCTATACAAGTTAATTTATATTGAGTCTTAACATTATCTGTTTTAAGAATCAAATACTTGATGAAACTATGACAGAGCCAATTTTCCTGAATAGGCAACCAGCTGTAGGAAGGAGATGTAGAATGAGCAGGCAGTGCCAGGAAGGAAGTGAATGGGAATGGTCTCTCAGCAGGAAAGAAATTATTGGCCTCCTATATGGAGAGGAAGGCTTGATTAGAATATATAGCAGGGAGGGGTGGCAAAATGGAACACATTTTTATTAAGAAATGTAAAGTTCAGTGATTTTTAAACTCCTGTTGGTGACCAACCAATGGGTTGGCAATCAGTTGAGTAGGTTGCAATCAGCAATGCAAGATGTAATAGCCTAGAATAGTACAGAAAATAATCAAATGTTTGTGAAATTTTTGTTTCAACTTTATCTATGTCCATTTTTTTTTCTATTTATCTATCTATCAAGGTACGATGTAAAATAATTCTCTTACAATTTTGAAAAACATTGATAGAGTGTGATGGCTTAGAACACGGCTTCTCAACTCTGGCTGTATATTAGAATAATTTGAGGAAGTTTGTTTTTGTTTTTGTTCTATTCTTAATGCCTCAGTGCCATCATAAATTTAATTAAAAGTTCTGGGGATTGGACCTGGTCATCTACACTTTTGAAAACCTCCCCAGGTAATCTTGATTGTAGTTAAATTTGAGAACTACTGAATTAAAGAGCATGAGCTTTGGGATTTGTACACTTGAGCAAAGTATATAATTTAATTAATTAATTAATGAAATTAAAAAGATAGTTTTATTGAGATATAATTCGCACACTATTCATCCCTTTAAGCATGCAATTCAATGTTTTTTATGTATTCACAGAATTGTAAAAATACAATCACAGTCTAATTTTAGATAATTTTGTACCCTTTATTTTTTTATTAAATTTCTTAGGGTGACATTGGTTAATAATATTATATAGGCTTTATGTGTACATTTCTACACTATATCATCTGTTTATTGCATTGTGTGTTCACCGCCCAAAATCAAATCTCTTCCTATCACCATATATTTGACCCCCTTTACCCTTTTCTACCTCCACCTTTCCCACTTTTCCCTCCGGTAACTACTAAACTGTTGTCCGTGTCTATGAGTTTTTGTATTTTTGTTTGTTTGGATCATTTGTTGCTTTCAGTTTTATAACCCACATATGCATGAAAGCATATGATTCTCAACTTTTTCTGTCTGAACTGTTAAGCTTAACATGAGAATCTCAAGATTGTCACAAATGGCTGTATCTCATCTTTTTTATGGGTAATATTCCATTGGATTTATGCACTACATCTTTTTTACCCAATCATTTATCAAAAGGCACTTCAGTTGTTTCCATGTCTTGGTTGCCGTGAGTATGCTGAAATGAACATTAGGGTGCATATGTCTTTATGGATAAATGTTTTCAGATTTTGAGGTAGATATCCAGAAGAGGAATTACTGGATTATATGGTGATTTTATTCTTATTTTTTTGAGGAACCTCCATAATTTCACCAGCAGTTCCTTTCCCTCCACGACCTCTCCAACACTTGTTTTTACTTGTTCTGTTGATAATAGCCACTCTAACAAGTGTGAGGAGGTAACTCATTGTGGTTTTTATTCATATTTTCCTAACAATTAATGAAGTTGAGCATCTTTTCATATGTTTGTTGGTCTTTTGTTTGTCTATTTGGGAGAAGTGTTTGTTCAGGTCCTCTGCTTACTTTTTAATTGGATTGTTTTTGTCTTGTTATGAGCTCTATGAGTTCTTTGCATATTTTGAGTATTAACCCCTTAT
Source organism: Eidolon dupreanum (assembly GCA_028627145.1). NCBI lineage: Eukaryota > Metazoa > Chordata > Mammalia > Chiroptera > Pteropodidae > Eidolon > Eidolon dupreanum. The sequence goes on along the minus strand of CM053505.1, from coordinate 56,439,913 downwards.
TGGAGTTATTGTTTGCAAATATCTTCTCCCATTCAGTTGGTTGCCTCTTTGTTTTATTGATGTTTCTTTTGCTGTGTAGAAACTTTTTAGTTTGATATGGTCCTATTTATTTATTTTTGCTTTTATTTCCTTTGCCTTTGAGGTCAAATTCATAGAATCCTCTCTAAGACCAAGAGTTTAATACTTATGTTTTTTTCTATGTAGTTTATTGTTTCAAGTCTTATATTTAAGTCTTTGATCTATATTGAGTTAAATCTGTTGAATGATGACAAAAGAATGCATAATTTTAAAGAGCTCCAGTTTTCACATTTGTAAAATTTCTGTAAATATAGTACCTACCACATCAGCATGTCCTGAGAATTAAATAAGGTATAATTAGGAACATAGCCCAATTTTTAGGACAGAGTAATAACAGTGCAGTAAACTGGTACTTGTTACTAATCTATACAGTATTTCAAGAATGTTTACAAATTGTTGAGAAGATGTGTAGGACCACACCTACACAGTTTTAGATTCAATGTCATGAGGTTCAGGACCTATGTGGCGGAATTCAAAATTATGCCCTCCAGGGAAGTCACATTGTTTTCTGACAGGGACATAATGCTCAACGTGGAAAACCAAAGATTAGGTCAAGCACCAAGTACCACCCAGCAGGTCTATGACCTGCCCTCCACCATGGTTAGGAGCTCCTCATCTTCTCCTTCTCCAGATGAGACTGCTTATTCAGTGAAGTGTGAGAGTCACCTCGGCAAACAGTCTCCCCTAGCCACTTGACTGATGATCCATCATTCTACCCTGAGACTCAATTGAGATAAGTATTCAACATGTGCTGAACACTGCCAATGAGGGAAATGCCAATATCTTCTCTTTGCCTTTCTGTGTGTTAGAGTCTGGGTATCCTTAGCATTCTGTGGATGTCAGGATTCACTGGAAAAAATATGATGTATGATTGTTTAATTTCCTCAATATTCAAACAGGTTCTACTGAATCAGGAAAACTCATCTTCTTTTTCTTTTTCTTTTGTATGTTCTTTAAAAAAAAACTGAACAGGTGTCATGGTACATTCTTATGGGGGAAAAACATGTATGCTATCTTAAAACACTGCTATACACCCAATTAGGATAGATAAATTGTTCGAAGGATAGAACCACACAAGGCAGGATAAGATGCAGCATATCTTGGCATAACTTTCACATGGCTCCAGTTCCCTGAAGTTACACTGTCTGCATATGATGGGGCCCTGCTAGATATGAGAAAATAGCCAGATATTAGAAAATAGTGAAAATTTTTCCATATCCCAAGTTTTTATCTTTGAACCTATTTCATGTTTCTGAAAGACTTTGTATTAGAAATCAATGCCTTTTCGCTTTATATGGAATGTTTACAAACCTATGCTCTATTAGTTCTTGAACTAAATAAAACAATGAAAACAGTCACAGCCTCATCTGGGGAAATAGTGACTTCTGTTTTCAAATATTCCATGAAGTTCAAGTCCTGAGTGCTCTCTAGTACTACACTCTGTGCTAGGCACTTTATAAGCTTTAACTTACTTAATTTTTGCAGTAATCAAGTAAGATAGGCATTATTATTATTATTTTCATTTTGTAGATGAAGAAATGAGGCTTAGAGTAGTTAGGTAACGTGTATGATGTCACAGAGTTAATAATGCAGAGCTGGGATATAGTATTAGTCAGGATTCCCTAGAAAAACAGAACAAATAGGATGTGCATATTTATTAAAAGATTTATTATAAGGAATTGGCTCAGGCTGTTATGATGGCTGATAAGTCCGAATCTTCAGTGTGGATGGGTAGGCTTGAGACCCAGGAGAGCCAATGGTACAGATAAACTCAAAAGGCAGTCTGCTGGACAATTCTCTTTTGCTCTGGAATGGTTTAAAAAATTAATTAATTAATTAATTAATTAATTATTGTTGTTTTTAAATTTAGGCCTTCACCTGATTGAATGAGGTTTATTCACATTATGGAGGACAATGTACTTACTCAAAGTCCACTGAATTAAATGTTAATCTCATCAAAATACTTTCTAAGTTCACACATAAAATTAATCATCACAAATATGAACCCAGGAAGTCTGACTACAGAGCTTGTAACATTTTTGAACATTTAATATGCAAATGTCTATTATTGAAAATTTCCAATGTGTTATTTAAATTTTATAACAATCTTATGAGGTCAGTACTTTTATTCTCCTTATTTTACAAATAAAGAGAATGAGGCTCAGAGAGATTAAGAATCTTGCATATAATTACACAGAATATGAATGTTAGAACTGGAATTTGAATATAGGTTTACTAAATAAAAATTCTGTTTTTCCTCTTTTACTAGATTGTCTCCATGGAAGTTTGAAGTGATAGGGATTTTTTTTAATAAGAAGTAGTTGAAAAAATACCAATTTTGTAAATAATCTATAGGTGATTCAATGGTTATATATCTATACCTATACCTATACCTATACCTATACCTATACCTATACCTATACCTATGCCTATGCCTATGCCTATATCTATATCTATACCTATATCTATATCTATATCTATATCTATATCTATATCTATATCTATCTATCTATATCTATCTATATCATCTATATCTACTGCTTTCCTTTGAGAAATCTCATGTTCTTTGTTACACTCTGGAGATAATAATAAAAAGTTAATATGTAGTGAGCATGTACATGTTCATTATTCTTCTAAGGGTTTGCCATGTGCTATGATTGTCCCCATTTTATAGATGATGAAATTGAGACATAGAGATGCAAGTGGCAGAGCCAGGACTCAAACCCAGGCAGTTAGATTTTGGAGCTTTGCCTTTTCATTCCAACAATATACTACCTCTTCTAATAACACACAGTTTTGCAGAATTACTACTAATCATAAGAATAAAAAGTTGAGACATCGTATTTTCTTCAAATCTGTAAAAGGCACAGATCCATAGTAAAGGAAAAATAAAAGCAGAGAGGTTTCAAAAATATAGCTAAGGCTCGTAGGCAACAAAAGAGGGTGAATGTAAAATGTATATAATATTAGATAAAGATTTCATATATCTAATTAACAGTGAAAAAGTGGATATCTCAATTCTGGAGATATTTGAAATTATATAATGCATTAGACAATAGTGGAATTAGAAAAAGTCCTTAATTGTAAAAGTAGAGGAAAGGATTCTATCTGTAAAATTGAAATATCTGAGTTTTTTTAATTCATCTTTTATTTGGACATTTATATAATTTTTTAAAATTAGTGATTTTTTAATATTTTTGTGGGTTTTGAGACCTTGTAGTAGAAGTCTATATAAGCCCTCTCCATTTAGGGCTCTTCTGAAGGTTATTATATATATCGATATTTTAGTTCAGGTCAAAAATTTAGTTAAATATGAGAACATTTAGTTTAGAAAAATAAATAAAGAGAATAGATGGAAATTATAAAGTCTATCACAGTCAAACTCTGTCTCTGTATACTTCTTGACTTCTTTGATCTTCAATAATACCATTATAGTATCCACAGTCAACATTGTTCCTATCTGTTTATATACTGTGTGGAAAATTGATACACTTTGGAACCATGGAGAACTGCCTATCCCCTGCATTTAATACATAAATGGATAGATATCTCCTTTACATGTTATTTGCATATTTATTTTGAATATGTGTACAAATTTCTCTCGCTCACACATGCCTGCACAGACACACATGCACAGACACACACACACACACACACACAGTTACCAGATCAAAGATATATCCAGAATGGTAAACAGAAATAATAGTTTAATAGCATGGGAAAGAAAAATTTTGGAATGAAGTATTTTTTTTTTCAGTATAGGCTACTTTACTCATAAGGAATTGACTTCAGATATTTATATGAGTCTCCATACCCATTGGGCTTTCACAGACTTTCTTTTCAGTAACTCTTATAATATGGAAAGAATATAAAATCGTTAAATAACACTGTGACCTTAGCAAACACGACCAAACATTCCATTGAGGAAAGAGAAATATTGAGGTACAAAACAAAACAAGAAGCTCAAATCAGGTGCTGTAGAAAGAAAGGGCAGAAACCCATATTCTTAGTGAAAATCCTGGAGGAACAGCACATGATTTGGAACTCTCTTTCAAGCTTTCAGTCCTTAGAAAGATGAAACAATTACCCTCTTCCACAGTTTTAAACTGTAACATTTCTTGCTGTTCCAGGTCTTTGGGACTGATGTCATTTATTCATGTGGGTATGTACTTATGTATTCGCTATTATATTTGGTTTTCTTCATTATTACCTTCGGGTGTTATAAGGAGGTATTTACCTGAGGAAAAAAAAAGAGACAAAAATAAGAAGGAAAAATTAGAAGGAAGAGAGAGAGGGTTGTGGGGGAGGGAGGGATGAAGGAAAGAAAGAGAGAAGAAGCCAATCTAATAAGGAATGTTATTGTAATGACAGGAGCTTAGTAATGCTTGTTCCCAGAAAACTCTTTAAAGCCTTCAGAAGTGATAACACTGTATTTTGTAATGCTAACAATGTGCTTCTAACTATGTGAAGTGACACAGAACTCAGACTTTTCATGGAGAACCCCCTAATGTGGGGATTCTTGTTATTAACAAGGTCTGAACATTTTCTTTAAACTTTGTAAGTTAAAGATTTTTTTAAAAGGTATGTCACACAAAAACAGTATTCCATTTGGCGAACTATCATTAATGAGATTCTAAAATTATTTCTTCCATTGTAAAAGGCATCAAGCTGTACAGGGAATTTATTTCTTCTTTTTCTCTTTTGCCCACGCAAGAAAGCAGCAACAATAAGGGACATTCTTTTTAAATTATTTTAGCTCTAATTATACAGGTAATTGCAGCAACTTGATATTTTACATTAGCTCCAGGTATATTTGATACTAAATATTAAGATGTTAATGTTAAATCTTAAGAGGCAAAGATACCCTAGTGAGGTTATTTTAGAGGAGACACATACGAAGGAGGAACATGCTATAGTATAAGTTATGAACTATTCTAGAAATTCTAATGCAAACTATAGCCAGTACAGAGTTTATCATAGAATAACTAACTTTAGTGGAGATCTAAGCTAAAGAAGAATCTCTGTTTCTTTTCTGCCATATTGAGCAGTTAACTCTTTTCATATAACATTGTTACTTGTCCCTTTTCTTTGACAAAACATGGGGAAACCAGTGATAAGCAGCCTCCCCGAGTCTGGATTCATGGTCTCACCTTTGTTTTAAATCCTCTCTGAGGACTGATAAACAAAGGGTTTCTCATATTTGGCAATACTGCCTCAGGCATTTGAACCACACTATTAGAAGTCTCCTAATTACTCTTAAGATTTGAGCTTTGCTGGCTGAGGAAAAATGGACAGGTAATTGGATTCTTCTCATCTTTTCAATATATTACAAAGTTCTAATATCTCATTTTTTAAAAGCATGTCTATTTGGTCAACCAACACAATCTCAACTACTACTCACACTATCCACACCATCGTAAAATATAGATAAGCATATTACTAACCACACAAAACAACACTGTTTGCAAGCCCAGAGCCATAATAGAATTTACTGAAGTTTAAATATTATGATGCTATAGCAAGTAGACATACCTAATACAAAAATAAATTTTGGTTTATATTCTCATTCTCTTTGTCTATGTACTTTTGACTCTTTTAATCTATAACATTTGAAAATATATGAACACTCACAGAATATTTGGTCAACCACTACAAAGATATATGCATATTAAGGAAATCATCTGTGAGAGAAAAAGACACACTGATAGAAGCAAAGTTCCAGTGACAAAGAGAAAAATGATAAGAAAATAAGTTAAAAATTAAATTTCAAAGTAGACAAAGATCGTAGTTCACTCCTTCCTGTTCTCTTCCATTATTCCTAAATTTATTGTCCAGGAAATCTCATTCTGTTAGACTGAAAAAAAAAGGTAAAACAATATTGAAAACAATTGTGAATCTTCTAAGGACTCCCAACATTCTATTAAAAGTCAAGTTTCCATTTCAGATACAGTCTTACCGAGTCCAAAACACTGCAGTACTTTATATAGCTGTATGAAGGAGAAACATCATGGTTTTCTCACACACATCCTGCATGAAAAATAAACCCATTAATAAAAGTGTTAGAAAAATTCTTTCATAGCCTGTGTGGAGGCCACATACTGTAGTATTGTCAAAAATAATGTATTTTATACTTTTACCAACAGGGAGACAGATTAAATTCAAAATAGAATTGGAAATTTATGCTTGATTGAGAAAAACATCTATGTGTGAAATGCCCAATGAGCTCCAATGAACACAGAAATCACTCTACCCTGTAGCACCCTGTGCTGAGAAATGAAGGGCTGGGATCTGGGCTAGTCTACAAAAAGGAACACCTGAGGTTCCCCTTCAGGAAAACTTTAATCTTCTTGAAATTTCAGAGAGATAAAGATATTAGTAAGTGGCCAGATGCTGGTGTTATAAACCAGATTGTCTTTGCTTTACAAGTAATCTGTCTTTATTTGAATAGCTGGCAAATACTTTCCTGAGAACTGTCAGGGCAATTCTGGAAGTGTTTATGAGTGACACATTTTATTCATCAAGAAATTAATGAATATTATCATTATTGTCAAACTAAAACTACACACAGAAAACCACAATGAAGGAGAAGGAATTTGTTCCCTCTGTAAATCCTTTCTCTCTCTCTCTTTTTTTTTTTCTCACATGGCTTTCTTTTGTTGTGGTAATACACAATTCAACATGCCTTGTAAAAAGAGCTGTGAAGAGGATTGGGGATTAGTTCCCATAAAGAAAAACTGTAGAGAATCCTGCAAGTGACAAAATAAGAAATGAGACATGCTAAGCTGTATTATTACTACCATTACCGTTTGGGGGGTGATTTGAACTCTGGCGCTGTCCCAGTGACATGGGGGGATGGTAACAAAACAGAAGTGCAATTAGCATTTTTTTCAGTTCTTCTCCACTGACGCAGTAGAGAATTACAGGTCAGTAAGATTTAGAAAATGTATTTTAGGGGACGAGCCATGCTAAGGAAGGCTGTAGCCCTTTGGAATTTGGGAGTTGAACAAATAAAATATAGAGTGCACTCTAAGGGAAGAGTGGGTTCTCAGTGAAGAGAGCTGCAACCCTGCAGAAGTGGGAAGGTCTGTATGTATTAGGGCTGAGATGGATGGTGACAAAGGCATTTCTAGATAATTGGCATGTGAGGTCATTTTAATTGACACTTGGCTGCTATATAACTCTTTGCCTACTGTGCATGTGCTTACCCAGAATTCAGTTTGTTATAATTAGATTCATGAACTTCCAGTCATAAAGATGGTATTATAATGATGGTATAATGAGGCTGAGGTTGTGGACAGGTTAGGGTAATATCTTCCGTGCAAGTGTCTGTGGCCAGATTAAACCAACTATAGGTTTATGGACCCCAGTCCTTCATCTCTCAGGATGCAGGAATGATTATTTAACTAAAAATGGGGTATTCTTTGGGTAGTCTCTGGGCTGTCTCTGGGCTGGGCCTCTATTCCTTTGTTACCCTGTCACTCATGTCTGACTAGCTACCTAACACTACTTCTTTAAAATCTATAAACTGTATATTGTGCACACAGTAGCAAATCTATTTTAGATGAGTCAGACAATCTCCATTGTGGGAAAAATAACTTTTAAATGGTACATGTATTCTTTGCTGATTAGAGATGTACAAGTTTCTGGAGTTTTGGAAGAGGAAACAATGTGATTGACAACACTAGTTCACAATGATTGGATCCTTCAATATTACTTCAAATTTTAGTCTAATGTAAAGAAAACTTTGGAAAATAGAAGGGTAATGTGAACTGTTAAGTCATTGTTTGCCGAAGTTCCTTACAAATCTCTTGCTACAGAGAAGTATGCACTTTTCTTTGTTGATAATAGTAATGGTGAGCTTGGATTTTAAATAAGATTTTTCATTACAAGACAACGGGGCTTCTTGGAGAAATGGCTGATTCTAGGATTGGGTCTCAGAAAGTACTAAATGAGCCTGGAAAATCTTGCTATGAAAGAAAGTAAGAAATGCTCAAAATTATTGAGAACTTTCTGAAAAAAGCATAGGCGTCACCTTGAAGGATCTTTTAATGCCCAATGTTGGAATAATTTAAGCAACAAAATATATAATGATAGTAATGGAATATAACCTGTGAAATAAAATAAATATTCAGTAGTCCATACTGATAAATGTGAATAATTAAATAAAAATAAATAGCAAAGAAAAGAAAGCTGTTTTCAAATATAGAATTCCAATTGATAAATGGAAAAGGAATGATAGAAATAGGAAATTATCATTTGGTATGTAGTAATTACCATAGGCAAAAACTATCAATGTATGCTAAAATTCGTAGTCAAAAATATGAGAAAGGACATTTGCATAATACTTATCAATTACGAAGAGAAATAATAGCAACTTTGTAATGGAGAATGCTGAGAGACACTACCTTAACCAAGTAATCAAAGTTAAAAGTACCATAAGACACGTCAATGTTATCTACCTTCTGATATGATACATTGAGAAGAGCATAGTCTTAACTTCTGTGGTACTATCATTAAAAGTGTATAACCTGATAATAAACATAAGCAGATACCTGACAAACCCCAGTTAAGTAATGTTTTACAAAAGAGCTGGCCAGTTTCTTCGAAAGTGTCCATCATTGTGATGGGAGAAATAGTGAGTGACCCCACCACCAATTCATACAGTGAAGATTTAAACTCATAGTTTAATGCCCTCTAAAGTGGTAATTAAGATAAAATGGAGTTTTACTGGTGTGTTCTAACTTAATATAATTGGTGTCCTTAAAAGAAGAGATTAGGACACAGAAGGCACAAAGGGAAGACCATATGAAGACATAGGAAGAGTCATCTACAAACATAGGAGAGATGCCTTAGAAGAAACCAACTCTAATGGCACAATGATCTCAGGCTTTTAGGCCCCAGATCTGTGAGAAAATAAATTTCTCTTATACAAGCCACCCAGTCTGTGGTATTTGGTTATGGTAGCCCTAGCAAATTAATACAGCCATGAAACACAAAATGAGCCTGAGAAATTGTCTCCAATTGGAGGAACCTAAAAAGACATTACAACTAAATGCAATTTCGTAATGCAGGATTGAACCCTGAAACATAAAAATAATACTAGTGGCCCAGTTGGCAATATTTAAATGAGATTATAGATTAGTTGATAGTGTTAGTATTAATTTCCTGATTTTGTTAAGTGTACTATGGTTATGTAAGACAATGAAGTTTGGGGATGCTGGATGGAGGATATACAGTATTCTTTGCACTATTTTATAAATTTTGCAAATCTGAAAATATTATAAAATATAAAGTTAAAAATTAAAAAGGATTTTTATAATAAAATATTCTAAAAATAGTATGTTACTTTCAAATATTGTTCAAAAGCTATTGGAAAAATGTAATTTTGTGACTTTTGATATTTAGTTTTTGTCATGTTCCTGAGAAGCAAATAATTACCTGTATTCCCTGCTCAATTCCTCTCTTAAGTCTCTATTTTCCAGGCTTCAATGAGTACTTTATAATATCTCTACAGAAAAAGAATATCCATATCACACTTCATTGTATATTTCATTAAATTCCTTTAAGCTTGTCTAGTTGATATCCAGAATACAGTCAAGTGACTAAAATTATTACAAAATAACTTATAATTATTAAGTATTGTGTATGCCTCTGCACAATTTCATTCAGCAAATATTTATTGAGCATTTAAGATGTGTAAAATCTTGTGGATAGAAAGACAAACAAGACTTTTTTTTTACACTACGGGAATTTAAATCTAGAAGGTGAGACAAAGAAGAGAAGGGAAGAAAGATAAATTAAGTCTTATTGCATATGTACTAAGGGTCTCTAGATAGACACGATTAACTTTAATTTTACAGATTTAAAAACTAAAACTCAGAAATTTTCCTGATGGAAATAAAATATGAATTGACTTTTAAAGAAAATTAGAATCGGGGCCATGTTTAAAGGAGAAATTGCATTCCAGAGAAAGCATGTGCAATAACTTGGAGACATTGAGATCATGCTGTATTTCTTAACAACTTCAGTATAACTTTAAGTATAAAATTTTTGTAGGTTAGTGGTAGGAGATGAAGATGATTCAGTAAGCAGCCATACAACAAGATATTGTATGCCTTCATAAAAAAATTTAAACTTTGCCCTAACATGACAAAAAGAAATTTAAGGATTTTAAGCTGGGAAAGGAAAGATATTTGTTGTGTAAAGATGAATACTTTTTGAATTAGGTTCTCAATATTTTCTTATTTTAAAGTATTAGAAAAAAGGAGCTCATTTAAAAAATACTTACTATTAATTAATTAATTAATATTTAATATGTAAATCTTTTTATATGTAGTTTCAAATTGGCATTTCACCCTGAATTTATTTCATCTACTTTCCAACAAGAATTTTAATTAGAGCCATAGACGGAGACTTGAAAACATTTCATGGAAAAGAAATGCTCTACCTATTGGACAATATAGAACAATCTCACACTTGCCTGTTCCCTGCCATCCAGAGAGCCCCCAGCCAAGCTTAAACACAAGTTCTGAAGGAACTCACACCACTTAATAATAATATAATAAAGGATACAAGTAGTTCTTACTCAAAGATATTTGTGAAGCCCATAAAATTGGATGCATATTTTTGTATGCTATATGTACATTATTTTCTGGATGACACTAAAAAATTTTAAAAGATATTTTAAATTTATTTTTTGTTAAGCTTTTTGGAATAACATTGGTTCATACAATTATATAATTTTCAGGTGTATATTATCATTTGACATCTGTATATTCTATTGTGTGTTTACCACCCAAAGTCCAGTTTCCTCCCCCTAAACCCTATATTTGACCCCCTTTACCTCATCTACCTCCCCCTACTTCCTGACCCCACTAGTAACCACTAGTCTATAGTCCTCTGGTAACCACTAGCCTATAGTCTATGTCCATGAGTCTTTGTTTGTCCTGCTCATTTGTTGCTTGCAGGTTTATGTCTCACATATAAGTGATATCATGTGGCTTTCAACTTTTCCTGCCTGGCTTATTTCGCTTAGCATGATTATCTCAAGGTCCATCCATGTTGTCACAAATGACAGTATTTCATCTCTTCTTATGGCTGAGTAATATTGCATTGTATATATGTACCATAGCTTCTTAAGCCAATCATCTATGTAGGACATTTCTGTTGTTTTCATGTCCTTGCCACTGTGAATAATGCTGCTATGAACATCGGTGTGCAAAGATCTAAAAGATATCTAAAGTTATCTGTTACTTCAAAAATACTTAGAATCACTGTGAAGATAATTTTAGATTCCTTTGGTTCCAAAATGAAATTCTATAGTTTCAATTCTAGTTTTCTATTGCAATTTTCTGAAGGTCTCATGTCTATGTATATGTCTATGTACATTAATTCACAATTGAGTCATGTTATCTATATAGCTGTCCAAAATTATATTATAATTTGTTATAATAACAGAATACCTTTAGCTTATTTTCTGATTAAAACAAAAAAAAATCTAAATAAAGGAAGCCAAATGCTGCCTAGATCTAACTTATTCTATTCCTCTCCTTGCATTTTGACATCATCATGGGTACCAATAGTTATGGTTAAGCAATGCTTTTAACCACATTTAATAATGTATTCTATAGATAAATCCAAAAATTATATCACATCGATTATCATCATTACTGTAGTTTACAGAAAACTTAGGGTAAGTTAAAAGTCTCTGTCTTTATGTATAATATTCTACTTTTCATAAGGAATAAGGTGAAATTGAAAATCTGTATATACATATATACATATATATACACACATATCTTCAAAATATTACATAGATGGATAAATCAGAATCTATAAAATTGATTACCTAGAAGTCAGGCGTGTTGGGGTTAAACAGTGTATAAGAGGTGGGAGGAGATAATAATCATTGTGGTGCTTCTTGTACACAATAATAAAATCAAATGAACTAGAATGGGGGGACAATTCTTTAAAACTGAATGCACATAGAAACAAATGTACATAGCTGTATTTCAAATGAATAACATAATCAAACTTAAGGGGAAAAGATGAACTCATGAAGCATTTAAAAAGTTTTTTGACTATATACTTTCAAACTGAGGAATAAAAGAACCTCAAATGAAATTGTAAATAACTCTTAAACACCTTCTAAGATCTCTCTCTCTCTCTCTCTCTCTCTCTCTCTCTCTCTCTCTCTCCTTTTTCTTGATATTCTAAAAAGAGTTTATATATATTTTAGGATCAAGCAAATAATTAAATGAGTGCTTTAAGTTGGAGAGGAAGCATGAATTCTTATTACGGAAGAAGAGAGATATAACTATGGCATAGAGGAAGGCAACGATTATATGGGAATAGATTGGAATTGAAGATATAGTTTAAACTAGTAATATTTAGCTCTGTCTGCTCAAAGGGCCAAAAAGCAATTATATCCCATATAGCACCCAGATATTACTTTCTAAATACCAATCCCGGCTAATAGGAACACTGTTCTTTGAAAAAGTGCCTTATGCCTGGATTGACACAGGTAAAACACAGGATGAGCCTGGAACATCTCATGCCAGAAAGTAAAGAAATTATTCAAATAATGATGGTACATATCCAAAATATATCTTGAAAGAGTTTCTACTGGTCAAATTTAGGACAATTGTAACATCAAAATAAATAAGGACAGCAATGTAATGTAACCTATTGATTTATCTTTTTAAGAAAGAGGAATTCATGAGTTCATGCTGATTACAAAGAGGTAGATGATCAATAAATACATAAAATAAGAAGAGTGGGAAAGTACTTTCTTACAGTAGAATGCTTACTAATAAATGTGAAGGAATGGTGGTATTGGTGGGGGGATCACCATTGTATAACAATCACCATAATGATTTGTTCAGGCAAGAATCATCAGTGAATGGGAACTCTGGGGAAGAGGGGTGAGAGATTGATAAGGAGCAGGATAATGGCATGATCTCAAAGTGTCTCTACAAAGAGAGATTATTAGTTACAAGGGAAGAGTAGTAACTATACAATAGAAAGACCTGACAACACTTTGACAAGGGGACCAAAATTAACATCATCAATATATCACAGATTGTCATTGTGTGCCTCTAGTTGTGATACACTGCGAAGGTGAGGATAGAACATTACATATTATTCTGGCTGTAGATACAGCTAGATAAGAAGGTAGATGCCAGATGATGACAGATAGATGATGATGATGATGATGATGATGATGATGATGATGAAGATAGATAGATAGATAGATAGATAGATAGATAGATAGATAGATAGATAGATAGATGGTATAAATGAAGCAAAATTTAAAAACTTGGAAAATCTAGGTAAAATATATGTGAGAGTTCTCTGTACTATTCTTGATACTTTTCTGTAATTTTTGAGTTAGTTCAAAAGAGAGTAGATCTTAAATGTTTTACCAGAAAAAAGAAATGGTAATCATGTTACATAATGGAGGTGTTAGCTAACTCTACAGCAATAATAACTTTGCCATATATAAGTGTATCAAATTAACAGGTTGTACACAATGTTATTTGTTAATTATTTCTAAATAAAGCTAGAAAAAATCCTAAATGGGAGACGCAATTAAATCTAAGCAATAGCATCCTCAATAAAGAACTATTTTATATTTTAAAATAAAATGTAAACACAAAGAAAAGTTCATAAGGCACAGAAACAACTTTATTCTCTCCACCTTCTCTAATTACATTTGCTAAAAGCAATTTGTGATATAAATAACCTATGAATATTATTAATGAACTTTAGTTATCAGTAATACTTTTGTTTATAGTGTTTAGATTTTTATATAAATTTGGTATAGTCATTTTTATTTACCTTAAACACTCCCATGATAGAGACATGCATTTTCTTCACCTTGCAGTGTGACACAAATCCAGGTGTAAAGAAAGGTTCTCTTGGATCTTCAAATGTAAAATGAATGTTCTCATTAATTTCACATTTTCTTATAATTAATTATGTTTTCTTGACACCTTTTAGCAGGAATAAAATGAATTAGTTCTCTATTTTAATGTTTTTTTTGTGTGTGTGTAGTTAAGTTTGAAGTTATTTGTAATGCCATCCTATATATAAACTGTCACATTTCATTTGAAAACATGAATTGCTGTCTAGAATCCAGCAAGCATATTTGGCTTTATTTTCTATCTTGTTTATGTATGAAATTTTAAACCTGCTTTTTAATTACATATCTTTAGCTTTCCTCCAAATAGTTTATTGGAACATTCATCTATCTCTGGTGGTAAAGTATCAATTTAATATGAGATAGTGATCAATATTATACATTGGGGAACAAGATTAAGAATTAAGAAGGGAAAAGTGTAAGCAGCAGAGAATGAGTTACAAATGAATGGGTGCATAGCAAGGCTCCTGACCTTGAACCTTAGACACACTGATTTGTTCCATGGTCTTAACACTTGCAACATTACAATATGACTTGCCAAAGTAAGAGTTGTGTGCTTGTACTTATGTTCGCTCCTCTCTCCTATTTTTTTCTGAGACCATCATCTGCTGCACTAACACATTTCTATGGAACAGAATAAAACTCATAAAATAAGAGCTGAGTCTCTCTATTAACTCCCCAGAATTAGAATCCTTTTAGTTAACTTTTTATTTTTCAAACCAAATGGTCTGCCTGGAATTCTGAGAAATATATGATCTTTTGTGCCTATCTAGAGAATTGGTTTCACCTCTGCCTGCTTCATCCCAAAATGTCTTTGTTTCCTCTCTGAATGAACAAAATACTGAGTGGCATTTCTGAATATCCATCAGCTTCTTTGACAAGCTCCTAGTTTCCTAAAACTTCTGTTATTTTATCCTTTCTTAATATCTTTAGGAATTTTTTCTAACACACAGAGGAAAAATGGTGCATAATCTTAGATTTCTAAGGTTTTTTTTTCTTTTTTTTTTATTTAAACTTGCCTTGTGTGGCAATAAATTCACTTCCCCTTTCTCCAAGGAGTCATTTAAAAACTCTACATTTTCATGATCACAGCAGTAGTCTTCCCTATCATCTCTTTTAAGATTGTAGATGGTTATGACACATTTAGTCAGAGGATATTATCCACTGTGGTTCTTACTGATTTTAGCCACCTGCATTACTCTCCTGCTTCTTTTTGTTCTCTCATACCATCCATTGTTCTAATAACGTTATTTTCTTTTTTTCTCTTTGCATACTTTTTAAAAATACCTTAGAAAGGAGATTGTGTTAAGAATGGGAGATTCTTTCCTTACCCCTAAAATATTTGTAGAGTTTTTATTTTTCCCCCTTGACAATCCTTTTGTTCCTAATTGGGAAGTGGGTTAATCCAGCTGACTTAGGTGATTGTCACCTAATTACTATGAAAACCTAATGGAATTTTAATCACAAGTCCATTTCTGTCTTTAAGTCTCAGGTATTTTCATCATGTTACATAGCTTTATTTTGTATAGTACTTGTCATACAACACAAATCACAAGGAACTGTGAAGAATGAAATAATGCAAGGCAGGTCATCATCTCAATAGTTCTTCTCAAACTATGGATTTGTCACCTCTGATAATCTAGAAAGATTAGGGAGTGGATGAAATATATTAAATAAAAACAGCATGATTTTTAGCACATCTAAAATCACTGTGGCAGGAAGTAAAGAAGCTTGTTCCTTGCTTGGCATCTTAACTGCTCAACTAGACCATCATGTTCTTGACTACTTTGAATTAAAAAACAGCCTTTAAGATGAAATGTGAAATTACTGGATATGGCTATCTAGCACTTTAGATAAACAGGGTGAAATTCGTACCAGTGGCTTAACAATTGGAAGCCACAACTCTCAAAAAGACCTCCTGCAATTTCACTTGCATACATTCCTCCCTGCTTCATTTTGGATATCCAAATTTTCAGTTGTTTCATAAAGCTTCATAGAGCTTTTCAGCCTGAAATATCTGGCTCAATAACTTGGCCTTAATTTGCAGCTCAGCAGACCAGACCATGATAGGAACAGCTGAGAGCCCTGGGTGCCAGTCAAATCTGCATCCGTGTATGTACACTGCAGCCGATTGGGTTGACCCAAATTTCTGTAAATGCAATATTGCTTTTGAGTGTATAGGTACAATCTAAATGTTCAGGTGGGTATTTGATACCTAAAATCCAGAGAAGTAATATTCCTTCAGCATTAGAAAGGCAAGAGCCAATGAATTTAATCAGGATAAAAAAGCATAGTATTATTATAATGGCTGTAATGTTTTGTGCCTAGAAAAAGCCTCTAGTAATTTGTGACTTTGCCATGATGCTGTTATCTTAATATCCTGGTAAAAATACTTATAAGGATATTCCTTAAATTTGCTTGGTTAGCCTGAATACTAACAGAGAAAAGAAGTATATTATTACACTAGAAAAAAAAAAAGTTCATTATTTTTTTTCCTAAAGATTTACTGTGGGGTGAGATTTTGATGGCATTATAGTAACTAATTTGTTATCTTTTTGATACAAGAGGTGAGTGGATTAAACAAGCTAGTTTGCTATCTACCAGATAACAGAGAAATTGTATTTTCATTTTCCCCATTACTATCTATGAAGGTAATTATACTTCTACTTTACACATAATTAAAGTGAAGGTTGATTTCAATTCATTCTTCTCAGTGGTAAAATTATCAAGTTAGTTCTCAACTAATTATTTTCTGTAGTATAGCAGTTTCAGATCCCTGTCACATTCTATTTAGCAAACACAAAATAGCTCTGAATTACAGTTATCACAGTCTGGGACTTTTATGCTATTAATTTGTAGGGGACAAATCTTTAGATGGATGATATCCAAGCTGAAAACTAATTCTTCTGAAAGAATCCAATTATTATTATTTTTCTTCATTTGATTCTAAAACATCTTGCCCATTCACAATCTCTGTTGTTGATGGGTTTTCCTCCTTTTAATTTAAAGTTACTTAATTTGTTCAAGTCTAACACAGCCTTTTCATACCAGTGATGTTGAACAATTTATCATTATGCTGGGTGTATGCTGCATAGTTTTGCAAGTTTATAGGTGTAAGATGCTTATTTTTGGAAACAGGGAAAGCTTCTGCTGATATTGCACTGTAGAAATATGTACATAGTAAAAAAAATAGTTTTAATCATGGAGAATTAGTGAACTCTCTTTGAAGAGTAGCTCTACTCTCTAATTATGTCCACGAGGCAGGGGACCCATTATAAAAGAGTCTTCATTTTACAAAAGGAACCAGTCACACTGAAATCCTCTTAAGACACATTTTCATGGCAAAAACTGAATACTATTTTGATGACAAATTTTTATCATACACACTCTTCTTTTAGCACCAGATCACCTTGCAATACTGGACAACACTGCACTCCTAGGAAACTGCAAGATTAAACTATTAAATGAATTTAAAGATAATTGGCTTTGGAAACAGAACTGCAATACACTAATTAATTCTATTGGACATCCCTGATATGAATTATTTCAGCGTGATGCTGCTGACTGCCTTATTTAATAGTGCATAGTCTCATTTCTTGTATTTGCTCAAAAATGTTTACTAAAATTAATCTTTTATACTCTTCTGAGGGAGGTGCTGTCATTGTTCTTTTTTGTTTGTTTTTATTTTGTATTATTGGGCTATGGCCCAATTTAGGTGCTGTAAAATATGTTGGGTGAACTAATCTTAATTTTCTCCCAGCTTCTACACTTTACGGTGGTCAATATGCATTTTTCCATTCTACTTTCAGTCCCTAATTTTTTTTAAAAGTCTATTTAACCATATCCCCTTCATCTACCTTCTTACTACTGTTAGAAATGGTCTTTTGCTTTCACTTATCCTCTTTTCCTTTATCCCAAGACTAAGTTTATCAGCAAATATTACTACTATGACTTTTAGAGCACTTCTTATCTTCACTTCTTTTTAAAATTGTTTTAATGTTTTATTTTAAAGATAATATATGCACACAGTAAAGACTTCAAGCAACACAAAGTACATACAGAATCTTTTTTTTTTTCTGTTTCTTTTGGCCCTCAGTTTTTTGATCCTGAGAGGCAAATGCTGATTCCAATCCCTTATGTATTATCCCAGAGGTATTCCATTATAAATGACTGTATATGGATAGTTGTATCTTTTTTTTATTGAGACACAATTCATATAACGTAAAATTAAACACTTCAAAGTGAACAATTTAGTGACATTTCGTACACTCACAATGTTATGCAAGCACTTAATTAATCCAATTCCAAATTATCTTTGTCACCCCTGTCAGTACCGAGCTGATTGAGAATGGAAGGTTTTGGTGGTGAAACGCCCAGTTGGAAGAATGTATGAGGGGCAGACATGAGAATGAAACAGCAGGTACCAACTTTATTGTGGGGAGCATGCTTCTGCTGCAGGGAACGTGGCTCCCTTAAGGGACCACATGGGCTCCACATATATCAGAGTACAATAGTGGCATCCCACCACCCATGCATAATACAATAAGTTGAATCATTCTTACATAAGTTAGGCACAGGCACCCTACTACATTAACGTAATATTCTAAATCCGGGGTCCTATTCCTACCAGCGAGCTTGGATCACAGCCAGACCTAGGGCTTGCCAGGCCTGGAACCCATGACTCCTAAAGAAGATCCCATGCCCTTTAACAATTACTACCCATTCTCTTCTCCCCCTACCCCTAACAACTACCTATCTGTCATGTCTCTAAATTTACCTATTCTGGGCATTTCATATAAATGAAACATGCAAAGTATATTCCTGCATCTGGCTTCTTTCAATTAGCATAATGTTTTCGAGGTTCATTCACATTGTAGCATGTATCAGTATTTAGTTGCCCTTTATGAGAAAATATTCAGTTGGATATATATATCTCATAATTTGTTCATTCATTCATCTACTGATGGGTAGATTGTTTCTATTATTTTGCTCTCATGTGTAGTCCTACTGTGAACATTCATGTACAGCTATTTGTTTGAGTACCTATTTTCAATTATTTTGGGTATATAGATGGCAGTGAAATTGTTGGAGTTTGGGCTAATGCTATGTTTAACTTTTTGAGAAGCACCAAAATGTTTTTCATAGTACCTGAAAAATTTTACAATCTCTCCAGCAGTATACAAGGGTTTCAATTTTTATTAATATTTGTGATTTTCTTTTTTAACATAAAAAAATTGTCTAGCCATCCTGGTAGGTATAAAGTGGTATCTCATTATGGTTTCGATTAGATTTTTCTAACAACTAATAATGTCAGACATCATTCCATATGCTTATTTTCCATTTGTTAATCTTTTTTGAAGAAATGTCTATTCAAGTGCTTTTACTATATTTAAACTGAGTTATTTGCCTTTCTATTGATGAGTTGTAGGACTCCTTTATATATTTTGGCTACTATAACCTTATCAGATATATGGTTTGGAAATGTTTCTCATTGGATAGGTTGTCTTTTCATTTTCTTGATAATATCCCTTGATGCACAAATGTAATCAAATGTATCTATTTTTTTGTTTCTTGTACTTTTGGTGTCCTATCTAAGAATACATTACCAAATCCAAAGTCATAAAATTTATCCTTATTTTTTTCTTTGAAGAGTATTATGGTTTTAGTTTTGATATTTATGTCATTGATCCATTTTATCCTTTTGTATGTGGACATCTGTTGTCTCAGTACTACTTGTTGAAGAGACCATTCTTTCCTCATTGAATGCCTTTGGCATCCTTGCTGAAAATCAGTTGACCAGAGATGTATGGGTTTATTTCTATTCTCTAAGTTATTTTCTATCAATCTATATACCTGTCCTTACACTTGTACCACACTCTTAATTACTGTTTGTCTATGGTACATTTTGAAATTGGGACATGTAAGTTCTCCAAATTTGTTTTATTTTGCAATGCTGTTTTGGCTATTTGGGGGTCCTTGTAACTTTATATGAATGTGGAGACAGTTTTTTCCATTTTTGCTAAAATGGCCATTGAAATACTGAAAGAGATTTCAATGAGTCTGTATATTGTTTCAGGGTAACATCTTACTAATATCAAGTTTTCCAATTCATGATACAGGAGGGTTTTTTTTTCCTATTTATTTAGGTCTTCTTTAATTTCTTTCAGTAATAATCTATAATTTTGAATGAATATGAATTTGACCTCCTCGGTTAAATTTATTTCAAGATATTTTATTCTTTTGGATGCTATTGTAAATAGTACTGTTTCTTTGATTTTCTTTTTAGAAAGTTTATTGCTGGTATATAGAAACACAACTGAGTTTTATGTGTTGATCTTGTACCCTATAACTTTGCAGAATTTGTTCATTAAGTGTGGTAGATTTTTTTTGTTGTTGTGGATTCTTTGAGATATCATATGGTAGATCAATCCTTAGTTTTTTTGAGGAACTTCCATGCTGTTTTCCATAGTGACAGTACCAAATTGCATTCCCACCAGTAGTGTATGAGGGTTCCTCTTTCTTCGCATCCTCTCCAACATTTATTACTTGTTCTGTTGATTATAGCTATTCTAACAGGTGTGAGATGGTATCCCATTGTGGTTTTGATTTGCATTTCCCTAATAGCTAGCAATGTTGAGCATCATGTCACATATTTGTTGGCCATTTGTATGTCCTCTAGGGAGAAGTGTCTATTCAGGTCCTCTGCCCATTTTTTGATTGGATTGTTTGTTTGTTTGTTTGTTTTTGTTATTGAGTTGTATGAGTTCTTTGTATATTTTCAATATTAGGCCCTTATTGGTGATGTTGCTTGCAAATGTATTTTCCCATTGCGATGGTTGTCTCTTTATCTTGTTGATGGTTTCTTTTGCTGAGCAGAAGCTTTTTAGTTTGATGTAGTCTCATTCATTTATTTCTGCTTTTACTTCCATTGCCTTTGAGGTCAAATTCATAAAATCCTCTTTAAGTCCGAGGTCATTGAGTTTAGTTTCTATGTTTTCTTCTATGCATTTTACTAATTCTGGCCTTATATTAGCATCCTTAATCCACTTTGAGTTCATTTTAGTGTGTGGTGATAGACAACAGTTTAGTTTCATTCTTTTGTAAGTGGCCTTCCAATTTTCCCAGCACCATTTACTGAAGAGGCTTTTGTTTCTCTACTGTATGTTTTTAGTTCTTTTGTGGAAAATTATTTGCCCTTATAAATATGGGATTACTTCTAGACTCTCGATTCTGTTCCACTGGTTTCTGTGTGTGTGTTGCTGCCAATACCATGCTGTTTTGATTATTGCCGCTTTGTAGTATAATTTGAAGTTGGGTAGAGTGATGCCTCCAGCCTCATTCTTTTTTCTCAGGATGGCTTTGGCAATTTGGGGTCTTTTGTGCTTCCATACAAATCTGATGATTTTTTGTTCTATTTCTTTACAAAATGCTGATGGGATTTTGCTGGGATTACATTAAATCTGTATAATGCTTAAGATAATATGGTAATTTTAACTATGTTGATTCTTCCAACCCAAGAACACAGAATATCTTTCCATTTCTTTGCATCTTCTTCGATTTCTTTAAATAGGGCTTGTAGTTTTCATTATATAGGTCCTTCACATGTTTGTTAAATTTATTCCTAGATATTTAATTCATTTATTGCAATTGCAAAAGAAATTATTTTTCCCACTTCTTTTTCTGACCCTTCCTTATTAGAGTATGGATTTTTGAATGTTAATTTTGTATCCAGAGACTTTACTATATTTGCTTATTGTTTCTAGTAGTGTTCTTGTGGAGTCTTTAGGGTTTTCTATATAAAGAATCATGTCTTCACAAATAGTGACAGTTTGACTTCTTCGTTTCCTATTTGTATGCCCTTTATATATTTCTCCTGCTTGATTGCACGTGGTAGGACCTCCAATGTTATATTGAATAAGAGTGGTGATAGTGGACAGCCTTGCCTTGTTCCTGACCTTAGAGGGAAGAGTTTTAGTTTTTCACCATTCAGTATAATGTTGGCTGAGGGTTTGTGATATATGGCCTTTATTATATTAGGGTACTTTCCTTCTATATCAATTTTGTTAAGTGTTTTGATCATAAATGGATGCTGTATCTTGTTGAAGGCTTTTTCTGCATCTATTGATATAATCACATAATTCTAATTTTTTAATTTGTTTATGTGGTGTATCACATTAATCAATTTGCATCTGTTGAATCATCCCTGTGACTCTGGGCTGAAGTCCACTTGAACATGGAGTATAATCTTTTTAATATGTTGCTATATTCAGTTCTTTAGTATCTTATTTAGGATTTTTGCATCTGTGTTCATGAGAGATATTGATCTGTAGTTTTCTTCTTTTGTGTTTTCTTTACTGTTTTGGTTTCAGAATAATATTGATCTCATAAAATGTGTTGTGAAGTATTGCCTCCTCTTCAATTTTTCGGAAGAGTTTGAGGAGAATATGTATTAAATCTTTGAATGCTTGGCAGAATTCACTGGTGAAGCCATCTGTTCCTGGACTTTTACTTTTTGGTAGATTTTTGATGATCGTTTCAAATCCCATATTGCTGATTGGTCTATTTATATTTTCCAGATCTTCTTGATTCAGTCTAGGAAGATTGTATTTTTCTAAGTACTGATCTATTTCTTATATAATTTTTCATAGTATTCTTGCATGATCCTTTGTATTTCTGTGACATCAGTCACAATTTCCCCTCTTTCATCTTTGATTTGTGTGTGTGTGTGTGTGTGTGTGTGTGTGTGTGTGTCCTTCCTTTTTTTTCTTTAGTGAATCTAGCTAGAGGTTTATCAATTTCATTAACCTTCTCAATGAACAAGCTCTTTGTTGCATGATTTTTTCTATTGTTTTTGTTTGTTTGTTTTCAATTTCATTTATTTCTGCTCTAATTTTGAATATTTCTTTCCTTCTGCTGACTTTAAGCCTCATTTGTTCTTCCTTTTCTAGTTTTTTAAGATGAAATTTTAGGTTGTTTACTGGGTCTCATCCTTGTTTTTGGAGATAGGCCTGCAATGATATGAACTGTCCTCTTATGACCACTTTTGCCATTCCCTAAAAGTTTTGATATGTTGTATTGTCTTTATCATTCATTTCTATGTATCTCTTGATCCCTCTTTTTATTTCTTCCCTGACCCAGTCATTCTTCACTAGCATGCTGTTAAATCTCCACATATTTTTGGTTCCTCCTGATTTCTTTTTGATGTTGGTCTCTAGTTTCAAAGCATATAAACAGAGAATATGGTTGGTATGATTTTAACCCTCTTATATTTGTTGAGGCTATTTCTGTGTCCAAATATGTGGTCAATTCTTGATAACGTTCCTTGTGCACTAGAGAATACTGTATAAGCAGCTGTTTTGGGATGGAAGGCTCCATATGCCAATTATGTCCAGTTGTTCTAATGTGTCATTTAAGGATGTAATTTCCTTATTGATTTTCTGTTTGGATGATCTGTCCATATCCGACAGTTGGGTATTTAGGTCCCCTACTATGATAGTGTTTTGGTCTCTTTCTTTCATTAGTTCTGTTAATAATTGGTTTATGTATTTCGGGACTACCTGATTGAGAGCATACATATTAATAAGTGTTATGTCTTCTTGATTCATGATTCCCTTTATCATTATGAAGTGTTCTTCAATATCTTTCTTTCTCTTTTTTATTTTGGAGTCAATTTCATCCAATATTAGTGCCACTACTCCTGCTTTTCTCTGAATACCATTTGCTTGAAATATCATTTTTCACCCTTTTACTTTGAGTCTATATTTGTATTTTGAGCTGAGATATCTCCTGGAGGCAGCATATGATTGGGTTTTGGTTTTGGATCCATTCTGCAACTCAGTGCTTCTTTATTGGTGAGTTCAGTCCATTTACATTTAGGGTGATTATTGAAATATGAGGTCTTCCTATAGCCATTTTATCTTTTGCTTTCTGGTAGCTCGGTGTTTCCATTGCTTCCTTGTCCTTGTGTTTCTGTTTTCTTTATTTTGGTTGGCTTTTAAGGGTTTTATCTATAGTCCTTCTTGTTTTATGTTATATACTTCAGTTCTGAATCTTCTGTGTGTGGTTACCATTATGAATATGAAAAGGATAGTGTGTGTGTGTGTGTGTGTGTGTGTGTGTGTGTGTGTGTATATATATATATATATATATATATATATATATATATATTTGTCTATTTTCTCCTGCGTGTGCCTTATCTCCTTTCCTCTTTGCAAATTGGGATTTTTTAATCTTCCCCTTTTCAGTCATTGTTATCTCACTTTGTTCCTATTATGCTGAACATTCATTACTATCTTGCTATAGCAATTGTCTTCTTATTATTAAGCTTATAATGCCCTGTTCTTAGTATGGCTTGCACTCCTCTGCTTCTATTTGACTGATTGTCACCTTACTCCTAATTATGTATTTTCTTTTATTTTGTTATTTTATTTTAGATGAGCTGCACCTTTTCAGTATTTCCTGTAGTGCCGACCTCATAGTGTAGAATTTCCTCAATTTTTGTTTGTCTATAAAAGTCATAATTTCTCCTTCATATGTAAAGGAGAGCTTAGTTGGATACATTATTCTAGGCTGGTAGTTCCTTTCACTTTATAGTTTAAATATTTGATTCCATTCCTTTCTGACTTGTAAGGTTTTCTCTGAGAAGTCCGATGATAATCTAATGAGTTTTTCCTAATATGTTACCATCTTCTTTTCCCGGGCTTCCCTGAGAATTCTGTCTTTGTTGTAGATTTTGATAACTTTAACACAATGTGTCTTGGTAAAGGCCTTTTTGAGTTAAGATAATTGGGTATTGTGTTGACTGCATGAATTCTAAGCTCCAACTCAATCCTTAGATTTAGGAAATTCTCATTCACTGTAAATGCTTTCTAGTTCCTGCTCCTTTTCCTCGCCTTCAGTAATGCCCATTATTCTTATGTTTCCTCTCCTGATGGTATTGGCTATTTCTTGTATTTCTCTTTCATTATTTTTTATTATTCAGTTTCTCTCTTTTTCCTTCTGATTTATTTCTAGATTTCTGTCTTTGATATCACAGATCTTTTCCTCCATTCTATCGACTCTATTTTCAAAGCTTGCTATTTCATTTTTCAACTATTGCAGTGTACTCTTCATCTCCAGAAGTTTATTTGTTTCCTTTTGAGAGTTTCAATCTCCTTGCTTTGCTCAGCTAGTTGTTTTTCAATTCCTGAAATTGTTGATTCGAGTTGTTTTGGATATCGTTGAGTTTTTTTTAGAAGTATTATCTTGAAATCCCTGTCATTTAAGTCACATATTTCTATGTCTGTAAACTTATTTTATGGATATTTTTTGCTTTCTTTCTGTGATGCTTTGTCACTTTGGTTGTTCATGGTGTTTAATGGACTATTTCTTCACCTGGGCATTAATGGAAGTGTATTCTGTTGTTTTTCCAAAAAGAATTATTATATAAGTGTCTCTCTTTAGCCTACTGCAAAAAAAGCACTTTTCTTTTGGTTTCCAGTAGGTGGCGTCTAAGCCTCTTGGATCCTTGCTTTATATAAAGCCTAAATGTCTTTTTTATTTTCTTCTCAGTACTTAATCACACTTGCTACTCTCAGTTTCAGTGTCTGTCAGTGTTAGCAACAGTTTCAGCATCATTTGCTCAGATTCCCCTGGGGCTCCCTGGTGCTCAGTCTCAGAAGGTATGGGGGAGGGGCCCTCTGGGTTGGAAGTTGGGGGCTGCAGCTCAGCCACAGTTTGGCAGCCAGGGTGGGTAAAAATCAAGTGTTGTTTCTCTGTGGTTCTGTGCCTCTTCTCTGCTTTCTGCCCTGATGACTGGCCCCTGCTTTCAGCTGCTAGAAGTTCTGGCACTTCCAGGCAGGCTGATCGTGGAAGTCGCTGCATCTTCACTCCTCCCCCTTCTTCTGCAAGGAGCTCCTGTGGCTAGGAGAGGCAGCTTCTTTATTTTCCCCAGTCCACTGCCTGACACCCAGGGTTCTGACCTGTCGTAGCTATTACATGCAAATCTCATGCTCAGACATGCTGGTGTGTAGTTTGGGTGTTTTTTGTAGAGATTTAGATGTTCAGCTTATTATTTTTTCAAGGGGAGAGGTCTGAGGATGTCTCTCACTCCACTATGTTTTCTGAAAACCAGTTTACTTTTATATTATGTTTTGTTCCTTAAGTTGCGAAGTGAAGTATTGATTTGACATTTTATTTTTTTATTATAGGTATTTATAACTGTAAATTTTCCTTTGATCACTGTTTTTACTGCACCCCACATGTTTTGTTATGTAGTACCTTAATTTACCTATAATTTTCATTGTGATTTTTTATTTAATTTATTAGCTGTGAAAGAGTGTGTTGCTTAATTTCTACTTACTTTTAAATGTTCCAGTCTTGTTCTATTGATTTCTAGCTTTACGGAGAAGATACTTTGTATGGTTTTAATCTTTTTAAGCTTATTGAGACTTGATTAGTGTCCCAACATGTACTTTATTCTGGAAATGTTCTATATGTACTTGAGAACAATATGTATTCTGATATTGTTTGTTGGAGAGTTTATATATATATATGTCAGTTTTATTTTGTTAAAATTGTTTTCCATTTCCTCTACTTCTTTATTGATATCTTATCTATATGTTCAATCCATGATTGAAAATGAGGTATAGTGTCCAACTATTATTATAGAACTGTCTATTTATCCCATTAATTCTGTCAAAGTGCTTCATTTATATTGGGGCTTTGTGTATTATTCGTATGTATTGGATAGATTTATGTTTTATCATTTTAGTCATGTGCCATATGATAATGTTTCAGTCAATGATGCACTACATATTTGGTATGGTCCCATAGGATTAAAATTAAGCTGAAAAATTCCTATTGCCTAGTGATGTTATGTCATCATAACATAACATAACATGGTGTGTTACAAGTTCATGGTCATGGTGGTATAAATAAACTCACTGCGTTGCCAGTTGTATAAAAGCATAGCATGCATAATTATGTATAATACATAATATTTGATAATAATAATGAATGACTGTTACTCACTTATGTATTTAATATGCTACTTTTTATAGTTATTTTAGAGTGTACTTTTTTACTTATAAAATGGAGTTTGCTGTAAAACAGTATGCCTTATTATGACAACAGGAGCCTCATACCTCTTGTGTTTACTGCATCTTTTGATTTCATCAATTTTTCTTGTACTGGATTTAATATTGTTTCGTTTTATTCATCATGACCCCTAAGCATATTAAACTGTTAATATTGCCAGTAAGAGGCCAGATTAAGTGATTTATCTGGAAATGAAGTTAAAAGTAATTAAGGATTACCAGAGTGGAAAATCAGTGGTGGTTATTGTTCACCAGTCAGGAATGTCTTCTGTCATCATAGCTATGATCTTGAAGAATAAGAACAAAGTGATAGAAGCTGTTTACTGACCTATTTCATTCAAGGCAATGAGACTAAGAAAAATTTGAGAAGGCCCATATCAGACATGGAGAAACTTCTAACAACCTGGATTGAAGATTGGACACAAAATTATATCCCTCTCAGCACCATGACAATCATATACAAAGCAAAAGCTTTGTGATGTTGAAAGAAAAGTTTCCACATGACTATGATGTTGAATTTACTGCTAGCTTAAGATGGTTTAAACAATTCCAGAATCGTTATTCATCGTATAATGTGAAATTAAGTGATGAGTTTGTGAGTGCTGATGTGAAGGCAGCTGAATAATTTTTGAAAACTCTAGATAAGCTGATTATGAAGGAAAATCACATGCCAGAGTAAATATTCAATAGAAACAAAACCTTGCTGTTCTGGAAATGAATGCCTAATGTGATTTTCATCTATAAGAAAGCCAAATCAATGCCTTATTTCAAGACTTTTAAGGACAGGATAATAGTCTTGTTTGGGGACAACACTGTATGCTACAAATTGAAACCTTTTGCAGTATGACACAGTGAGAACTCCAGAACCCTTATGCATATTAATAAGCACAAAATATCAGTGTACTATAGAAGCAATAAGAAGTCATGGATGACTCAGCCTCTCTTCCAAGCTCTCCTTCTGAATTGTGCCAGTGAAATGACAAGTGTTGTTTGAAGAATAACATGATCTTCAGGATTTTGATTATTGTTGATAATGTTCCTGGACAAATAATGGTCCTCATTTTATTGGTAATCTTTGTCTTGATATTAAAGTGGTGTTTCTCATTCCAAATACCACTTATTTGATTTAACCAATGAATAAAGGAGGGATAGTAGCTTTTAAGAATTGTTTAGGCTTGGGATGTCACCAAGGAGTGAATGAATATCATATAGAAGAAGACACTCAAGAAGATCATCTGTGACTTTAAAGAATTTGCCAAGGATGAGGAAGTTGTAAAAATCAAGAAGGCTGTGGTTAAGATCACAAATAATTTTAACCTGAGTGTGGATGAGGATAATATTGAGGAGCTCCTGGGGGTGATTCCTGAAAAATTGACTAGTGAGGAATTATTGAAACTGGAAAAGGAACACACGACCAAAGAAGAAGCAAGAGAAAAGGAAACTACAAAAGAAGAAAAAAAAAACAATAAAATTCATAGCAAATAATTTAGCAGATGCTTTTGCAGATTTCAATAAACTCCTTAAAAAGTTTGAAAACATGGACCCCAACATCAAAGTTTCCTTAATAGAGAGGACTGTTCATTGTGCATTATCTGTTTACAAGGAAATCAATAATGAAAAAAGAAACAAAGCAAAGCACCATGGACATATTTATGAAAAGAGTGATATGTCTTCAAGAAGAGCCTCAGACAGGTCCTTCTATAGGTATTTCAGAAGAAGACATTGTTATCATAGGAGATGACAGCTCCATCTGTGTTATTGCCACTGAAGACCTTCTAATGGGATACAAATGCAGAGGTGGAAGACAGTAGTGTTGATGACTCCGACTCTATGTAAGCCTAGACTAGTGTGTGTGTTTGTGTCTTAGTTTTTAACAACAACAAAAAAAACGTTTAAAAATTAAAATAAGTAAATAAAAATTTTAAAAATAGAAGGAAGCTTATAGAATAATATATAAGGAAAAAATATTTTTGTTAACCTATACAATATGTGTTTTAAACTAAGTGTTATTACAAAAGAATTAAAAGTTAAAAAAAGTTTAAGAGTTTATAAAATGAAAAAAATACAGTAAGTTTGCACACATGGCTGTTTATGATTGCATGTTCCAATTACAATTATTTTTTTCCCTAAATAAATTCTTTTGGGAGGCAGAAAAAAATTACTGTAAGATGTGGCTAATTTATTATTAAAAACAGAAAAATATTTTTTATAAATTTAGTGTGGCCTATGATGTACACCTTTTATAAAGTCTACAGTAGTGTACAGAAATGCCCTAGGCCTTAAAATTCATTTACTACTCACTCACTGACTCACCCAGATCAACTTTCAGTTCCACAAGCCCCATTCATGGGAAGTGCCCTATACAGGTGTACCATTCTTTAAAATCTTGTAGTTTTACTGTAACTTTTTAATGTTTAGGTATGTTTAGGTAGACAAATGCTTATGATTAAGTTATAATACTGTATACTATTCAGTACAATAACATGCCATATAGATTTGTACACTACTATACACTTAGGCTAGGCTATACCATCTAGGTTTGTGTAAATTCACTCTATGATATTTACACAGCAACAAAATTGCCTAAAACACATTTCTCAGAATGTATCTCTGTTGTTAAGTGATGTGTGACTGTATAATATTTTTCTATGATTCTAAATATATATTTTTAAATTTAAAGTCCATTTTACTTAAAGTCTGATATTTGTATAGATACCCCAGCTCTTTTTAGCTTCTATTTGCATGGGATAGATTTCCATCTCTTTAAAACTGTGTCTTTGATTCTAATGTTAATCTCTCATAGAAAGCATATGGTTAAATCATGCTTTAAAAACATACATATTGCTAGTCTTGGTCTTTCAATTGATGAATTTAATTTATTTACACTTAAGGTGATTTCTGACAAGAAAGAAATCCAGCAACTTTAATATTCACTTTCTATATGTCTGACATTATTTTCCTTATTTAATTCTTTTTTCTTTTGTGTTTGATTAATGTTTTTCTAGTGTACTGTTTTGACTCCTTCCTTATTTTTATTTCTGTGCATTTTTAAAGTTCTTTTCTTAGAAGTTACCAGAGGATTATAATGAATATATTAAATTTATAACAATCTAGTTTGAATTATTACCAACTTAGCTTTCATGGCATATAAAAATTCTACTCCTATGGAAGAATGATAGTACTTATGAGCTATTGTCACAAATTACATCTTTATACATTGTTTGTCCACTAACATAGATTTATATTTATTTTTATACATTTGTCTTGGAATTATATAGAAGATAAAAAAAGAATTTTAATCAGAAGTGCAAAAATACTTGTTTTTATATTTATGTCATTACCTTTATCAGAGTTATTTATTTCTTCATATGGCTTCAAGTTATTTTTAGGTATCATTTTATTTAAGCCTTAAGTACAGTACTCTCTTTGCTATTTCTTATAGGGCAGCTTTTATTTATCTAGGAATTTTTAAGTTTCTCCTTCATTATTTAAAAACAGTTTTGCTGAATGCAGTAATTCTTAGTTGACAGATTTTTCTTTTTCTTTCAGCCCTTTGGATATGTCGTCACAATGCATTCTGTTCTCTATAATTTCTAATGAGAAATAGGATGTTAAATTTATTGAGGTTTCCTTATATGTGATGAGTTGTTTTTCTCTTGTTGCTATTAAGATTCTCTCTATGTCTTTTCTCAATTTATTAGAATGTTTCCCAGGGTGTCTTTGAATTTATTCTATGTGGAATTTTTTGTGCTTGGATGTGTAGATTCATGTCATTCATAAATTTGCAAAGATTTTAGCCATTAGTTCATCAAAATATTTTTTCTCCATCCCACCCTTTATCTGTGACTCCCATAATGTGTATGTTGATATTCTTGAAGTTATTCCACAGACCTTTTTTTCTTTATGGAAACATTGGTTAATAAAATCCAGTAAGTTTCAGGTGTACAATTTAACAGTATGGTGATGTGTGTGTGTGTGTGTGTGTGTGTGTGTGTGTGTGTGTGTATTTCTTTGTTTGTTTGCCACCAATAGTTAGATTTCTTTCTGCCACCACATATTTGATCTGTTTTGCCCCATCCACCTCCCCTCTTTCCCCTGCCTCCACCTTCCAGTAACTACTAGTCTAATGTCCATGTCCATGGGTCTCTGTTTGTTTTCCCCCTTTGTTAATTGCTTTTAGGATTATATCACACATATAAGTGATATCATGTGGTTTTCAACTTTTTCTGTCTTGCTTATTTCACTCAGCATGATTATCTCGAGGTCCGTCCACATTGCTGTGAATGGCAGTATTTCATCTCTTCTTATGGCTGAGTAATATTCCATTATATAAATATACCACCACTTCTTTATCCAATCATCTGTTGCAGGACACTTCGGTTGCTTCTTTATCCTGGCCACTGTGAATAATACTGCTATGAACATTGATGTGCAAATATATTTTTGGACATGGGTTTTCTAGCCTTTGAGATAAATACCCAGGAGAGGGATAGCTGGATCATATGGTAGATCATTTCTACCATATGGTAGTTTTTTGAAGACACTCCATATTGTTTTCCATAGTGGCTGTACAATATACAGTTTCACCAGCAGTGCATGAGAGCTTTTCCTCTGTATCCTCTCCCACATTTTTTATTACTTGTCCTGTTGATTATAGCTATTCTAACAGCTGTGAGATGGTATCTCATTGTGATTTTGATTTGCATTTCCCTCATAGCTAGAGATGTTGAGAATCTTTTCATATATTTGTTGGCCATTTGTATGTCTTGGGAGAAGTGTCTATTCAGGTCCTCTGCCCATTTTTCAATTGGATTGTTTAGCTTTTTTTTCTGTTGTTATTGAGTTGTATGACTTGGTATATTTTGGATATTAAGATCTTATAAGAAGCATTGCTTGCAAATACATTTTCCCATTCAGATGGTTGTCCCTTTACCTTATCAATGGTTTCTTTCGCTGTGCAGAACTTTTTAGTTTTATGTAGTCCCATTCATTTATTTTTGCTTTTACATCCCTTGCCTTTGAGGTCAAATTCATAAAATCCTCTTTAAGCCCAAGGTTCTTGAGTTTAGTTCCTGTTTTCTTCTATGCAATTTATTGTTTCAGATAGGTCTTATATTCAGGTCCTTAATTCATTTTGAGTTAATTTTGGTTTGTGGTAATAGACAACAGTCTAGTTTCATTCTTTTCCATGTGGCTCTCCAGTTTTCCCAGCACCATTTATTGGAGATGTTATCTATTCTTCACTGTATGTTTTTGGCTCTTTTACTGAAAATTATTTGCCCATATAAACATGAGTTTACTTCTAGGCTCTTGATTCTGTTCCACTAGTTAGCGCATCTGTTTTTCTGCTTATACCATGCTGTTTTGAATATTGTCACGTTGTAATATAGTTTTAATTCGGGCAGAGTGATGCCTCCAGCCTCATTCTTTCTTTTTGAGGATGGTTTTGGTGATTCAGGATTTTTCATGCTTCTATACACATCTGATGGTTTCTTGTTCTATTTCTTTAAAAAATACCAATGAGATTTTGATGGAGATTGCATTAAATCTGTGTAATACTTTAAGTAATAAGGTCACTTAACTATTTTGATCCACAAGCCTTTTAAGCTTTGTTCACTTTTCTTTATCTTTTTTTTTAATCCTCAGATTGAATAATTGTCAGTGTGATTACCATGTGTCTCAGAGTGAATTTCTTTGAATTTATTCTACTTGGAATTTGTTGAGCTTTTTGTATATGTAGTTTCTGATCATTGATAATTTTTTGAAAGGTTTTGACTACTATATTTCAAATACTTTTTCTGCCCTTTTCTCTTTCTCATTTGTCCTTCTTAGACTCCCATAATGTATATGTTGATATGCTTGACGATATCACACAGTTCTCTTAGTTTCATTCACTTTTCTTCAATATTTTTATTTTTCTGTCCTCAGATTAGCTAATATCAGTTACTCTGTTTTCATTAAAGTTTACTGATTATTTCTTCTGCCTGATCAAATCTGCGATTGAACTCCTCTAAGTAATTTTTTTTTTAATTTCAGCACTTGTACTTTTCTGCTTCAGAATTTTTATTTGATTTCTTATAATTTCTATCGCCTTATTGATTTTTTAATTTGTTCATAAAATATTATCTTGGTTTCTTTTAGTTAATTGTCATTGACTTCTTTTAGCTATTTTAGCATATTTAAGACAGGTTGTTTATTGTTTATAATCTTCATCTAGTAAATTCAATATCTGGGCTCCTTAAAGGATAGTTTCTTTCATTTTTTTTTCCTGTGTTGAGTCACACTGTATTGATCCTCTATATGCGTTATATTTTTTGTTGTTGTTGTAAGCTGAGTAAGTTAAATATTAAATTTATTAACTCTAGAAATCAGATTCTGTACTTTCTCTAGAGTATACTGTCACTTATTGTTAAGGGCTGCAGCTATCCATTTGTTTAGTGACTTTTACCAACAGATTTTATAAAAACTATATTCTTTGCCATGTGTGGTCACTGAAAATTCTCTTTTCTTAACTTATTGGTCAGCCAGTGACATGGCCAAGATTTTCTTAAATTCTTGGGGCAAAAAAGAAAACAACAAATATTTCCAGTCTTTTCATGTTGACTCTTAACCAGCCACTCCTTCAACGCTAAGGCCACATACAACTCTACCTTAACCTTCACATCTGATCGTGCAGACCCCAAAGATCAGCCAGATGTGCAAGTTTAAAATCCTTTGATGTCTTTTCTGAACATGCTTCTGTCCCTAAACATATGCTTTGCACTCCACATTCCCTAATATATGTGGTAGCCTACAAAGACACCTTTCTCCATGAGTCTTCTTTATCAGACTCCTACTTTTCAGGCTTTCAGTCTGTGTTATGCTTACTTATCTTCAATTTTTTGCCTCAGCTATCTAGGGTCACTGTATGTCTTTAAACATGTTCATTAGACACTGATCGGAAACCACTCCAACGTGAGGGAAATGAAACAAAAATCAGCTTCTGCACTATCCCTTAGGGAACTGATAGAGAAGTCAAAATTCACAACCACAATTTTTTTGAGAAAAAAAGTCCATATTACCAACCTGGAATTAGAAAGCCACACCAGGAATGTGGTCTATTGTCTACACAGCCATTACCAAGCTAGAAAATAAAGAATTAGCAGGTGGATAAATACCAGGTGGACTATGACAACACTTTTGTATTGAATTTGAGCTGTCTCTTTTTTTTGACTGTCTTTTCTTTCTTCCTCTGGATTAATGCAAGTAATTGTAGAGATTTGAGAGATCAGAGAGAGAGTCGATTCTATCAGTTTTGCAAGTTTAATGGTTAATTCAGTAGAGTGATCAATTTTTAATGCTTCCTACTCTGCCATTTTTTCCCCTGGTTTTATTAAAATATAATAGACAATTTATTGTTCACAGTTACATGGTACATTTCAATGAGTTTTTTTTTTTCAATTATAGCTGGAATACAACAATATATTAGTTTCAGTTGTACAACATAGTGCCTAGAGATCTATATAACTCACAAAGTGATCACCCCAATAAATCTAGTACCTCTCTTCCCCCTACATATTTATTAAAACATTATCAACTATTTTCCTTATGCTACACTTTATATCTCCATGTCTATTTTGTAACTATCCATTTGTACTTCTAAATCACTTTGCCCTGTTCTACTTTCCTAATCAATCCCTCTCCAATTTAATAGCCTTCACAGAATTCTCTGTATCAATGAGTTTGTTTCCGTTTTTGTTGTTGTTCTTGTTTTATTCTTTAGATTTCACATGTACATGAAATCATGGGATATGTCCCTTTCTCTACCTAACTTCATTCAGCACAATACTCTCTAGGTCCATCAAGGCAATATCTTTTTCCATCCATTTCCTTTTAGACTCTGTGTGTCTTTTAATCTGAAGTGAGTCTCTTGTGAGCAACATATGTAGTGGTCTTGTTTTCTTATCCATTCAGCCCCTCTATCTTTTGGTTGAAGTACTTAATTCTTTTCCATTTTAGGTATTTTTTGATAGGAACGTAGTTATTACCATTCTTTATTCATGTTTTTGACGTGATTTTTCTTCTTAGAGAAGACTCTCCAACATTTCCTGTAATACTAGCTTGGTGTTGATAAATTCTTTCAGCTTATTTTTGTCTGGGAAGCTCTTTACCTGTCCTTCAACTTTAAATGATAGCTTTTCTGGATAAAGTATTCTTGATTGCAGATCCTATGTTTTCATCACGTCGAATATTTTGTGCCAAGACTTTCTGTCTTGTATATTTCTTTTGAGAAATCAGCTGCCAGTCTTATGGATGCTCCTTTGTAGGTAACTAACTGCTTTTCTCTTGCTGCTTTTAAGATTCTCTCTTTGTATTTAATCTTTGAAATTTTAATGATGATGTGTCTTGGTGTGGGCTTCTTTGAGTTCCTGGTTTAAGGGACTCTCTGACCTTCCTGGGGTTCTGTGTCTATTTCTTTCAACAGGTTAGGAAAGTTTTCCATAATTATTTCTTCAAATAACTTTTCAACACTTTGTTTTGATTCAGGTACCCCTATGACCCAGATATTTTTACATTTAATTGTGTCCCATAGGCTCTTTAAATTATTATTATAGTCTTGGCTTCTTTTTCCTTGCCATTCTGATTGTGTGTCCTTGGCTTTTCCATCCTCTATATCAGTGGTTTGATCTTCTTCTATATCCACTCTCTTTTTTCCATCTAACATTCTCTTCATCTCAGATAATGTGTTATTCATTTCTGATTAGTTCCCTTTTTAAATTTCAATTTCCATTTTTATGTTTGTTGTCTATTAAAGTTCTCACTGAGTTGATCTACTTTTCCCATAAGTTAATTGAACATCTTTATAACCAGTGTGTTGAACTCTACATCTGTTAAATTGCTTGACTTCATTATTCCTGGATTTCTGTTCTATTCTCTTTTATGGTTTCTGCTTCTTTGTCTTCCCATATTGGCTGCCTTTCTGTGTCTGTTTCTATGTATTAAGTAGAACTCTTAGGTCTCTCATTCTTATTAGTGTGGCTTTTTGTAGTAGGTGTCCAGTGACAGTCCTGAAAGGGGTTCAGCTGCAGGGCAAGTCTAGCTCTAGCCTGTGCACCTCCAGGGCCACCTCTTAAGAATTAGTAAGCAATCCCAAGATTCTTGCTTATAGTTTCTTCAAGAAGCCTTGCCAGAAAATGAGGTCAGTTGCCACCAGTGTGAGTCTTGGCACTGCTTAGCAAGTGGCACAGGATCCTGGAGAACACAACTAGATGTGGCTTGGGTGAGGCCACGTATGGGAGAGGCAGAGTTTCAGGGAATTCTCTGGGCAGAGTAACAGTTTATTGATGCCTCAGCTATGGCTGCTCTGTGTCTCCATGCTGGGAGTTGGGAGGGCTCCACAGAGGACAATAGATACCACCAGCACTTATGTCTGAGAGAAATCCTTGCCTCCAGCTCTCACTCCAACAACTCAGTTTCCCTCTGTAAGTTCCCTGTGCCCCCAGAACAGCTGACCTGGCCTTGGTGCTCAGAGCAAGTAGGTTCATCATGGCGAAAATCTGCTCACAGACATGGGCTCTTTCAGAGGCATCTGCACCTGCCACTGCCATAGCCTCTGTCCCACTCAGCCGCTTGGGATAGAGCAGCCTCACAATTTACTCCCTCATACCTTCTACCATTGTAGAGTGATTATTTCTCTCCCTATTGTAGTGTTTCTGTTTATCTAGATCCCTGGCAACTTTGCTTGCTGTTTACTCTGTGTTTCCACTGTAACTTTGATGTGGTCGCAAGATGGATGAACAAAGCCTCTATCATCTACACCATTTTATATGTGCCTCCCCTACTCTACCATTTTTATGCCATTACTTTTCTGTATCTCTTCTTGCATGTGCATTAATTATCACTAACTAGTTGTATTTAAATTCATTCTAATAAATATTAGAGCATTACAAATAAAGCTAAAATAACTTGGCCACCAATACTGATGTTGGTCTTCTAGTCTTCCATACTGCTTTTTCCCAGAGAAGATATCATATTTATTATTATGAGTTTGTTAAAATACTTTTAAAAATCACATCAACATATGCATTGATGTTTGTGTGTCTTACCTAACATATCATGTTATGTACTTTATTCTACATGTTGCTTTTTAAATTAAATTTTATTATTTGGAAGCTACCCATTGGTTTACATGTAGATCTGGTATACTATGCCTATCTTTATTTAAATTACTCATTGCTAAACAATTTCACTTTCAATCTCTCCACTACAAGTTTTTGAAAGACTAGAGGGAGAAAAGATAATGAGAACTGGGAGGAATAACTAAAATTCAAGAAACTGACTCTAGCAAGAGAAAACTGAAAAGAGTGACCATGACAAGTTATCAAAATGATCCACTTTTCCTTCCTGAAAAGGAGTAGGACCACTAAACCACTTGATCAGCTCTTCTTTGGTTCTAATTTGTTCCTCTCTTAGCTATAAGCAATCTCCTTTTTCTGAATCACCATAGCACTATGCTCCTTTTTCTCTTATAACAATACAAATATATGACAGAATGTATATAAAAAACAGATACAGAATAGATTAAAAAATTCCTACACATAAAAATGTAAAAAACAACTTACAAACATAAAAAATGACAAAATACATAAATAAACACTTCATAAAAACATGTACAAATTGTTAATAAGTACAGGATAATTTAAACTATGTCATTAGTTATCTAGTAGAACGATTCAAACTAGTATAATGTGATACTGAATAAAATAAAAAAATTCATGGGTCTATAGCAGCAATAAAAGATAGATGCATACAGTGCAGACTATGAAAACTATTTGTATAGTAAAATTCCACCTAATAAAATATGTGTTTGCTTATACTACAGTCATTTTTATGTAGTTATACCAACTTACCCTGAGGCTATATGTTTTGAATAGATGCTTATAAGAATGATATTTTTTAGACTACTTTGAATTTTTTATTACAAACAATTATACCTCAGTTAAGCTGAAAAAATAAAGATGTACATTTTAGCCTGTTCCCTTAGATGTAATGATTTATCATCATTTACTGGATCTAATTAGGCTTGACCATTCTTTCTGTTGGAGATTTCTTTTTCACAAAAAAATATATTATTTTCTTTCTTGTAAATATCATAACATGAAAATCACCACTTAGTTAAAACATATTTTTAAAGTTGTGCATTTAGTACTTGCTTTGGCAGCACATATACTAAAATTGGAACAATACGGAGAAAATAAGCATGGCCCCTGTGCAAGGATGACACCCAAAATCGTGAACAATTCCATATTTTTTTACAGACATACAAAAATTGAGAGAATTCTCTATTACAATGCCTGAATTACAGGAAATACTGAAAAGGGTCAGCCCAACTGATGCACAATGCCAAAAAAAATACATAACTATGAGTAAGATGACTAGCAGGCAGACAGAAGCAGGATAGTGCAATCTTTACTAAGAACAAGGTATTATAAACTTAAACATTAAGAATATAATTGATACTGCTGCTTAGAAATTAACTTTCAGTATATCTAGGGACACTTTGAGACAACAATAACAAAAAAGGGGATGAATCCAAGTTCCAAATTTACAAAAGGGAATGGAGATAAGGCGCACACAGAAGAAAATGGACTACTGGATATGTCTAACTATCCTTTACACAATTTTAATGATAACCACATGCCAAAGATCTAGAACTGAGACACATAACATAAAACAAGAAGGACCAGAGGGGAAATCCACACAACCTCACCAAATTAAAATAACACAATGCAAAGGCAAGGAAACAATGTAAACACCCAGCTAACAGGAAAAAAAAAATAAAATACTAGAAGAAAACCTCATATTTCAATAATCACGTTAAATGGAAATGGAGTGAACTAACCAATAAAAAGACACAGAGCTGCAGATTGGATCAAAAAACAAAACCCAACCATATGCTGCCTCCAGGAGACACATCTCAGTTCCAAAGACAAATATAGACTCAAAGTGAAAGGGTGGAAAATGATAATCCGAGCAAATGGCATCAAGACGAAAGTGGGTGTAGCTATATTCATATTAGATGAAATAGACTTCAAGATAAAAAAAGTAAAGAGAGATACTATGGGAAAATTCATAATGATAAAGGGAACCATACATCGGGAATAAAAAACACTTATTAATATCTATGCTCCTAATCAGGGAGCTCTGAAATATGTAAAGCTATTACTAACAGAACTAAAGGGAGAAACCAACCTTTTAAAACACTATCATAGTAGGGGACCTAAATACCCCACTGTCGGATATGGACAGATTATCCAACCATAAAACCAATAAGGAAATAACATCCTTAAATGACACATTAAACCAATTGGACATAATCAATATTTACAGAGCCTTTCATTCCAAAACAGCTACTTATACATTCTTCTCTAGTGCACATAAACATTCTCAAGGATTGACCACATACTGAGACACAAAACTAGCCTCTACAAATTTAAGAAGAATTGAAGTCATACCAAGCATATACTTCAAACACAATACTTTGAAGATCAACTGTAAAGAGAAAGCAGGAAGAACCAGAACTGCATGGAGGTTAAACAACATGCTACTGAAGTATGACTGGGTCATAGAAGAAATAAAAAGAGATCAAGAGATACATAGAAATGAATGAGAATGAAAGTATAACATATCAAATCTTTTGGGACACTGCAAAAGCTGTCATAAGAGGAAAGTTCATATCATTACAGGCCTATTTTATGAAACAACAACAAGCCCAAATAAACATCCTAGCTCTACATTTAAAAAAAACTGGAAAAAGAACAAATGAAGCTAAAAATCAGCAGATGGAAAGAAGTAATCAAAATTAGAACAGAATTAAATGAAATTTTGAACAAAAAGACAATATAAAAAATAAATATAATGAAGAGCTGGTTCTTTGAGAAGATTAATAAAACTGACAAACCCCTGGCTAGACTCACTAAAGAAAAAAGTGAAAGGACACAAATAAACAAAATCAAGGATAAAAGAGGAGAAGAAATCGGTAAGTTCTTAGAAATATATAACCTCCTTAGCCTGAATTGCAAAGAATTGGAAAATGTAAATAGAGTGATCATCAGTATGGAGTTGAAACAATCATCAAAAACCTACCAAGTAAAAGTCTAGGACCAGATGGCTTCATCAGTGAATTCTGCCAAACATTCAAAGAAGATTTAATACTTATTTTTCTCAAACTCTTCTAAAAATCATAGTGGAGGCAATATTTCTTAACTTGTTTTATGAGGCCAATATTATTCTGATACTGAAACCTGGTAAAGATCACACACACACACACATACACACACACACACACACACACACACACAAAAAAAAAAACTACAGATGAATATTTTTTATGAACACAGATGCAAAAATTATTTAAAACAATTTAAATAAGATACTAGCGAACCTAATACAACAACACATTAAAAAGTTTATATACCATGATAAAATTGGCTTCATCCAGGGGCACAGGGATAGTTAAACATATGCAAATCGATTAATGTGATACGCCACATAAACAAAATAAAGAATAAAAATCAATTTATGATTAAACCACTTAATAAAATAGGTATAAGAGGAAAGTATCTCAACATAATAAAGGCCATACATGACAAACCCTCAACAAACATTCTACTTAACATTGAAAAAACTAAAAACTTTTTCCCTAAGATTAGGAATAAGGCAAGTTTGTCTGTTATCCCCACTATCATTCAATATAATACTTGAGGTCCTAGTGAGTGCAATCAAACAAAATAAAGAAATAAAAGGCATCCAAACAGGAAATGAAGAAGTCAAACTGTCACTATTTGCAGATGACATGATTATCTATATAGAAAACTCTACAGACTCCATTAAAACAATACTAGAAGTAATAAGAAAATACAGTAAAGTTTCAGGATACAAAATCAATGTTCAAAAATCCATAGCATTCCTATACTCTAATAATGAATTGTCAGAAAAAGAAATGGAAAAAATCTCTTTTTTAATTGCAACAAAAATAATAAAATACCTAGAAATAAAAATCAAAACATGTGAAATACCTATACAATGAAAACTATAAAAGTGTATTAAAAGAAATTGAATAAGGTACAAATAACTGAAAAGATATTCTATGTTCTTGGATTGGAAGAATCAACATAGTTAAAATGATCTTATTACCAAAAGCATTACACAGATTTAATGCAATCCCCATCAAAATCCCATCAGCATTTAAAATATATGTATATATAACAAAAAATCTTCTGATTTGTATAGAAGTACAAAAGACCATGAATAGCCAAAATGATCTTGAGGAAAAAAAAGAGCAAGGCAGGAGGCATCACTCTACCTGAATTCAAATTATTCTACAAAGTGACAAAAACAAAACATTATGGTATTGGAAAACAAACAAACAAACAAACAACACACACAATCCAGTGGAACAGAATTGAGATTCCAGAAGTAAACTCACTTATATATGGACAAATAATTGTTGACAAAGGAGCCAGAAATATACATTAGACAAAGGAAAGCCTCTTCAATAAATGGTGTTGGGAAAACTGGAAAGCCACCTGCAAATGAATGAATCTATTGTTGTCTATCACCATACTCCAAAATTAACTCAAAATGGATTAAAGATCTGAATATAATACCTGAAACATAGGAACTAAACTCAAGAATCTTGGACTTAAAGAGGATTTTAAAGAAGATATGGTACATATAT
The DNA here is from genome assembly GCA_028627145.1 of Eidolon dupreanum. Lineage (NCBI taxonomy): Eukaryota > Metazoa > Chordata > Mammalia > Chiroptera > Pteropodidae > Eidolon > Eidolon dupreanum. Next base: position 56,398,119 of record CM053505.1, on the reverse strand, counting down.
ACAGTGCAATATTGCTCAGCTATAAGAAGAGATGAAATACTGCCATTTGTCACAACATGGATGGATCCTGAGACAATCACGCTATGCAAAATAAGTCAGACAGAAAAAGCTGAAAACCATATGATGTCACTCATATGGGATATAAATTCTAAAAGCAACTAACAAACATTACAAACAAGCAGAGTCTCATGGACCTAGACAATGGGCTAGTGGTTACCAGAGGGAAGCATGGGGGTAGATAAGTTAAAAGGGGTCAAAATGTGGTAACAGAAAGAAATCTATAAATGGGTGGTGAACACACAATGCAATACATATGACTACTGTTGAATTATACACTAAAAACTTATTGAATTTTGTAGATCAGTCTCACCCCAATAAATTTTAATAATAATAATAATAAAATAAATTTGCACGTTTATATTTCTGTGTCCCATTCCTATATAATTGTGAGCACATTGAAATTTCCTTATTATCTTTGATATTAGCTTTTGCTTTTTCCAGCTTACTTGTTTATTTCTATACTTCACTAAAGGTTTTGACATTCTGCTTTTTTTCTTGTCTTAACAATTGCAGTGAAATACTTATGTTACAATTACTGCTTATCTTTTTTTAGAAAAAAATCCTAACAGTTTTATTGAGTTATAATTGACAAAAAAACAAAAATCATATATTTAAAGTATACAATTAGATAAGTTTTCACATATGTGAAAAAAAAAAAAAAAAAAACAGCAGTCAAGATAATGAACCTACCCATCATAACCCAAATTTTCCTAGTGATCTTTTAAAGTCCCTTCTCCATCACTTGTAATTTCTACTACTTTTCTCTGTGGGCAAGCATTGATCTGCTTTTTGTCACTGTTAAATAGTTTTTATTTTATAGAATATTGCATATATGGAATCACACAATATGTGTTTTTTCTTGTCTGGTTTCTTTCACTCAGCATAATTATTTTGAGATTAATTTATGTTGTGGCGTATGTCAATAGTTCATTAATTTTCATTGCTGGGTCAAGTTCTGTTGTATAAACATATCACAATTTGTTTAACTATTCATCTGTTGATAAGTATTTGGGATGGTTACAGTTTGTGGCTATTATAAATAAAGTTTCTAGAACACTTGTTTTCAAGTCTTTGTATGAACATGTTTTCATTTCTTTTGAATAAACACTTAGAAGTATAATGACTGGATAAAGTGGTAGATTTATGTTTAACTTTTCAAGAAACTGTCACACTATTTTCCACAATTTCTGTGCCATTTTCATATCCACAAACAATGTGATTTCCAGATTTTCCATATTCTCATAAATGCTTAGTATGATCAAGTCTTTTTTTTTATTTTACCCATTCTGATATGTGAATATTAATATCCCATTGTGATTTTTATTTGAATTTATCTAATGAAAATTTTGAGTATCTTTTTGTGTGTTTATAAGACACTTGTATATCTTGTTCAGTGTGCATGTTTGGTAATTTTTATTGGATTCCAGACATTATAAGCTTTACATTGTTGGATGCTGGATATGTTTATATGTCTATAATTATCTTTCAGCATTGTTTTAAGAAGAAGTTAAGTTACTTGGAAAGTTTTTTTTTTTTCTTTCTGTTCTTGATTTTTAAATTTACGTGCCTAGACTGCATAGTCTAGGGCTATTCTCTATTGCTGATGCAAGATGTTTCTGAAACTTTTCCCAATACTATATGAATTGTGAGATTTTCCAGATTGTAATGGGAGCAGGCACTATTTCTGCCCTGTGTGTACACCAAACACTATTACCTCTCATCTTCCCTGCAGCCTTGAATAGTTTCCTTATATTCATAAACTGGTTAATATTCAAAAAAGACTTAAGGGTGAACATGCTAGTTTTGGAGGACTCTCTTCCTCTGTCTGTCTTTTCTCTGATACTCTACTTCAAGAACTCTAGATACCTTGGTTTCCCCAGAACATCAATTCAGTCTCCATGACTTAGGGAGTCTCCTGGGCTCTGCCTGAATTCCCCTTCCCTGAGATATTGCCTGGAATCTAGTTCTAAACTGGGCCAGTCATAGGGCTCACTATATTTCCCATTTCTCAGAGATCACTGACTGACCTTTGATACTTGATATTTACTCTCTTGAAAAACATTGTTTTGTATATTTTGTCCATTTTTGGTTGATTCAAAATAATGGGTAAATCTGTTCCTTATTATTGCATCTAGGTTCAAAGCGAAGGTAATCTTCATTTGCATGTTATTTAAAAAATAACTTTTCTTGGTCTGTGTTATATAGCCTAGTAATATTACCTTACTTATTTTCTCAAATCATGAAATACAATCCATTTATCATATTTAATTTAACATGTAAATATTTTTAGATTTGCATATTTTGGGAACAAGGAAAAACAGCAATAATTGGTATCTACTCTTCTCTAAAAGGTTCATTATCTTGGAACTTCTGGTAAAGATGGCAAAATAGGTAAATGTTATGCTTGCCTCTTCTCATGACCACATCAAATTACAACCAAACTACAGATCAACCATCATGGAAGCCAACTAAAGTCTAGCTGAGCAAAATCCTACAACTTAGAATATACAGAAGAGGTCACCTTGAGACTGGTGTCAGAGAAGGAGATGCAGAATGGGCTGGTCTCACACCTGGGTGGGGTGGTTGAGAGTCCATAAGAATATCTTGGCTTCAGAGGTCCCCTTGGAAAGGCAAGGGATCTCAGCCTCACATCAGTCTACCCAGTCCAGAGTTCTAGTGATGGAAAGAGAAGCTCTCACAACTTCTGGCTTTGAAATCCAGAAGAGATTGTAGCTAAATGATAAAGAAGGCTATGGGTTGCAGGTATTCCTATCAAGAAGCCTGTGAAGATTTATTTGCCAATGAACTCACTTGCTCTGAGGTCCAGCACTAGACAGAACCTCGAAAAGTGCCAAGTATATATTGAGAGAAACTGAATTGATTGGCTTCAGGACAAGAGCTTGGATGGGGCAGCTTTCACCCAGACAGAAGTGCTATCAGAATCTATTGTCTACTTGTTGAGTCCTCCTTGCTCCAGGCATGTAGATGCAAATTGCCACCACATCTGAGTCTCCATCAACCTGGATAACACTAGTAGCCCTGCCCACCATGGAGATACCCAGAGACCACACTCCACCCAAATTACGGGCCCACCCAAGCCATGTCCAGAGGCTTTTCCATACAAACAGCCTGTCTTGGCTCATGCTGCAGACTAACCTATTATCTCTAAAAGGTTTGCAAAACCTAAACAAGCAGCATCTAGCCACAGCATGCCCAGTAGTTCTTACTGAGCAGACCCAAGCCCAACACTAGTGGCAGCCAGCCTCAGGTCACATCTTGACCTCTAAAGCCAAGTCGAGACCTAGCACTGGTAATGCTCTGTCCCAGGGTTAACACACTTCATAGCTGGTTTTGGACTGAAACAGAACACCAACTGGAGCTACATCTGAGGAGAAGACAGAAAAAAGGCAGACTGGGCAAGCACCAGAGCCTGGTTAAAGTGAATTCTGCTCTGTAGGGTAATCCCCTCACCAACCAGTCCTCACAACCAATCATTGAGAGGATCAATCTCTCTCATCGACATGCAGATGACAACCAAAGCTCAACTACAATAGAAGGGCACATAAAACACATACAAGGGACTTACCTAAAGCATCCAATTAAAGTGATCAAAGAAGACTGTACCACTGGGCCCCACAGAAGGCCTACTACATAAGGCCACTCTATTATAATTGGGAGATATAGCAGCCCTACTTAATGTACAAAAAAGAAGAGCCAAAATTAGGAGATAAAGAAACATGTCCCAAGTGAAAGAACAGAACAAACCTTCAGAAAAAAGAACTCAACAAAATAGAGACAAGCAATCTATCAGATTCTGAGTTCAAAACACTGGTAATATAGATGCTCAATGAATTTAGAGAAAGAGTAGATGAACTCAGTGAGAACTTTAACAAAGAAATAGAAAACATAAAAATGGAGTTAAAAACATTAAAAAACCAATCAAAAATGGAGAATACAATAACTGAAATGAAGATCATCTTAGAAGTAATTAACAGTAGATTAAATAAATCAGAGGATCTAATCAGTGATTTAGAAGATAAGATAGCAGAAAACACAACCAGAACAGCAATGAGAAAAAAAAAAAAAAAGAATTAAAAAAATGGGGATAGTTTAAGGGAATTCCGGGAAAACATCAACTGTACCAACATTTGTATCATTGAAGGAGAAGAGAGAGAGCAAAGAATTGAAAACCTATTTTATAAAATAATGCTGAAAACTTCCATAACCTGATGAAGGAATTAGAACTATGAGCCCAGGAAGTATAGAGAGACCCAAATGAGATGGACCCAAAGAGGTCCACACCAAGACATATTATAATTAAAACACCAAAAGTTAAAGACAAAGAGAGAATCTTAAAGCAACAAGAAAACAGCAATTAGTTACCTACAAGGGTTTTTTTCCATAAGACTATCAGTTTATTTCTCAACAGAAATTTTGCAAGCCAAAAGAAACTGGCATGAAATATTAAGTGATGAAAAGCAAGAAACTATAACCAAGATTACTCAACAAAGCCAAGCTATCATTTAAAACTGAAGGAAATAATGAGCATCCCAGACAAGAAAAAGGAGTTCATCACCACCAAACCAGTATTATCAAAATTTAAGAGGAGGAGAAGGAGGAGGATGAGGAGGAGGAGGAGGAGGAGGAGGAGAAGAGGAAGAAGAAGAAGAAGAAGAAGAAGAAGAAGAAGAAGAAGAAGAAGAAGAAGAAGAAGAAGAAGAAGAAGAAAAGAAAGAGAGAGAAAAAGAAAGAAAGAAAGAAAGAAAGAAAGAAAGAAAGAAAGAAAGAAAGAAAGAAAGAAAGAAAGAAAGAAAGAAAGAAAGAAAGGAAGGAAGGAAGGAAGGAAGGAAGGAAGGAAGGAAGGAAGGAAGGAAGGAAGGAAGGAAGGAAGAAAGAAAGAAAGAAAGAAAGAAAGAAAGAAAGAAAGAAAGAAAGAAAGAAAGAAAGAAAGAAAGAAAAGAACTGGAGAAAAAAATGTAGATGGTAGAGACTTTTTTCATCTCTCTGGCGACCAAATGAAAGTTGTGAAGGAGCAAACAGCAAGGAAAATCACCTGGGATCTAAATGAAGAAGCCATACAACTAGGGAGAGAACTAAGAAATCACCCTGCAATGGCAGAACATAGGACGGGGCAAGGACATGAGGCTGCCTGGCCCCGAGCTGCTGAGTGGGATAGACTGTGGCAGCAGCAGCCAGCAGCTGCAGATGCCTCTTAAAGAGACCCTGCCCACAAGCAGACTTTTGTGGTGATGGGCCTGCTCTCTCTGAGCACCAGCACCAGTTCAGCTGCTTTGGGGGCACCAGGGATTAAAAGGGGGACACTAAGTTGTTAGAGTCAGGGAAAAGGTGAGACTCACACTGTACAGAAGGGCCAATAGTATTCATTGCTCCTCTGTTGAGCCCTCTCCACTCCCATCACAAGAATGCAGTGCTGCCATAGCAGAGACCTCATCAAACTGGATAACAGAGGTTGCTCTGTCCAGAGGATTCCCTGAAACTCTGCCTCCCCCAACTTGCAGCCTCACCTAAGCCACATCCAGGTGTATCTTCGCTTAGTCAGGTGCCCCTTGCTGAGAATCGCCTAGACTCACACTGATGACAGCTGACCTCAGTTTCTGCTGTGCCTTTTGAGGCAACTATAAGCATAGCATCTGTGGATTACTTACTGAATCTTAACAGGTGGCCCCAGAGGGGCACAGGCTGGGGATAAATTTGTCCTGCATCTGAAACCCTCTCAGGACTGTTCCACTGGATATCTACTACACAAAGCTATACTAATAAGACTGGGAGAGTTTGGAGTTTTGCTTAGGACTTAGAAACAGACACAGAAAAGCAGCCTAAATGAGAAGACAAAGAAGCAGAAACCATATGAGAGAATAGAACAGAGATTAGGAAATAATAGAGTCAAGCAATCTAACAGATGCATGAGTTCAAAACACTGGTCATAAAGATGCTCAATGAACTCTTGGTTAAATTCAGTGAGAACTTCAACAGAGATAAAGAACATAAAGATAGAAATGGAAATTATTAAAGGGAACCAGTGAGAAATGAACAACACATTATTAATGAAGAGTATATTAGATAGAATAAACAAGATGGATAAAGATTATCAAACCACCAATACAGAGGTTGGGAAAGCCAAGGACACTCAATCAAAATGGCAAGAAAAAAGAAGCCAAGACTATAATAATAATTTAAAGAGCCTATGGGACACAATTAAATGTAAAAATATCTATATTATAGGAGTACCTGAAGGAAAATAAGACATTGAAGTGTTATTTGAAGAAATAATTATAGAAAATTTTCTTAATATGGTGAAGAAAATAGACACAAAACCCCAAGAAGCTCCAAGAGTTCCCCAAACCAGGAACCCAAAGAAGCCCACATCAAGACACATCATCACTAAAATGCCAAAGGTTAAATGCAAAGAGAGAATCTTAAAAGCAGCAAGAGAAAAGCAGTTAGTTACCTACAAGAGAGCATCCATAAGACTGGCAGCTGATTTCTCCAAAGAAACTATACAGTACAGAAAGTCTTGACACAAAATATTCAACATGATGAAAAATCAGGATCTACAACCAAGAATATTTTATCCAGCAAAGCTATCATTTAGAGTGAATGGGCAGATAAAGAGCTTCCCAGACAAAGATAAGCTAAAGGAATTTATCAACACCAAGCCAATATTACAGGAAATGTTGGAGGTACTTCTTTAAGAAGAAAAATCATGTATCAAAAACATGAATAAAGAATAGCAATAACTACATTCTTATCAAGTACCTCAAAAGGAAAAGAATTAAGTGTTCCAATCAAAAGATAGAGGGGTTAAATGGATAAGAAAACAAGACCCCTACATATGTTGCTTACAAGAGACTCACTTCAGATTAAAAAACACACACAGACTAAAAGGAAAGGGACAGAAAAATATATTGCTTCGATGGACCTAGACAGTATTGTACTGAATGAAACTGGTTGGATAAAGACAAATATCGCACAATTTTACATATATTTGGAATCTAAAGAACAAAATCAGCAACTACGACAACAAAAGCAGAAATAAACTCAGAGATACAAAGAATATTTAGAGGGATACTAGATGTGAGGGGCGTTTGGAGGGACAAAAAAAGGCAAAGTAATTAAGAGGTACAAATGGATAGTTGCAGAATAGACGTGGAGATGTAGTGTGTAATACACTCTATATCTATATGAGGAAGATGGTTAATAATGTTGTAATAAATATATAAGTGGTAAGAAGGGTACTAGATTTGGTGGAGTGATCACTTTGCAAGTTATGTGGATCTCTGATCACTATGCCATGCAACTGGAAGTGGTATATTATTATATGCCATTTTGAAAAAACAAACAAACAAACATTGAATTGTACAATATAAATACAAACTGCTAATTGTCTATTATACTTCAATAAAGACAGAAAAGGATAAAAATCTGAATAATAAAATGGCATAAACTATATATCTATCAACAAGTACTTCAAATGAAAAAGATTTAAATACTCCAATCAAATATAGGAAGGCTGAAGGGAGAAGAAAATAAGACCCGTATATATGCTACCTACAAAAGACTCACTTCAGATCGAAAGACACATACAGACTGAAAATAAAGGGCTAAAAATTTTTTATAAAAACAGAAACAAAAACAGGAAAAGCTAGGGTAACAAAACATTTCAATGTTTAAATAGACATTAAAACAATGGCTTTTAAAGGAGACAAATACCTAGTAATCCCTCCTCCATGTATTTATCCAAAGAAACCGAAATCACTATTTTAAAAAGACATGTAAATCCATACATTCATTGCAGCATCATTTACAATAGTCAAGGTACTAAGGCAAGTTGCAGTCCATCAATAGATGAATGGATAAAGAAGATTTGGTACATATGTACAATGGAATATTAATAAGTAATAAAAACAATGAAATCTTGCCATCTGCAACAACATGGGTAGTCCCAGACAGTATTGTTCTGAGCAGAGTAAATCAGAGAAAGACAAATGCTATATGAGTTCACTTACATATGGAATCTAAAGAATAAAATAAATATCAAAAAAGCAGAAAAGAAACAAAAATACAAAGAACATTTTTAAAAATTGTTTTTGTTTTATAATTTATTTATTTTTTACGATGACATTTGTTAACAAAATCCAATAAGTTTCAGCTGTACACTTTACCAGTAAACAGTGAACAGTGAACACTGTGTGTTCACATCCCATAGCTAGGTTTCTTTCTGTCACCAGATATTTGATCCCCTTTATTCTGTCTACCTCCCCCTCCCCTCACCCCTTACCCACTGGTAAACACTAGTCTATAGTCCATATCCATGAGTATCTGTTTGTTTGTCTTGCTCATTTGTTGCTTTTAGGATTATATGCCACATATAAATGATACTATTTGATTTTCAACTTTTATGTCTCAGTTATTTAGCTTAGCATGATTATCTCGAGTTTCATCCATGTTGTTGCAAATGGCAGTATTTCATCTCTTTTTATGGCTGAGTAATATTCTGTTCTATATATGTACCACCACTTCTTTATGCAATCATCTATCATAGGACACTTTGGTTGCTTCCATGTTCTGACCACTGTGAATAATGCTGCTATGAACATTGGTGTGCAAATATCTTTTTGGATATGAGTTTTCAAGTCTTTGGGGTAAATGCCCAGTAGAGGGATTGCTGGATCATATGGTAGATCGATTCTTACTTTTTTGAGGAACCTCCATACTGTTTTCTATAGTGGCTATACCAATATACAGTCCCACCAGTAGTGTATGAGGGTTCCTTTTTCACCGCATCCTCTCCAACATTTGTTATTACTTGTCCTGTTGATAATAGCCATTCAAACACGTGTGAGATAGTATCTCATTATGGTTTTGATTTGCATTTCCCTCATAGCTAGCGATGTTGAACACCTTTTAAAATATTTGTTGGCCATTTTTATGTCCTCTAGGGAGAAGTATCTGTTCAGATCCTCTGCCAATCTTTTTATTGGATCATTTGTTTTGTTGTTGTTGTTGTTGTTGTTGTTGTTGTTGTTGTTGTTGTTATTGTTACAAAAAAAAACATTTTGATGGTTGCCAGATGAGAGGAGGGTTGGGGGAATGAGTGAAAAAAGAGAAAGGGATTAAGAATTGCAAATTGGTAGTTATAAGATAGTCACAGGGATATAAAGGATAGCATAAGGAATATATTCAATAATGTTGTAGTATGTGGTGTCAGATGGGTACTAGATCTACTGGGCAATCACTTCATATGTTGCATAAATGTGTAATCACCATGTCATATACATGAAACTAATATATGTATATGTATATTAATAATTAAAAACTAAAAAAATAAAAATTTTTAAAGTTTATTCTCTCAGTAATATTTAATATAATACTATGACTCTTTCTAAGGATTATCACCATAACTGATCATTTTGTCTTGTGAATAGCTGAAATTTTCCATGGTACGACTCACTATTTAATGTGGTAACCACATCCTTTAAGAGGAAATTTCTCGCTTTTTAACTCTCTGGAGATATATCTATTGGATCTATAGAATTATGCAATTAGACTTATAGTTAGAGCCTGGATATCAATGAAGCCTACAAGAATGCCTTTATCTACTTTGTCCTCTCATTACCTCCTTTCCTCTCTGGTAATCACAGTTCTGTTGTCTGTATCTCTGAGTTTGGTTTTGTTTTATTTGTTTATTTATTTTTTGCTTTTGTTTTATATTCCATAGATGAGTGAAATCATATGGTTCTTGTCTATTTCCATCTGACTTATTTCACTTAGCATAATACTCTAAAGATCCAACCAGGTTCTTAAAATGTCAATAGTTTACATTTTTCATGGTTAAGTATTATTCCATTGTATATATGTACCATTTCATCTTTATGCAGTCATCCTTTGGAGGACACTGAAATTATTTCCCTGTCCTGACTATTGTAAATAATGCTGCAATGAGCTTAAATGTACACATATCATTATGAATAAGTGTTTTCATAATTTTCAGGCAGCTACCCAGAAAATGGACTGCTGTGTCATACGGCAGCTCTATTTTCATATTTTTAAGGAACCTCCAAAGTATTTTCCATAGTGGCTGCATCAATTTACATTTCCACTAGCATTGTACCACAGCACCCTCCAACACTTTTTATTTCCTGTTTTTCTGATAATAGCCTTTCTAACAGGTGTGAGGTGATATCTTAATTATTGTTTTAATATGCATTTTCCTAGTAACTAGTGATGTCAAACATCTTTTTATATGTCTGTTGGCCATCTGTATGTCTTCCTTGGAAAAATGTTTATGTCCTTTACCCATTTTTTAATTCAATTTTGTTGTTATTGAATTATATGAGTTCTTTATATATTTTGGATATTAGCCCCTTATCAGAAAAAAAACATTTGCAAATATTTTCTCCTATTTGTCTGTTTGACTTTTTTTTTTTTTGGTAGTTTCTTGTGCTGTATAAAAACTTTTTAGTTTGACGTAGTCTAATTTGTTTATTTTGCTTTTGTTTCCCTTCCTTTGGAATCAAGTTCAAAAAAAGCACCTCTGGACCAATACCCATATGTTTAGATCTTATGTTTTTTTTTTTTTTATCACTTCAGATATTATATTCAAGTCTTTAATCCATTTTGAGTTAACTTTTGTCTGTGTAGTAAGATAGTTGTCGATTTTCATTCTTTTGCATATGGCTGTCCTGTTCTTCCAATACCATTTACTTTATCCATTGTAGAGTCTCCACTCACTTGCTGAAAATTAGTTGCCCATACATGTATGGGTTTACTTCAGTGCTCTCAATTCTATTCCATTATTCTGTGTGTCTGTTTTTCTGTCAATACAATACTATTTTGGTTACTATACATTTGTAGTATAGTTTGAAATCAGAGAGTGTGATCCCTCTGTTTTTTTTTTTCCTCAGGATTTCTTTGGCAATTTTGGGTCTCCTATGGTTATCAAATTCTGATAATTTATTTATTCAGTTTCTGTGAAAGATGTCTTTGGGATATTGATAAGGATTTCATTAAATTTATAGTTTGCTTTAGGTAATATTTACATTAAACAATGCTACTTCTTCCAATTCGTGCACATGGAGTAGTTTTTCATTCATTTGCATCTTCCTCAATTTCTTTCTACAATGTCTTGTAGTTTTCAATGTACAGGTCCTTCATCTCCTTTGTTAAGTTTATTCCTAGGTATTTTATTCTTTTCGTTGCTATTGTAAATGGGGTTGTTTTCTGTATTTCTCTTTCAGATATTTTGTTGTTAATGTATAGAAACATAACGGATTTTCATATGCTAATTTTTTATCCTAAAGCTTTTCTGTATTTGTTTATTGTTTCTAATAGTTTTTGTCAGAGTCCTTAGGTTTTTCTATATTTAAAATCATGCCATCTTGTTAAAATTAGAAAGTTGGAAAAGTTAGAAATTAGATTTCTTCAGTTTGTCAGTGTGCAAAGGAATAGTTAGGATGAATGACTCAGGTGAACAGTGCATGATACTGTATATAAATAGTGGTTCCTATTTTTTTTAAGAACTCATCCTGAGAGATGAGAAAAATGGCATAAGTGATAGAGGCTTTGTTCATCCCTCTTGTGACCAAATCAAAGTTGTGACAGAAACACGGAGCAAACAGCAAAGAGAGTCACCTGGGGTCTAAATGAACAGAAGTTCTGCAACTAGGGAGAGAAATAATTAATCACCCTGAAATGCTAGAAGGTAGGAGGGCATGAAGATATGAGGCTGCTCATTCTGAGTGGCTGAGTAGGACAGAGACAGTGTCAGCTGCAGCCAGCAGCTTCAGATCCCTTTTAAAGGAGCTGTGTCTGTGAGTGAATTTCCACCCTGATGAACCTGCTTGCTCTGAGAACTAGCACCTCGATGGCTGCTTGGGGAGCACCAGGGACTTACAGGAGGACACTGAGTTGTCAGAGCAAGGGCTGAAGGCGAGGATTTCTCTCAGGCAGAAGTGCTGGATGTATCCATTGTTCCTCTGTTGAGTCTTCCCCCACTCCCATTGTGCAGAGTAAGCATTGCCATAGATGAGACAACATCAAACTGGATAACAGAAGTTGCACTGCCCAGATGATTCCTTCAAACTCCACCTCCCTCAACTCACAGACCCACCCATCCCATACCCACTTGTGTCCTCAGCAAGGCAAGTCTGGTGCTCCTTGCTGAGCAGCATTATCTCACACTGGTGGCAGCTGATATTGGTTTCTGGCATGGCTTCTTGAAGAAACTATAAGCACAGCACCTGCAGATTGTTTGCTGAATCTTAACAGGAGGCCCTAGAAGGGCACAGTCTGGGGATAAACCTGGCCTGAGGCTGAACCCCTCTCAGGACTGTGCCACTGGACACCTGCTTCACGAAGCCACAGTAATAATACCGGGAGACTTACAAGCTTAGTGCATAGAAATAGACACAGAAAGGCAGTCAAAATGGGAACACAAAGAAGCAGAAAACATATGAGAGAACAGAAAAGAGATTCAGAAATATTGGAGTCAAGCAATCTAACAGATGTAAAGTTCAAAATACTGGTTATAAAGATGCTCAATGAACTTAGGGGAAGATTAGATCAACTCAGTGAGAACTTCAACAAAGAGATAAAAAGAAGCATAAAAATAGAATTGGAAAATATAAAATGCAACCAGTCAGAAATGAAGAATACATTTTCTGAGATGAAAGGCAAATTTGAGGATTAACAGAGTAGATGAAGAAGAGGATCTAATTGCCAATATAGAGGATAGTGAAGCCAAGGTCACCCAATCAGAACACAAGAAAAAAGAAGACAAAAATATAACAATAATTTAGTGGGTCTTTGGGACAAAATTAAGTGTAAAACATTTGGGTCATAGGGGTACCTGAAGGAGGAGATGGATAACAAGATGAGGGAAACTATTTGAAGAAATAATGATGGAAAATTCTGCTCACCCAGTGAAGGAAATAAACATACAACGCCAGGAAGCTCAGAGAGTCCCCAAAAAAGAGGAATCCAAGAGGCCCACACCAAGACACATTATAATTAAAATGTCAATGGTTAAATACAAAGAGATAATCTTGAAAGCAACAAGAGAAAAGCATTTAGTTACCTACAAGGGAGCATCCATAAGACTAGCAGATGATTTCTCAAAAGAAACTATGAAGGACAGAGGGCTTGGCACAAAATATTCAAATTGATGAAAACCCAGGATCTACAACCAAGAATACTTTTTCCCCAAAGCTATCATTTAAAGTGGAAGAACATATAAAGAGCTTCCCAAAAATCAGCTAAAGGACTTTATCAACACCAAGTCATTATTACCGAAAAATATTGGAGGGACTTCTTTAAGAAGAAAAACCATGTTTGAAAACCACGAATAAAAAATGGTAATAAGTACATATCTATCAATGACTTCCTCAAATGGAAAATATTTATCCTCCAACCAAATGATAGGGTGGCTGAATGGATAAAGAAACAAGCCCCCTACATATGCTGCTAAAAGAGACTCCCCAGATTTGACTCAAAGAAAGGGAATAAAAAAAGATACTGCTTAGATAGACCTGTAGGGTATCATGTTAAATGAAGTAGGTCAGATAAAGACAAATACCATGAGATTTCACATAAATGAGGAATCTAAAGAAAAAATAAATAACAATAACAACAAAAATGGAATCAAAATCATAGATACAGAGAACATTTTGAAGGCTAATAGACAGGAGGGGGATTAGGGAAGATGGTTAAAAAGGGTGAAGAAATTAAGAATTATGAATGAATAATTACAAAATAGTCATGGATATATAAAATGTAGCATAAAGAATATAGTCAACAATGTTGTAAAAAATATGTAAAAGAAAGAGAGGTACTAGATTTAGTGGAGTGATTACTTGAGCTCTAATGACTATGCTGTACAACCGAAACTAATATATTATTGTATGGCAATTATAATTGAAAATAAAAACACTGTAAATATTAGCAACTAATTGTCTAATATATTGCAATAAAGCTGGGAAAAAAAGAAAAAAATGCATTAAAACATCTGCTTCTTAAATTTGTGTGGGTTTTATTTGCAATTTAGAACATAATTAATTTTTGTAAATATTTCATGAAACTTAACAAAAAGGAGGTAATTCTTGAAAAATGATGATTGGTGTAAATGTAGATTTTAAGTGTTCCTGAATACCAAATAAAAACAAACAGAAACAAATACTGATATTAAATATCTATGGACAATATTACAAGTAAACTCTGCAAAATGTTTTCCCCTCTAGAACCAAAATATAAGTGAGTAGGAACAAACCCACTAATATTATCTGCATTATGTAGGAAGAAGTACAAAGAAACAAAATGTTTACCAACAAACTCAATAATAGAAAAGCCCAAAACTTAACCAACAACTGAAAAGTGCACTGGGCTGTTTTGAAAATATAAGTTTAAATTGCCAGTGGTTTTGCCTTCTACAATAATGATTAAGTAGAAAAATTTCAAGGTCATTTCTGAGGGACCACAGCAATCTAACTCTAAGTATTCTCAAAATTGTTCTGCCATTTCTCTCTTCCATGGTGGGGCTCTTGACTAAAGAGAAACTGCTAGAGATGAAATTAAAATTAAGCCAGAAAATTATAGCAAAAACAAAGAAAGGAGAAGGTCCAGTAAAATAAAAGAGAGAAGAGGCAGGAAATGTCTTAGCACAACTTGCCATATTTTCAACACTTCGCAAAACAACAGAAGAATGATGTTTGCAAAGTTGAAAACCCAATTGTGAATCATATGTTTTTTTTATATATAGAAAATGAATAATGAGATTATTGGGTCCTTCTTTGTCTCTTTTTATAGCCATAGTTTTAAAGCCTATTTTGTCTGGTATAAGTATAGCTATCTCAGCTTTTTTATTTGTTGCCATTTTCATGAAACATTTTTTCCATCCCTTTACTTTCCATCTGTGTGTATTTTGAACTGAAGTGAGTCTCCTATAGGCAGTATATGAGAGGGTCTTGATTTCTTATCCATTTAGCCACTGTATCTTTTGATTGTAGCTCTTAATTCATTTATAGTCAATGTAATTGCCATTTTATTATTCATAATTTTTTGTCTTATTCTTGTTTTTAAAAAGTCCCTACAACATTTTCTGTAATGCTAGCTTAGTAGTGATGAACATGAACACTTTTAACCTCTTTTTTGGTCTAGGAAGCTGTTTATCTGTTCTTTAATTCCAAATAATAGTGTTTATGTGTGTAGAATAATATTTGTTGTAGGTTATTGCTTTTCATCACTTTGACTATTTCCTGCCAATCTCTTCTGGCCTGCAAAATTTCTGTGAGAAATCAGCTGACAGTTTTATGGCAGCACCCTTGTAGGTAACTAATGGCTTTTCTCTTGCCGCTTTTAAGATTCTCTCTTTTTTTAACCTTTGGCACTTTAATTATGATGTGTCATGGTATGGGCCTCTTTGGGTTCATCTTGTTTGGAACTCTGCACTTTTTGGGCTTATACATCTATTTCCTTCACCAGGTTAGGGAAGTTTTCTATTATTATATTTTGAAATGGGTTTTCAATTACTTGCTCTCTCTCTTCTTCTGGTACTCCAATGATAACAATGTTGATATGTTTGATATTGTTCCAGAGGCCCCTTAAACTATCCTCATTTTTTGTATTATTTTTTCTTGTCTCTGTTCTAAGTAGGAGTTTTCTGCTACCTTATCTTCTAAGTTGCTGATTGGATCCTCTGCTTTATCTAATTAGTTGATTCCTCCTAAGGAATTCTTTATTTCAGTAATTGTGTTCTTCATCTCTGACTGGTTCTTTTTTATATTTTCTATCTCCATTTCTATATTTTGTATTTCTTTGTTACTGTTCTCATTGAGTTCATGTACTCTTGTCCTAAGATCATTGAGCATGTTTATAACCAGTTTTGAATCTGGTATTGCTCATCTCTACTTTGATGAGTTCCTTTTCTTGAGCTTTGTTTTGTTCTTTCATGTGGGACATTTTCTTTCTTTCTCCCATTTGGCTGCCTATCTGTGTTTATTTCTATATATTAAGTTGAACTGCTAGATCTCTCAGTCTTATGAGTGGCCTTATGTAGTAAGTGTCCTGTGGGGTCCAGTGGCAAAGTCTCCCTTTTCATCTGAGCCAGGCACTCCAGGTGTGTCCCCTGTATGAGTTGTGTGTGCCCTTCTGTTGGAATTGAGCCTTGTTTGCTATTTGCACATTAATTGGAGGGATTGACTCTCAGGCTGACTAGTTGTGAGGACTTGTCTATGACTACAGAGGAGTTGCTGTTGTGTAGGGGCTGACCCTATGGAACAGCATTCACTTCAGCTGGACTCTGGTGCCTTCCCTGTTTGTCTTTTGGTTGAGTCATCCTTGGAAGTGGCCCTGGGTATTGCTCCAGCTCAGATAAAATCCAACCATCAGGTATTCTGCCTGGAGCCTCCTGGGATGGACCCTGCTGTAGACCAAGTTCAGCTGAAGCCTTACCTTGCTCAGAGTTACCTGGCATGGGCCGCTAAACATTTCTCAGATGGTTGTCCCCCACACTGAGCTTGGATGTGCCTGAGGCAAAGCTGCAAACTGAAGCTGGCTGTCTCTAGTCCCAGTCTTAGGGCTGCTGAGCAAGGGATATGGAGCTCACCAAGGGCACATGGTGCTTGTTTGGGTTTTGTGAATCTTTGAGAGATTTTAGGGAAGTCCACTAAATGAGCCAAGATAGGCCATTTGTATAGAAAGTCCAATGGAAGCAACTTGAATGAGCCTGCAAGTTGGAAAGGGTGGGGTCTCAGGAAATCACCAGAGTGGGGTGACCAGTGTTAGCCAGGTTGATAAAGATTCGAATACAGTGACTAGCTCCTTCTGCACCTGCTTCTGCAAGGGATCACATGTCAACAAAGTAACACTGGCCTCTGCCAGCACTTCTGTCTGGGAGAAAGCTGTCCTTCTAGCCCTTGCCCTGAAGCCAAACAACTGAGTCCCTCTGCATATGTCCCTGGCACCTTTTCAACTTCTGTCCAAAGATGGAGATCACAGAAAGCATGTCAGTAGGTGAGTCCATTCACTGGTCCTTTAAGATGAATGCCTGAAACTCCTGCAAACCCCTGTCTTACTCAGCCACAATCTTCACTGATTTTCATATCCAGATTTTGTAGAACTTTCTCTTCCTGGATCTGGATCCCTGGGCTGGAGTGTCTGAGTTGGACTGAGATACCTCGCTCCTCTGGGGGGATCTACACAGCTGAGATATCCCTTTCAATTTGTAAATGCCACACATGGTGTAGGACCAACCCATTCTATGTCTTCTCCCCTTCCTGCCAGTCTCAAGATGGCTTTTTCTGCATGTCTTTAGTTGTAGGACTTCTTTCTATTCAGCTAGACTTCAGGTGATTTTCA
This sequence comes from Eidolon dupreanum, assembly GCA_028627145.1. Taxonomy (NCBI): domain Eukaryota; kingdom Metazoa; phylum Chordata; class Mammalia; order Chiroptera; family Pteropodidae; genus Eidolon; species Eidolon dupreanum. The sequence continues at coordinate 56,380,689 of CM053505.1, read as the reverse complement.
ATGATGACTGTTCTATAGTTTAGCTGTAATTTTGATGTGGTCATGAGAGAAGGCAAGCACGGTGTCTAACTACTTTGCCAACTTGACCAGAACTACCCTTATTTGTCTCTATCTTAATATTTATTTTAATGGTAGTTTAAAGTGCATATTTTGAAAGCTGCTGTAGAGAAATTAAAGAACATTTTAATTTAATTATTTGTGGCATAGGGTAAATAAAACTTAAGTTCATGAAGTTCTAAAATTTAGAAAACATTGAACAACTGTTTTAATGAATACATCACTAATAAGTTAATAAATTGTCAAATGTTCCTTCAAGAATGATTATAATTTATTGAATGGATTAAATATCATATGCCCTTCTCCATGGTCTGAAATTGTTTTTCATTATGTATTTGAAACAAATACTTATTTCATAGTTATAAGAAGAGTTGAAGTTTTAAACTATTCCAGTACAAATAGTCATAATAAGAGAGATTTAAATATTCTAAAGTACCAGTCCTTGAAAGAAAAACAAATTAGAACATTTGTCTATAAATTGTAAAAAGTTAATGTTGTATTATGCTATATAAACCATATGAAATTGGTGACTTGGCTATTGAACAGCAATTTCAACTTACTGAACCTAACTAGAATAGGATGAAATCTGAGCCATGTCAAAGAAGTAGAAAGGCCAAAATATTTTAACTTGTTCAGAAATTAGGAGTGGTCAATAGGAAGTTTGCAGAATCACCATATTATATGCAGTGTATTATCAGACATGTCCCTTTAAAACAAATTAACATTTGAAAGTAACCAAAGATTGGTGGAATTAGGAGACTAGAGAGAACTAATTTCTTAATGACACTGAAAGAATTAGTTGAACATATATGAAATTTCATTTTGTGAAATCTATATCTCAAAATTAAAGAGGATATGCAGAGGATAACTTGAATTCTAAAAAGATATGATATATTAAACTACCTAAAATTTCAAAACAATAAATTTGACACATCTCTAAAATCAGATACCCAGACAACTGGACATTAGCATTGTTGTCATCCCATCCCACTTGTCTGAATAATTATATGTAGCTGTTAGGAAACCATTCATGCAAAATTCTGACTGAATATTTCTATAAAATAAAATGAGAAATGTATTTTACATATTTTACCTAAATTTAAAATCATTTTTTATGGGTACATTTTTAAATTAGAAAACTCATTATATTCTCTTTAAAAAGAATGGACAACATTAAAGAACAGAATACTGAGACTGTCATCATAAAACAAAAGTCTATCAGTTTTTTAAAACAATGAAATCATTTTAAAGTTACACTTAGCTGTGGAATAAATTACAGAAAATAGTCCTATTTTTTTTTATTCTGTGCAATATTGTCATGCAATTTGAAAAGATTTTAAAGTCTACAATATGCTATTGCTGTTAATAAATTTTAAATTTGCAGAAGATAATTTCAGAATGGAACAAATGCTCTTGAATTTTTATGCCACTAAACTGACACAAACATCCCCATGTACATCATCTCTGCAATACTTAATCTTATTCACAGTTCCCCCAAAAGAGCCAAGTAGTTGGTGAGTGTAGTACTTAACTATCGCTCCTACTGCCTACAACTAGGTTATCTTAAAGGATAAGAAAAACAAAAGCACTTACATATGACGGTCAATTTGTTTTTTCCTCCTATTTTATTAAAGACAATCAGCCAAGATATCAGACTAAGAGCCAAACATAGCAGGATTAAGAGATTGGGAAAGCCAGGTTTTCTATTGAAAATCCTCAAAGAGAAAGAAATTCTCAATGCAAGTCAAAAATAATAGAGAAATTTTGTTTTGGTCTCTATGCTCCAAAACATTTCCAAAAAAAAAAATAATAATAATAAGCACCTTTTTTCTTTCCATGGTCATTTTCAAGGGAAAATAATAATAATAATAATAATAATAATAATAAATATAATATAAATCTGAGCAGAATTTTTCACATGTAATATTTTCCATAAATTAAATTATATAATTATTCATTTGAAACAGCTTACCAAAGTAATTTAATAGTTTAATACTAATAACATTTTAATGTACTTATTAAACATTACTTATAAGTTGTATGATAACTGTATTTATATCCATATATTGTCTAAATGTAATCCTAAACATTTTCAAAAGTCTGAGCTTTGAGAATTGCAAGAAAAAAGTAAAATTTAACACTTTTTTTCACAAAATAAAAATAGAGGTTGAATCAACCTGGCTGACAAAACAGATGAATATAATTATTCTACCTCCAACAAGAAGTCATAGAAATGACAACCATGCCTATGATGAGATCACAGTGAATGTTACAAAACTCAAGAAAATAATATTCCTTCATAAGTAGATATATCAAATAAGAAGTGTGGCAATAGATAAGAACTTGATGTAATACAAAGCATTCTTAAATAGAATATAAAATGAGTTTGTCTAAAGTGATTAAAGACAAAAGAAAAATGTTTAGAAATCACAAGTAAAGAAAGAGTGAGATTAGATATAGCAAAATTTCTCAAATACCTAAAATCATAAAAACACTGGAAATCTGGAGAGAAGACCAATAATAGATCTGAAGTTTAGATGAATTACTAGAACTAAAGGGAGAAGTGAGGATCTGATTGAGATAATAAATAAGTACTGTGTATAGTTAATGTTAAACTTAGATCTATTTGCAAGAAATCTCCTTGATATTCCTAGCTTGGAATGAACAAAGGCAATGTACAATGCCATGAAAAAGAGGTACTGACCTCCAGGAAATAGAAGTAATAATGGAAATGTAAGAAAAAATAGAATTATTACAAGTATTTCCATTAAAAAATCCAAAAGCATATTGTGCAAACCTAAAAAGGTTGCTATGAAATACAATGAAAAAAAAAACAATTGTGGAAATTAGAAATATGATCACTGAATATTTTAAAACTACAATAGTACAGATGAATAACCAAATGGAATAAGCCAAAGATATTGAAGTTATCTAGAAGATACAATAGAAGAAAATCTCCAATAATACACTAAAAAGATAAAGAATCTGAGAGAAGAAAACTTTTTCCAGCACGCATGTAATTAAGGCTTCTTTAAAGAAAAATTAATTGGAAAAAAATTAAATAAGAGCAATCAATTTGCCACTACTTTAGATATGTACAGGTCTTTAATTTTTTTTTTTCTTACGTTTAGTTCATCAATGAGTCTCCTATCCAATCTATATTTAGAAACAAAAATTAATTTCGAAATATAAATTCTAACATTTAATCTTTTTTAATTGTATTTCTAATTTTTCAGTTAAAGTAGCCAAACAATATTAATTTAAAGTGTATAATACAGTGATTAGAAATTTATATTCTTATGAAATATTTACCCCGATAAATCTTGTAACCATCTGACACTATACATAATTATTACAATATTATCAACTACATTCCTTATGCTATAGTTTACATCCCATGACTATTTTTAACTACCAGTGTGCACTTCTTAATCCCTTCCCTTTTTTCACGCACTCCCCAAGTGCCCTCCTATCTGGCAACCATCAAAATGTTCTCTATATCTACGAGTTTGCTTCTATTTTGTTTATTTTGTTAATTATATTCCACATATAAGTGAAATCATGTGGCAATAGCCTTTCTCTGTTTTACTTCACTCAACATAATACATTATAGGTCCATCAGATGGCAAGATTTAATTAATTAATTAATTAATTAAGGCTGAATAATATTCTATTGTGTGTGTGTGTGTGTGTGTATCACTTCCTCTTTAACTATTCATCCACTGATGGAGACCAAGGTTGCCTCCATACCATGACTATTGTAAATAATACTACAATAAGCATGTGATGCATATGACCCTTCAAAATAGTATTTGGGGATTCTTCAAATAAATACTAAGAAGTGGGATTGCTGCATCCTTCTATATTTCGTTATAGCCTTTGTATTAAAGTGTATTTTGTCTGGGATAAGTATTGCTACTATAGATCTTTTTGTTGTTGTTTTCATCCTTATTTTCACAAAACATCTTTTTTCATCCCGTAAAGTTTATGTTGAAGAATCAGCTGACAGACTAATGGGAACTCCCTTGTAGGTAACTAATTGCTTTTGTCTTGCTGCTTTTAAGATATTCTATCATTAACCTTTGGCATTTTAATTATGAGGTGTCTCGGTGTGAAACTCTGGGTTCATCTTATTTGGGACTCTGTGATTTCTGGGCTTGTTTGTCTATATCCTTCACCAGATTAGGGTAGTTTTCTGTCATTATTTCTGGAAACAGGTTTTCAATACCCTGCTCTCTTCTACTTCTGGCACCTCTATGATGCAAATGGTGGTACATTTGATTTTGTCCCAGAGGCCCCTTTAACTTTGATCATTTTTTGGATTCTTTTTTCTTGTTGTTGTTCTAATTGGGTGTTTTCTGCTACCTTATCTTCTAAATCACTGATTCAGTCCTCCACTTCTTCTAATCGACTATTGATTATTCTTAATGTATTCTTTATTTTAGTTATTGTATTCCTCATTCCTTACTGGTTCTATCTCCATTTTTGTTTTCTATCTCTTTGTTAAAGTTCTCACTGAGTTCTTCTACACTTCCACTAAATTCCTTGAGCATCCTTATAACAAATGTTTTGAACTCTGCTTCTGGTAGATTGCTCGTCTCCATTTTGTTGAGTTCTTTTTCTTGAACATGTTTTTTTCTCTTTCATTTGGGACATGTTTCATTGTCTGCCCATTTAGGATGCCTACTTGTGTATGTTTCTATGTATTAGGTAGGGCTGCTATGGCTACCATTCTTAGTAGAGTGGCATTATATAGAAGGTGTGTTATTGGTTCCAGTGGCACAGTATTTTCTGGTCACCTGAGACGGGTGCTCAGGTATGTCTTTTTATGGGTTGTGTGTGCCCTCCTGTTTTAATTGAGCCTTGGCTGCTATTTTTTCATCAATGAGAAGGATTGACTCAGGCTGATATGACCCCAGATAGTGCTCTGGCTCAGTCCAAAGCAGGCCACCAGGTGTGCTAGTTGGGGCCTCCTGGTAGGAACATTGCTGCAGCCAAGCTTAGCTACAGCCTGTGGCCTGCCTGGGACCACCTGACATGAGCCACCAAGCAATCTGAATTAACACTGGGCTTGGAAGTACTTTGAGAGACCAAGTTATAAACTGTGGTCAGCTGCCTCTAGTGTTGGGCTTGTGGCTGCTCAGCAAGAGGTACGGGACACATCAAATCCATATATTGATCATTTAGGTTTTGTTAAACTTTGAGAGATTTTAGAAAAATCTGCAGCATGAGCCAAAACAGGCCATTTATATGGAAAGGCCATTGGTAGTGGCTTGTGTGGGCCCGCAAGTTGGGTGGGGAAGTGTCTCAGGAAAACACCAGGGTAGGAAAACCAGTGTTAGCTACCTTGATGGATCCAAAGATAGGGCACCTGCTTGGGTCTGCAAGCTGGAGAGAGGAGGGCTCAAGAAAGGAAAAATGCCCTCTGTTAGCACTTCTTTCTGGATGAAAGCTACCCCTCTTGCTTTTGCCCTGAAGCCAGATAACTTAATTTCTCCCTATATTTCCCTGGCACATTTTTAGCTCTTTCTCCAGAACTGTGACTCAGAGTGAGTGAGTTCATTACTGAGTAAGTTTATGTGCAGATCTCTTAAGAGAAAAGTTTGCGACTCCCTCATCCTTCTATCTCATTCAGCCACAATATCTTCTGATTTTCACAGCCAGAAGTTTTGGAGACTTCTTTTCCTGACACTGAAATTCTAGAATGGGGAGCCTGGTGTGGGGCCGGGATACCTTGCTTTTCCAGGGAGACCTCCACAGCCATAATATTTCTCCTGATTCTTAACCACCACAGTTTTGCATCTTTATCTCTCCTACCAGTCTCGAGGTGGCCTCTTCTGTGTGTCTGCATTTGTAGAATTTGTGTTCAGCTAGACTTCAGGTGACTCTCAATGATGACTATTCTGTTGCTTAGTTGTAATTTTGATGTGGTTGTGGGAAGAGGCAAGCACAGCATTTACCTATTCTGCCATATTGACCAGAAGCCCATACGTTATTTCTCTTGATAGTTTCCCATAATTCTCATTGCCTTTCTTTTTTTCTTTTCATTCTTTATTCTTTAATTTAATTTAATTTAATTTAATTTAATTTAATTATTTTTTGCTTCCCTGATTTTATAATTTCAAATGTTCTGTCTACTAGCTTACTGGTTCTCTCTTCTGTTTGATTAAAGGTGATGTTGAAGCCCTCTTTTGAATTATTTAGTTCAGTCATTGTTTTTTCAGATCCAAAATTTCTGTTTGTTTCTTTTTTATATTTTTTTCATCTTTGTTGAACTTCTCATTTTGTCCTTGTATTGTTGTCTTAATATTATTAAGCTGTTTATTTGTGTTTTCTCTGAGCATGTTTGATACAATTATTTTGAATTCTTTTCCAGGCATTTTTTAGATCTCCATTTCTTTGAGGCCAGTTGCTAGAGGTTTACTGTATTTCTTTGGGAAATACATATTTTCCTGATTCTTCATGATCCCTGTAACCTTGTGTAGGTGTCTGCACATTTGATGAAGCAGTCACCACTTCCAGACACTTTGTACTGACTTCTGTAAGGGAAGCCTTTCATCAGTGGGTGAGGCCATTCTGGAGCTGTGACCTTGGGTCTATTGGTGGAGGGTGCCATGTGCAGGGGTGTGTGAGAGCCTTTGTTTCTCTTTGGCTCAGTCCACTGTGATCCATGACATTTACAACTGTGGGTCTTTGGCAAATACTGTAGGGAATCTACAGGGGCTGTAAGGTATGTTGGGGTACTATGGCACCTCCAGTTCCAATATCTAGGGACCAGGTCATGCAACAGTAGTAACCAGAGCCAGTGATGTGTACAAACTTGTCTGTGGAAGCCAACACAGGTGCCTATGTATTGACAGTTTCCAATTGCAGACACACTTGTACTGATGGAGGCCAAGACTGATAATAAGAGATGGGACCAACTGTAGGCCCACTGATAGTTGTGGAACCCTTGATTGTCAGAAACCTATCCTACAGCTCCATACTTCTCCCCTCATGTATATACACTACAGCAAACACTAGTGACAGGAGTCAAACTGGGAGTGCTCAGCTGCATAGCCAGAGTCACTATCTATAGGTGGGCATTGTGCTGCTGTCCAGTTATAGTATTCAGGTTCTGATGTGGGTTCATAAGCAGCTTCAAGTCCCTTGGTTGTTCGCGTGCTCTCCTGTGGCTGCACATTCTCACTCTGGGCATGTACACCGCAGTGGAGGCCAGCGGTTAAGGTTAGGCTAGGTTTGCATAGGTGTACAGATGACGGGACTAGTTTTAGGTGAGCTTAGATGTACAGGTCAATGATAAAAAGCAGGACCTTATCTGAGCCCACAAGAAGCTATGGGGCCCCTGGATGTTAGTGTGCTTTCTTGCAGTTGCACTCTCTCCTCTTAGCTGTACACACTGCAGTGAAGACTGATAATATAGCTCAAGCTTGGAAAAGGAAATTGCACATCTGAAGAGACTAGTTATAGGTGAGCATAGTCATGACAGCCAGTGACAGAAGGCAAGGCCTGGACCAACCTGCAAGCAGTTGCAGATGGCCCTGGCTATCTGTACATTCACTACCTGTGATTAAACACACTCTCCCTATTTGTGAACACTACTATGGAGGCCAATGCTGATGTCAGCTTGGTAGCATGAAAGTGCAAATCTAAAGGCATTATCCCAAAGGACTGGCACAGTGGTGGGACTCAGCTAGGGGTGGGGGGACTAGATTGGCATCTTGCACTCATAGCTGCAGAAGCCAGGGTTGTCTGTGAAAGTGACTCCTGGGTTACAGTGGGGGTTTGGAGAGACTCAAGAATTTGATGTCTTGTATTTGAGCTGGTGCAAAAAAAAAAAAAAAACTTGAAAAAAAAAAACTTCTCAAGTGCTGGTAGGAGCACATGGAGGGACTCAAAGTGATCGGTTCAGTCAGTGCAAATACATGTGAGGCAAAAGCTATGACATTTGCAGGAGGTATATGGTGGTTGTGCTAGCTGTGCTGTAATACTTTGTCAGAGGCAAAATATGTTAAATTTCTCTGAGAGCAGGTGTCTATAAACCCTGTTGCTACCGCTGTGTGTCCACTAATAATAGCCTCTCATTTTATTTATTTATTTATTTATTTATTTATTTATTTATTTATTTACTAGCCAGCTTAATACATCTCAGCTTTGTCAATCTGGGTAGGGTAAAACCAAAGTGGGACCTTTGGGTAATACCCCACAAGGCAAGAGAAGCAGCTTGTCCTCCCATTCTTCCTTTTTTTGTAAAGAGAAACACTTCCTAGAAGAAAAGTTCCTTCTTTGCACTGAACAGTGCCAGCTTGCAGGATGGGATGAACATATAAAGTGGAATTGTATTCCTTTTATTCTCGTTTGATTATTGGTTTTTCTCTTCCACAGTGTTGCTAGAGCTTTCTAAGTGGACTCTAGAGGTCTTTGGGACCTGTTTTTGGTAATGGTTCGCTGTTGATTATTGATCTTTGTTGGGGAGAGTGTAAACTTGGTTCTCTTATATTGCTATTTTCCCCTCTAAATGAATGAAATTATTAAGTTAGATATAAATGTTTAGGGGGAAAAGACTAAATCCCTTCTTCGGAATCAGTTTTTGTAGTTATTTTTCAAATTTTTTTTTTATTTTTTAAGAATATTTAAATTTTTTTCAATTACAATTGACAAACAATATTATATTAGTTTTAAGTGTACAACATGGTGATTAAACATTTATAAAACTTCCAAAGTTATCACCCTCATAAATCTAATACCCATCTGACACCATACCTAGTTAATACAATATTATTGGCTATATTCCTTACACTATACTTTGTATCCTCATGACTATTTTGTAACTACCGTTTTGTACTTCATAATACCTTACCCATTTTTCACCTACCCCCCAACCATCTTGTAACCCTCAAAAAGTTCTCTGCATCTATGACTTTGTTTCTATTTTTGTTGTTATTGTTTTTAAGTTCCACATGTAAGTAAAATCATATGGCATTTGTCTTTCTTTACCTGACTTACTGTCTTCAACACAATACCCTCTAGGTTCATCCATGTTGTTACAGATGGTAAGATTTCATTATTTTTATAGCTGAGTAATATTCCATTATATATATGTACCACCTCTTCTTTATCCATTCATCCATTAACGGACACCGAGTTTTCCTCTATATCTTGACTGTTGTAAATAATGTTGCAATTAACATATGGATGCACATGTCCCTTCAAAGTAGCGTTTTGGATTACTTTGGATAAACATCCAGCAATAGGATTACTGGGTCCTTCTGTGTCTTTTGTTATAACCTTTGTTTTAAAGTCTATTTTGTCTGGTATAAGTAAAGCTACCCCAATTTTGTTTGTTTCTATTTTTATGAAACATCTTTTTCCATTCTTTTATTTTCTTTCTGTGTGTCTTGATCTGAAATGAGTGTCTTGTAAGCAGCATATGTAAGGGTCTTGTTTTATCTATCTATCTATCTATCTATCTATCTATCTATCTATCTATCTATTTACCCTATCTTTTCAATGAAGCATTTCATTCATTTACATCTAAAATAATTGTTCATAGACATGTAGTTATTGCCTTTTTTCACATTTGGATATTTTCTTCTTCTTAAAGAGGTTCATCCAACGTTTTCTCTAACACTGGTTTGGTGTTGATAAACTCCTTTAGCTTTTTCTTGTCTAGGAATTTATCTGTGCTTTGATTCTAAATGATATCTTTGCTAAGCAGAGTAATCTTGGTTGTAGGTTCTTGCTTTTTAGCACTTTGAATGTTCCCTGTTAATCCCTGCTGACCTAAAAAGCTTCTGTTGAGAAATAGACTGGCAGCCTTATGAAGTTCCCTTGTAGGTAACTAGATGCTTTTCTCTTGCTGCTTTGAAGAGTCTCTCTTGTCTTTAATCTTTGGCATTTTAATAATGATTTGTCTTGGTATAAGCATTTTTGGGTTCATCTTGTTTGGGACTCTCTGGGCTTCTCAGGCTTGTATGTTTTTATCCTACACCAGGTTAGAGAATTTTCCATCATTACTTCTTGAAATAGATTTTTAATTCCTTGCTCTCTCTTTTCTCTTTCTGGTACTCCATGATGAGAATGTTCATATTCTTCATGTTGTCCCAAAGGGCCCTTAAACTATTCTTATTTTTTTTATTATTTTTTCTTGTTGTTCTAATAGGGTATTTTCTACTACCTTATCATCTAAGTCACTGATTAGATCTTTACTTTGTCTAATCTACTGTTTATTCCCTCTAATGTATTCTTTATTTCAGTTGTTATATTCTTAATTTTGACTATTTCTTTTATATGCTTTTTATCTCCATTTTTATGTTTTCTATCTCTTTTTGAAAGTTTTCACTGTTCATTTACTCTTCACCTAAGTTCATTGAACATTCTTATGATATCACTGTTTTGAACTCTGCATCTGATAGATTGATTGTCTCCATTTTGTTTAGTTCTTTTTCTGGAGCTTTGTTCCATTCTTTCATTTGGGACATGATTCTTTGTCTTCTCATTTTGGCTGCCTCCCTGTGTTTGCTTCTATGTATTAGCTAGGGCTGCTATGTCTCCCAGTCTTATTAGAGTGGTCTTAATGTAGTAGGTGTCCTCTGGGGCTCAGTAGCTCAGTCTCCCTGGTCATCTGAGCTGGGTGCCCCAGGTGTGTTTCTTGCATGGGTTGTGTGTTCCCTCCTATTGTAGCTGAGCCTTAGTTGTAATTTTTACATCAGTGGAAGGAATTGACCCTTGGGCTGATTGGCTGTGAGGACTGGCTGGTGAGGGGCTGACACTACGGAGCATAATTCACTTTAGCAGGGCTCTGGTTTCTGCAAAGACTACACTTTAAGTGTATCATCCTCATTTGCAGCCCTGGTTGGTGCTTCAGCTCTGTCAAAATCTGGCCACTGAGAGTGCCAGCCCAGGCACCTCCTGGGATGAGGCCCTTTTACAGGCCAAATTCAGCCTCAGCCTGTGTACTTTGGCTGAGGCTACCCAGCAAGATTCACTAAGGAATCTACAGATAGCTGCCACCTACACTGTGCTTGGAGGTGCCTTGAGATGCCAAGGCATGAACTTAGGCCTGCTGCCACTAGTGCCAGCTTGGGGCTACTCAGCAAAATGTATGGGGCATGCTGAGGCCAGATACTGCTCATTTGAGTTTGTGAAATTTTGAGAGATTTTAGAAAAACTGGAGCAAGACAAGCTATTTGTTGTGAAAGCCACCAGAAGAGGCTTGGGTGGGCCTACAAGTTCACTAGGGCAAGGTCTCAGGGGATTCAAGGTATGGCAAGCAGTGTTAGCCAGGTTCATGGAGACTCACATAAGGTGGTCATCTGTGTCTGCTCTCCAGGAAGGAAGAAGGACCAACATAGAAACAGTGGCTTCTGCCAGAACTTTTGTCTGGGAGAAAGATTCCACTCTTGCCCTTGCCCTGAAGCCAGACAATTCAGTACCCCCCGTATGTTTCTGATGACTTTCAAGCTGTTGCCCCCATGCTGCAGCTCAAAGTGAGTGAGTCTGTCAGTGAGTGCATCTGTGCATGGGCCTTTTAAGAGGAAGCCCTGTTACTCCAGCAGCCTTCTATTTCATTGAACCACAATCTTCATTTGTTTTCACAGCTAAAAATTATGAGACTTTCTGTCCCCAGCACTGGATCCCTGGGCTTGGGATCTCAGTGTAGGACCAAAATCCCTTGCTTCTCTGGGGGTACCTCCACAGCCTAGAAATCACTCCCAATTCTCAACCACCACACATGGATTTGGGATCAGCCTGTTCTGCATCTCTGCCCCTCCTACCTGTCTTGAAGTGGCCTCTTCTGTATGTACTCAGTTGTAGCACTTCTGTTCAGCTAGACTTCAGGTGACTGTCAATGATTTTTTTTTCTGTAATTTAGTTGTAATTTGATGTGGTTATAAAAGGAGACAAGCACAGGAGTATTCTACTCCTCCATCTTGACAAGAATCTTCAGTAGTTACCCTTTCTTAATTTATGTTCTCTGAAGTTATATTCTTGTTCTATTCCTTTCTAATCCTTTGCTAAAGATAACTCTCAATCATGTGTGAAAGAAAAACAATTTTATCATATAAGAACATATTTTTCTGAATGTTCAAAAGAGTTCTAGAATGATACAGGAAATATCTACAAGGGTATATCTATCTAAAGTGTTACCCTATTTTTTGAAATAGGGTTTCATAACCTTAATACAATTGTAATTTTGTACTAGAAAATTCTATTTTTGAGGGAGAGACAGCTGTCTTGTACATTTAGAATATTTACCCATATCCCTGGCATATATCCACTAAATGCCAGTGGCACTTCCACACAGCATTACAATCAAATAACTACAATTTCCCAACTATTCCCTGAAGGCAAAAATATGCTCCAGTTTAGAGTCCCCACTCTGAAGTAACAGAACAGTCAGAATACACCTCACACCAATCTCATGAGAACAGGTAGGCAAAGAAATTTGACCTAATGGAAGAAAGCCATGTGTATAATGTTGCTAGACTTCAAGAATGTGTAATTCTATCCAAATGGGTACACATCAAATTAAATAAAAAAGTTTATAAATATAGTAAATTTGTTCAGTTACTAGATAGGAGTCTAACTTTAAAAAGTTTAGAATTTAAAAAATTATCACATATAAAGTTAAGATCTTGATACATAAGATAATGAGAGGCATGAAGGACATAAAAACCACATCAAATTTTGTTTAAATTCTAGGACGTGTAAATGTGTCTGCAATATATCTCACTAACATTTGAAATTATTACCAAAGGTTCGAAGAAGATGAAAAATATATGGATATTTGAACTAAAATCATGAAGAATGTCCTGAATCTCAATTTGGAAATGTATGCATTTTCCTATCCTAGGTCTTCTAACTCTCAAACCAGTGCTCTTTCCCTAATATCTCTTGTAAGACTTAAAGAAAAGTTAGAAAATAATTAGAGAATTTATAAACTGTATATATGAGTAAAAAGTAAAATACCAAGATCTTTTTGTTTTTATTAAAAGTGAATTAGCTAAAATACTGAAGAGAAGCACTGAGGTTGGGGAAATATTCACAATAATGTCTCTTTGACATTCAAGATGACTGTTGCTTTATAATGATGATTGCTTATGAAACTTACAGTAATAACTTATGAAATTAGGGTCCATAAAAATCATCTGAGGTACTTGGACCTTAACCTCAGAGATTCTGATCTGTAGGCCTGCTTTGAGGTCATAAATAAGTATCTTCTTCAAGGATGACAAAAATTCTGGTACAAAGGTATATTGTCTTTAATAGTAACATAAAAGAGACAGATTGGAGAGGTCCATAAAGAATGGAAAATTGTGTTTTACTTATATTTCTTGGAATCTACAGTAATTAGTTGTAAAATTTCTCTCAGGAAACATAAAGAAGAGTTATTAAAAGTATTAAGAACAGATACTTAAAATGCCACCTCCAGAAAATCTTTCAAATCCAATTTCTTATTGATCATTTTAGATTAAATTCAAATATTTTGTGAGCACTTTCTTATAAAAAAATTAGATTAGAGATGATAAACAGAAAGAGTAAAGAATGATGAAGAGAAACGGAGCTTATGAAGCCAGTAAAAGTTCTGCCAATAGAGTAGATGTCAATTGGATTTAAAAGAAAAAAAAATACTTACTAACAACTAAGGAGCAGAAGCTGCTGTAAAATTTCTTTAAGAAAACATGTAAAAATGGTAAATATGGTAGCAGAAGGAAACTGGACTTCAGGTGGCAAGCACACAATAGAGTATACAGATATCATAGTACAATGTACACATGACATTTATATAATGTTATTAAGCAATGTTACCCAGACAAATTTACTTAAAAAAATAAACACAATTTTTAAAAGCTGGTGCATTAGGCTTAGAGATAAAAGACAGTCAAAAAAGAGCACATATGATATGTTCCCATTTACAAAGTTCAAATTGAGGAAAAATTAGTCAATAGTATTAGAAATAAGATCTATGGTTGCCTGGATTTAAGTGGTAAAATAACTACAAAGGGAAATGAAGGAATTTTATGGGATGATAGACACGTTCTATAGATTCTAAATTTTGACTGTGGTCATTGTTACATGGATGAATACATTTGTCAAAATTCATTGAACTTAAGCTGAATTAGAGAATTTCTTGAATATAAATCAATTGTCAATTAAGTCGAATAACAATGAGCAAATAATATACATTGGCCATTCACAAAAATATACAAGTGATCTCCCTTAAAGCATATACACTTTAAATCTTACTAGTAATCAAAGTAATATAAACATATAAATTGAAAGAATATTGTTCCATTTTCATCAATTACATTATGAAATCTAAAAATAATACCTTTATGGTTAAAAGTGTATAAAACTTTCATTCCTATACACTGTTACTGACAGTGTAAATTGGTGTAAAGAAAGGCAATTTGAAAATCTATATCAAAAGCCTTAACAATATTCACAATCTTTAACCTAGTTCTTTGATTTCTGAAAATGTATTCTAAGGTTTAATAAGAGAAAAATTTATATGATATGCTTTTCATGACTTAAAATATAGAGAAAATAAATATGTAGTTATGGAATAAACACCTAGCTTTAACAAATTTTAACATTTTTCCATATTTGCTTCATATTTTAATATAATAAAAATAGAGATAATTCTCATTTTGTATCCATCTTTTATGAGATGATCCCATTTTTCTCTATTCAGAGAATAGCCAGTATCTGTAATTTGTTGTTTATCATTCTCATGTATATTTTCATTTGTGTTAAGTTTTGCATGTTTCTGTGCTTTATATAAATGGTGTCATAAACTAAAAAATATTTTACTCATTATTTTTTAACTAATATTATGTTTTAAAGTATATCCCTTTTAATATATGTAGCTCTAGTTCATTTATTCTATCTGCCATATAGTATCCTGTAGTATGAATATACCATGTTATTTTTAATTATTTTAACAGACTTTATATAAATGCTAAATATTTGCTACTAAACAGTGATGCATGTGTATTAGTTTGCTAGGGCTGCCATGAAAAATTTAAAACACAAACTGGATACCTTAAACAATAGCGCTGTATGTCTCACACTCTTGGAGGCTGGAAGTCCAAAATAAAGATGTCAGCATGCTTGGTTCCTTTGAGGGCTATGAGGGAGGAACCTGTTCCAGGCATCTCTCCTTGACTTGTAGATGATCATCTCTGTGACTCTTTACATCATCTTTCCTCTATATGTGTCACTGTATCCAAACTTCCTCTTTTTATAAGAATACAAGTCATATTGAATTCAGGTCCACCCTCATCACCTTATGTTAACTTATCTGATTATACTTGTAGTGACCCTCTTTCCAAATCAGGTCACATTCTGAGATATTGGAGATTAAGACTTCAACTTACGAATTTGAAGGGACATAGTTCAATCCATAACAGTATGTCTCTTTGTGTATCATATATAATATTTCATGACAGATTTTTAACAGATCCTATTTACCAGGTTAAGAAAGTTCCTTTCTATTAATAGTTTACTAAGAGTTTTCAGCAGGAATGTGTTGAATTTTACCAAATGCTTTTTAAAATTCCTTAACATGTATTTCTTCTTGTATTTGTTAATGTTGTTTATTACATTAGATCTTTCATTGTAGCATTGTCCCTGTATCCTGAGAAAAATCATACTTGGTCACATCGTATACATTTATTAATGTACTTTTTTCAGGCGGCAGTTGCTAATGTTTTTTCAACTTACTTTTATATGCAAGAGTTTTCCATCATAGCCTTCAGCTTCAAGCCATGAACTTGCCTCAGGATCTCAGTCTTGAGTGGAGCACTTTTAGTGCCCATAACTCATAGGAGCTGAGCAGTCAGCTACCATTGGAATATGCAGACTTGCAGTCATTTAGCCCTTGGCTTCAGTCCCACTTAACACTTAATATTTTTGTTTTGTTTCAAGTTCAGGGAAATTATTATTTTGTTTTTAGCCTATGAATTTTTTATTTTCTCTTTTTATATTTGATTTAATCTTTGCTCAGTGTTTGAAGCATAATTATATCAAAACTTGAACTTATTTTATTATCTTTACAATAAAGCTCTATGATATTTTTATATTAGTGAAAAATGTATTTAATAAATTTTAATAGTTACCAGTCACATTCCAATTTTGTCAATCAAAATAAATAAAGACATAAATGTAAGAAAAAAACTATAATGAAATAAAGTAAAATGTAAATAATTTAAGTGATGACTTTTTTCTATTTTTATTTCCTGTAGAAATCATGTATGAAAGACCATACATGATTAGCCAATTGTCACTTAATCTCTCTGTTAGATTAATAAGCATTTTCTATCCCTCCTGTAAAACATATTCATTTCTTCCCAGAGGACAATATAGCTTCTAATTATCTGTGTTCTCAACCTTTGAGTTGCATGTTTTCCAAGAGTCAGTTGGGATTGTTCCTAAAGCTGTTTAACTATTTTTTAAATTTTAATTACCTGTTTTAAATGAATATTGTGTAAACCAATAACATATAAGTATGAAATATGAGTTCTAACTATGAAAATAATTTGCATGTTTTAGAAAGATCAGATAAACATGAGGATTCCCAAATTAACCATAAAAAAACTTCTTAAAAAATAAAATTATTCTGTGCTGGTATTGATTCAAAATCATCTTTATGTATTTGTTACATTAAAAAAAATGGCCTCCAGCCTTGTTCCCAAATAAAAGATTAGTGAAGAGATGTACACTAATATGTTTATGGCATAGATGCATCTGTTTCTGTGTGTGCATTTTCATATTTTAATCAACTTTTAATGTTAATCAGCTAATTTCTAGATCAAATTTTGTTTAATAATGTGATCTCTCTCAATTTGTTTATCAATCTTTTTATCTATTTATATCTACCAATCCTCATTTAAATATGTAGGTTTTAATACTGAACACCTCTTTATACAATTTTATAAATTGAAAAATTACTTAAAATTTTATTTTGCCTATAGAATAACTATGATATAACAAAGTATAATAGTTCAAGTCAGATCTCTGGGGAAGAATGTGATGGCAATAGGCATAGTCTTATCAAAACCAATGATGATGAAAAGGTTCTTTTCAAATTCAGTCATATTCTAGATACCTTGATGAGACAGCCTAATTTATTGGGCAATGTGTGAATTTACACTAGTCTACAAATTGACATATATTAAGATGAATCAATTCTACCCATGCATTTGGATAGTCCAAGAAATGACAGTTCTTTCTCTTTAATTTTCCTGTAATCCCTAGAAGCAACTGTGTAAGTGAGGGTCTTATTAACAATCCTGTATATTGCAGCAATAATTTCAGAATCCTATAGTTTGGCTAATAATATATCAAATAGATTTTGTTATTGAGATTAAATTTCTTTAAATCATTTGCAAGGCAAACTTATTCTGGACAAGAATTGTTTCATTTATGCATTCTATATTACCATTAAAACTTTATAAATACTTGCTTATAATAAATCAATGTATTTTGAAGGCTTGCTTGGTTTCTGTGTTTAATTTGAGTGTAACTACAATCTCCCTACCACCGTACCCTGTATGCCATTCACATGCTAATGCAGATTCAACAGGATTCAGTTTAAAAGTAAAAGAGAATTCATCCAATATTTTTGTATGTTTATTTGTTTACTATATAATATCTACTATTAATTTACTAATTTCTCCATTATTAAACCTCAATTTTTGTTATCTAATAAGCTAGATTCCATGGTCAAAAACTCTAAATAGTAAAAGATTTGTTCATTTTCTTATGTCACCATATATTTGATCCCTTTTATCCTTATCTACCTACCCCTTCCCCATTTCCCTCTGATAACCACTAAACTGTTGTCGGTGTCTAAGATTATTTGTTTGTTTGTCTTGTTAATTTGTTGCTTTCAGTTTTATATCCACATATAAGTGAAATTATATAGTTCTCAACTTTTTCTGTCTGACTTATTTAGCTTAGCATAATAATCTCGAGATGTAATATTTTTTTTAGTTTTTAAACAGCTAAGTTGGATGACTCAATTTTGAAAAAGATATACATTAAAACAAGATTCAACTGGAAAAAAAAACAAGAGTGGCTACATGTGTCTGAATAATTCCATAAAGTATATAACAATTATTTTGAACCAATAGGTCAATCAAATGCTTAGAACTATCGAGAAAGGTGTTGATTATAATGGAAACTAAAATAAAACTTTCTATCTATATACAAACTCATTGGGTGATCAAGTGGGATTATATTCTTTAAACTGGGGTATGCATAGATTTAAGAATGTACATCCATTGGCTAAGACATAAGCAAAGTCACAGGATAAGTGTGCTATATTCAACTAGAGCATCAAATATTTTGGAACAAAATATTAATTTGAGGAATTAAAATGCAATATTTACATTAATTTTTATGTTAAACCACAAAACTTCAAATGAATAATGTTTTTGCTGTTGACTCTTTCAAACTATGACCTGGCACTTCCCCTCCAAGTGATAGTGTATGCTTTGACACACTTGTTTTTAGAAGTATGTGAAGTAAAATATTTGGACACATTGAACAAATGGAATAACAATTAGATTTTGGACAAGAATATCAGAATATCCAGAATGGAAAAAAACAAACAAACAAACAAACAAAAAAACAATAAATACTAAATATAGGTAAGGTTATATAGGCAATAGTATTTTCATACACTGCTAATGGAGATGTTTGACAGTATCTACTAAATTGAAATATATGCATACTCTATGATCAGCAATTTTATACCTAGTAATCTACCTAACATACATTGACCAAGATAGACCCTTAAAGTTAGAATTTCAATATTTAAACTTTGGAAGGACGCACATTTCAGATTATAGCTGCATGTCTATCCAGAATACAGAGGACACTAAAAACTCAATTATATAAAAAATTTTTATTAACAAAATAAGCAAAGTTTCTGAATAACCGTTTCTTCAAAAAATGCATATAAATGGCCAATGAGCACATGAAAAAAAAAAAAACATTCTAAGTCATGACATTAGGGAAATGCACATAAAAACCATGAGACACAAATTTGGGGTTTAGATACCCAAAAGAGGGATTTCTGGGTCATATGGTAATTCTATTCTTAATTTCTTGTGGAACCTCCATGTTGTTTTCTATAGTGGTTGTACCAATTTATATTCCCGCCAGCAGTGTATGAGGGTTCCTTTTCCCTCACAACCTCTCCAACACTTGTTGTTACTTGTCCTGTTGACAGCCTTTCTAATAGGTGTGAAGTGGTATCTCATTGTGGTTTGGATTTACATTTCTCTAATAGCTAGTGAAGCTGAGCACCTTTCCATATGTTTGTTGGCCATTTGTATGTCTTCTCGAGAGAGGTATCTGTTTAGGTCCTCTGCCCATTTTTTAATTGAATTGTTTGTTTTTTGTTGTTGAGTTGTATGAGTTCTTTGTATATTTTGGATATAAGCCTCTTATTTTAGGCATTGTTTACAAATATCTACTCTCATTCAGTTGGTTGCATCTTTGTTTCGTTGATAGTTTCTTTTGCCATGCAGAACACACAATGCAATACACAGATGACATAGTGATGAATTGTACATTTGAAACCCATATAATTTGATTAATAAATATCACCCCAATAAATCAATAAATTTAATTAAAAATAAATTATAATTTGAAAAAAAAAAAAAAAAACATGAGTTACAACTTCAGGCCCACTAGGATGGCTCAAATAAAACCAGGGCAATAACAAGTGTTGGTGAGGAGGTGAAGAAATTGGAACTCTTATACATTACTAGTAGGAATGTAAAGTGGTAGAGAAGCTTTGGAAAACAGTTTAGATGGTTCTTAAAGTATAAAGCAGAGTGATGATATAACTGAGCAATTTCACACCAATGTATTTATCCAAAATACATTAAAATTATGTGTTCACATAAAATTGTGTACACAAATGCTTAAAGCTGCACAATTTATGATAACCAAAAAGTATTAAGAAAAAAACAAATATCCATCAACTGATGAATGTGTGAAAATGTGGATTATCAATAATTGGACATTATTAAGTAATGCAAAGAAATAAAGTACTAATACATTTTACAACATGTATGAACCTGTATGAACCTTAAAAATGGTATGCTACGTGAACTAAGCCAGTAACAAAAGACCACATATTGTATTCTTCTATCGATATGAAATATCCATAAAAGCAAATCTATAGTGGGAGAAAGTCAATTAGTAGTTTTCCAGGGCTAGGGACTTGAAGGAAATGAAGAGTGACTTCTAATAAGTAAAGATATTCTTTATAAAATAAAAATTTCTAAGTTTACATAGTGATGATAATTAAACAACTTTGTCAGTATACTAAAAACTACTGAGTTGTATATTTTAAAAAAGGTAAATTTTAGAATATGTATGTTTTATCTTCATAATGCTGTTATAAAAAAAAAAAGCACTGGGTTAGCAATCACATCTTTCTAGTAGTGTGAAGGCTTCTGCAATGTATTCTCTTAAGGTTTTGTCTCTATGTTCTGTAAAAGAAAAATCAGATAATTTACTTTGGAAAACAGTATAGATTACTGAGAAGCCTGAAATTAAAAAAAAAATGCAAAAAAAGGAACTTCCAGTAAAGATGGTGAAGTAGATAAACACTGTGCTTGCCTCCTCTCAAGCCACATAAAAATTACAACTAAACTATGACCATCATTGTGAATCACCTGAATTCTAGCTGAACAGAAGTCTTATAACTAAGGACATACAGAAGAAGCCACATCAAGACTGATAGGAGGGGCGGAGAACAGAATGGGCTGGATCTACAACCACAGGTGACAGTTAAAAATCGGATATTGTATCTCATTACAGAGGTCCCCCATGGGGAGCGAGGAGTCCCAGCCTCATACCAGGCTCCCCAGCCAAGGGTTGCAGTGCTGGAAAGAGATGTCTACATAACTTTTTGCCTACTTGCAGGCCCATTCTAGTCATTTCCAGCAGATTTTCCCTACAAGTGGCTTATGTTGGTTACAGCTATAAACTTTTTTCAAATTTCTCAAACAAGCAGCATTTGGCCTCAGTGTGCCCTGTACAATTTGCTAAGCAGCTCCAAGCTTAGCATCAGCAGCAACAGATTTTATTTCACAGCTTAGCCTCCCCCAGGCACTTCCAAGCCCAGCACAAGTGTCAATCATCTTCAGATCACTTCGTAACTCATAACAAAGTGTCTCCAAGCAGGGCATAGGAAGTGGCTGAACTTAGTCTATATGGGAGCCTGTCCCAAGAGGCCCAAGAACCAACACACCAAGTGACCAGCTTCAGACCACACTATAGCACCACCCAATCAGCTCCACAAATGACACACTCAAAAGGCAGACTCAGCAGGAACATGAATTCCCTCACTAAACCAAGTCAGGCTCCATAGGATCAACCCCTGCACAACAACTCTTTCACCATAGTCACAACTGGTCCTCACACCAAGCAGCCTGAGGGTAAATCTCTCCCATTGATGTGCCAACAGCAACCAATGTTTAACTACAACAGGAAAGTACACACAACCCATACAGGGAACATACCTGGAGCACCCCGCTGACCAGGGAGACTGTGCCACTGGACCTTACATGACACCTACTACATAAGGCCACTCTATTATGACTGGGAGATATAGTACTTCAACCTGATACATATAAACAAACACAGAGAGGCAGACACAATGAGGAAACAAAGAAGCATGTCCCAAATAAAAGAACAAAATAAAACTTCAGAAAACAAAACAAAACAAAACAAAATGAGGACAAGCAAACTAGCAGATGCAGAACTCAAAATACTGGTTATAAGGATGCTCAATGAACTGAGGGGATGAGTAGATGAAATCAGTGAGAACTTTAACAGATAGAAAACATAGAAATGCATGTAAACCAGCCAGAAATGAAGACTATAATAACCAAAAAAAGAATATATTTGAGGGAATCAACAGATTAGATGAAGCAGAGATCAAATCAGTGATTAAGAAGATAAGGTAGCAGAAATTACTCAATCAGAACAGCAACAAGAAAAAATAATCCAAAAAAAGTAAGTATAGTTTAAGAGGCCTCTGGGACAACATTAAGCATAACAAAATTCATATCATAGGGGTACCAGAAGGAGAAGACAGAGAACAAGAAATTAAAAATTTATTTGAAGAAATAATGACTGAAAATTTCCTTAACCTGATGATGTAAATATACATACAATTCCAGGAAGCTCATAGCGTTCAAACCGCATGAATTCAAACAGACACACAGCAAGATACATTATAATTAAAACACCAAAGGTTAAAGACAAAGTGAGAATATTAAAAGCAACAAGTTGCAAAAATTTCTAATTACTCTGTTGTACACCTGAAATTAATATAATATTGTACATCAACTGTAACTGAGAAATAAAATGCCAAAAAATTCAAATAAAAATAACAGAACAGAAAAATGCAGTGATGAAAATAAAACTCAGTAGATGGGTTCAATAATAGAGTGGAGATGTCAAAAGATAGTGTAAGTGAAACTTGAGGAAATAGTAGAATTTACTTAATGTTACCAACAGAGACAAAATTTAAAAAAAAAATAGTGACCCATGTCTTCGCAACACGTAGGAAAATAAAAAGCTAATGTTCATATTATTGGAGTTCCAGAAGAGAGGGCAGAAAGAGTTTGGCTAAGAAAAGTATTCACAGAAATAATGGCTGAAAATTTCCCAAATTTGTCAAAAAATATAAACCCACAGATTCAAGAAATTGAGTGAATCTCATGGGAAACACTAAGACATATAATTAAATCTCTGACATATAAATATAATTGAAATAAAATATTGAGCACATCCAGAGAGGAATGGCATTATATGGCATTACAAAAAATTGAATAACAGTGTATTTATCCTCTGAAACCATGACATTTTTAAGTTAATACCACATGATTTTCTGCTTTTATTGAAACTAAGAGCTGTTAATTCAGAATTCCATAACCAGTTAAAAGATATTTAAGGAATAAAGGAAATACAAAACTATTCTTACATGAAGGAGAACTAAGAAAATTTGTTGCTAGCTAACACATTCTTTAAGAATAGCTAAAGACCTGTCTCTGAACAGAATAGAAATAACAGAAAAAGATTTGCAACTTCCATTCCATAAAGAATGAAGACAATAAGATGAGTAAAAAAGTAAATATAGACTAACCTTGTTTCCTTGAGTCTATTTAAACTGTATTTTGTGTTTGAAGTCAAAAATATAAAACATCATATGTGGTGTTACTGTATATTTATAGCAATTATATTTTTAATGGGTTGGTTGAAGGGACCTAAATGCTTTTTCACACATAGTGATAAAACATTGATACCAATAGACTAGGTTAATTTACATATGAATTTTCTAATATGTAGAGCAACCATAAGAAAAGTTGGAAAAGAGATATACTCAAAAATACTACAAATAAGACAAGACAGAATTCTAAAAAAAAAATGGTCATACAACTACAAGAAAGCAAGAAAAGAGACAAAAAAAGAATAGAAAATAGAGGAAGCAAATGAAAAAATAATAATAAAATAGTGTACTTAAACTTTAATATAAATTATTACTTAAATTATGTGGTCCACAAAAATAAAAGACAGAAATTGGTAGAGTGAATAAAAACAATATGTATGGTCCAACTATATGTTGTCTATAGAAAACTCACTTCAAATATAATGATATTGGTAAAAAGTTGAAAGTAAAATGATTATAAAGTATATACGATGGAAACATTCATCAAATTAAAGCAATACTGACTATATTAATATGAATAATGATGACTTTGAAACAAAAATTACTATAGGCAAAGAGAAGCAATAAATTTTGATAAAAGAATCAATCTACCAAGAAGTTATACACATCTTGAACATGTATGCACCAAGCAATAAAATTGTAAAACATAAAACAAAAACTGAAAGCTAAAACTACAGATGGCCAATAGACATATGAAAAGATGCTTAAGGTCACTAGTTATTAGAGAAATACAAATTGAAACCACAGTGAGATATTATCTCACACTTGTCACAATGGCTATTATCAATAAATCAAAGAACACGTGTTGGTAAGGATGTGGAGAAAAGGTAACTCTAAAACACTGCTGGTGGGATTGCAAATTGGTACAGCCATTATGGAAAGCAGTCTAGAGGTTTCTCAAATAATTAAAAATAGATATACTTTTTGACCCAGCAAAGGCATTTCTGGGTATTTATCCAAACAACAACAACAAAAAAAAAAACAAAATAATAATTTGTAAAGATCTATGCACCACTATGTTTATGGCAGCACAATTTACACTAGTTAAGATATGGAAGCAACCTAAATGCCCAGCAACAGACAATTAGCCAAAAAAATTATGGTTCATATATACAATGGAATATTACTCAGCCATTAAAAAAATGAAATTCACAGATTTTGGAAACATGGTGGAGGGAGAGATGTTCCCAGATCTCTCCCCTAGAAAAACAATAAGCTGAACATCTAAAATTCAGCAAAAAACATGCAAATTGCACACCAGCATGTCTGAGCATAGGATCTGCGCATAAGAGCTACCACAGGTCAGAACACTGGGTGTCTTGCAGTGGACTGGGAAAAATAAAGAAACTGTCTCTCACAACAGCCAGAGCTACCTGTAGGAGGAAGGGGAAGGGAGAAGGGGAAATGACTTCCCTGAACAGTCTTCCTGGGAGTGCTCAGGGCTCTACGATGCTAGCGACAGGGCCCAGTCATCAGGACAGAAATCAGAAAAGCCAAAGGCAGAGAAACAACAGTCAATTTTACCAGCCACGGTTGCAAAGCTGACACTGAGCCACAGCCCCCAAACCCCTAACCAAGAGGGCACCTCCCCCCATACCCTCAAAGAGCAAAAACCACGGAGGCCCAGGGGAATCTGAGCAAATGCTACAGAAACTGTTGCTAACACTGACAGGGACTAAAACTGAGAGTAGTGAGCATGAATAAATATCTAAAAGAAAATTAAAAAAGCATTTTCAAGGCTTTATATAAAGCAGGGATCCAAGAGTCTTAGACGCCACCTACTGGAAACCAAAAGAAAAGCTTCTTTTTTGCAGCAGGCTAAAGAGAGACCTTTAAATAGTAAATCTTATTTCCAGTAAAAAAGCAGAATATATTTACATTAATGTCTAGGCAGAGAAATAGTCCATTAAACACCATGAAGAACCAAGGTGACAAGGCATCTCAGAAAGAGAGAAAAATCTCCAAAAAAAAAATAAATAAACTTACAGACATAGAAATATGCAACTTAAATTACAGAGAATTCAGGATGCTACTTCTGAAAAAAAATCAGTGAGTTCTGAAACGAATCATATCAAAATCATATCAAAAATTTCAAGAACTGAAAAAACAACTAGATGAGCAAAGCAAGGAGATTGAAACCCTCCAAAAGAATCAAATAGAACTTCTGAAGATTAAAAAACACACTGCAAGATTTGAAAAATGAAATAGCGAGCTTAAGAAATAGACTCAACCAAGTGGAAAAAAAGGGTCAGTGGTGTCAAAGATAGAAATCTAGAAATTAATCAGAAGGAAAAAGACAGAAATTGAAGAATGAAAAATAATGAAAGAGAAATAGAAGAACTAGCTGATACCATCAGGAGAGGAAACATAAGAATAATGGGCATTATTGAAAATGAGAAAAAGGAACAGGGACTAGAAAGCATTTTCAGACAAATAGTGGATGAGAATTTCCTAAATCTAAGGAATGAGCTGGAGCTTGAAATTCAAGAAGTCAACAGAACACCCAATTACCTCAACCCAAAAAGGCCTTCACCAAGACACATTGTACTAAAGTTATCAAAAAATCAATGACAAAAATAGAATTTTCATGGCAGCCAGTGAGAAGAAAACAGTAACTTATAATAGAAAACCCATTAATTTATTGTCCTACTTCTTAGTACAGACCTTACAAATCAGAAAGAAGTGGAATCAGATATTCAAACTATTAAATGAAAGGAATCACCAGCCTAGGATAATGCATCCAGCTAAGCTCTCTTTTAGATATGAACGAGAGATTAAGACCTTTCTTGGCATACAGAAATTGAGGGAATTCTCCCCAACAAGGCCTGCACTACAGGAAATACTGAAAGGGGTCAGCTCACCTAAAACAAAATGACCTCCCAAAAATAATTAGAAGTAAGGCACTATCAGGAAAAAAGAAGCAGAGGAGTGCAATCCTTACTAAGAACAGGGCTTTATAAAATTAAATAATAAGAAAAATATTGTTATAGCAAGATAGTAATGAATGTTCACACACATAGGGACAAATTGAGATAGCAGTAAATGAAAAGGGGAGGATTCAAAGATCCAAATATGCAAAGGGGAAAGGAGATAAGGCACATGCAGAAGAAATACTGTGACTGTGTGTTTGTATGTATGTGTGTGTATGTATGTGTGTGTGTGTGTATGTGTGTGTGTGTGTGTGTGTGTATATATATATATATATATATATATATATATATATACTATCCTTTACATGTTCATAATGGTAACCACATACAGAAGATTCAGAACTGAAACATATAACATAAAACAAGAAGACAAGAGGGAAAAGCCAAACAAAATAAAGAAAGCAGAAACACAAGGACAAGGAAGGAATGGAAACACTGAGCTACCAGAAAGCAAAAGATAAAAAGGCTAGAAGAAGATCTCATATTTCAAAAATCACCCTAAATTAAATGGACTGAACTCATAAAAAGGCACAGAGTTGCAGAATAGATCAAAAAACAAAATTCAACAGTACGCTGCCTTCAGGAGACACATCTCAACTCCAAAGACAAATATAGACTCAGAGTGAAAGGGTGGAAAATAATAGTTCAAGAAAATGGCATTCAGAGGGAAACAGGAGTAGTGATACTAATATAAGACAAAATAGACTTCGAAATAAAAAAGGTAAAGAAAGATACTGAAGGACACTTCATAATGATAAGGAGAATCATGCACAAAGAAGACATGACACTTATTAATATCCATCCTCTCAATCAGGGAGCCACAAATATATAAAGCAATTACTAACAGACCTAAAAGGAGAAACATAAAAAAAACCACTAAATAGCCCACTATCAGTAATTAACAGTTCATCCAAACAGAAAATCAATAAGAAAATAACATTCTTAAATGACACAGTAAGCCAAATGGACATAATTCACATTTACAGAGCCTTCCATCCAAAAACTGCTGCTTATACATTCTTCTCTAGTGCAAATGGAACATTCTCAAGAATTGACTGCACACTGGGACACAGAGATAGCCTCAACAAATGTAAGAGGGTTGAAATCATACCAGCTATATTCTCTGATCATAATGTTTTGAAATTACAGATCAACTGAAAAAAAGAAATCAGGAAGAACCACAAATACATGGAGATTAAACAACATGCTACTGAAAAACAACTGGGTCAGAGAAGAAATAAAAAGAGATCAAGAGATGCATAGAAACAAATGACAATGATAGTACAACATATCAAACTTTTGGGATACAACTAAAGCAGTCATAAGAGGAGAGTTCATATCATTACAGGACTATCTCAAAAAACAAGAACGAGCACAAATAAACAACCTAATGCTTCAAATTAAAAAAAAATAAATAAATAAGGAAGAACAAGTGAAGCCTAAACTCAGCAGAAGGAAAGAAATACTCAAAATTAGACTGGAAATACATGAAATGGAAAACAAAAAAAAAATAATACAAAAAAAAATAAATAAAATGAAGAGCTGCTTCTTTGAGAAGATTAATAAAATTGACAAGCGCCTGGCTAGATTCACCACAGAAAAAAGAGAAAGGACACAAATAAGCAAAATCAGAGATGAAAAAGGGGAAATTGTGACTGACATCACAGAAATACAAAGGATCTTACAGGTATAGTGTGAAAAAGTATATAACACCAAATTTAATAACAGAGAAGAAATGGACCAGTACATAGAAAAATACAATCTTCCTAGACTGAATCAAGAAGAACTGGAAAATCTAAATTGACCAATCAGCAGTATGGAAATGGAAACAATCATTTAAATCTTACAAAAAGTAAAAGTTTAGGAACTCATGGATTTACCAGTGAATTCTACAAAACATTCAAAGAAGATTTAATACCTATTCTCCTCAAAGTCTTCCAAAATATTGAAGAGAAGTCAATATTTCTTCACTTATTTTGTGAGGACAATATTACCCTGATACCAAAACCTGGTCTAGATAATACACAGAAAAATAAAACTACAGACTAATGTCTCTTATGAACACAGATGAAAAATCCTAAATAAGATACTAGAGAACAGAATACAGCAATATGTTAGAAAGATTATACACCATGGTCAGGTGGGCTTCATCTCAAAGGCACAGAGATGGTTCGACATACACAAATTGATTAATGTGATACCCCACCTAAACAAATTAAAAAATAAAAAATAAGAATCATGTGATCATATCAATAGATGCAGAAAAAGCCTTCAACGAGATACAGCATCCATTTATGATCAAAGCACTTAACAAAATTTGTATAGAAGGAAAGTACCTTAATATAATAAAGGCCATCTGTGGCAATCCCTCGACCAACATTATACTTAATGGTGAAAAACTAAAAGCCTTCCCTCTAAGATCAGGAACAAGGCAAGTTTGTCATCTATCATCACTGTTATTCAATATAACCTTGGAGGTCCTAGTGAGTACTATCAGATAAGAGAAAGATATAAAAGACATCCAAATAGGAAATGAAGAAGTGAAACTTTCATCATTTGTGGATGACATGATTCTCTATATAGCAAAGTCTAAAAACTCCACAAGAACACTAGTAGAAACAATAAGCAAATATAGTAAAATATCTGGATACAAAATCAACGTTTAAAAATCCCTAGAATTCCTATTCTCTAATAATGAAATGTCAGGAAAAGAAGTGGAAATAATTCTTTTTGCCATTGTAACAAGTAGAATCAAATTTCTAGGAATAAATTTAATGAAATATGTGAAGGACCTATATAATTAAAAAAATATAAGACCCTATTAAAAGAAATTGAAAATACAAAGAAGTGGAAAGATATTCGTGTTCTTGGATTGGAAGAATCAACATAGTTAAAATGATCATATTACCTAAAGCATTATACAGATTTAAGGCAATCCTCATCAAAATCTCATCAGCATTTTTTAAATAAATAGAAAAAAATTATCATATTTGTATGGAATCACAAAAGACCCTGACTTGCCAAAGCCATCCTGAGAAAAAAGAACAAGTCTGGAGTCATTACTTTGTCCGATTTCAAATTATACTACAAAGTGACAGTAATCAAAGCAGCATGGTATTGGCAGAAAATCAGACATACAGACCAGTGGAACAGAATTGACAGTCCAGAAGTAAACCCATATTTACATGGACAAATAATTTTCAACAAAAAAGCCAGAAACATACAGTGCAGTAGGGACGCCTCTTTAATAAATGGTGCTGGAAAAACTGGAAAGCCACCTGCAAAAGAATGAATCTAGACTGCTGTCTATCACCATACACTAATATTAACACAAAATGGATTAAGGACCTGAATATAAGACCTGAAACAATAAAATGCATAGAAGAAAATATAGGAATTAAACTCAAGAACCTTGGACTTAAAGAGGATTTTATGAATTTGACCTCAAAAGCTAGGGAAAGAAAAGCTAAAATAAATGAATGGGGCTACATCAAAGTAAAAAGCTTTTTCTTAACAAAACAAATCACCAACAAGGTAAAGGGATAACATCCTAATGGGAAAACATATTTGCATGCAACACCTCCTATAGGGGCCTAATATCTAAAATATACAGAGAACTGACGACTCAATAACAGCAAAAAAGCAAATGACCCAATCAAAAAATGGGCAGTTTACCTGAACAAATACTTCTCCTTAGAGGACATATAAATGACCAGTATATCTTTGAAAAGATGCTCAAAATCTCACACATGTTAGAATAGCTGTAATCAACAGCACTAGTAATAACAAATGCTGGAGGGGATGTGGAGAAAAAGAACCCTCATACATTGCTAGTGGGACTGCAATTTGGTACAGCCACTATGGAAAACAGTATGGAGGTTCCTCAAAAAACTAAGAATTGATCTACCATATGATACAGCAATCCCTGTACTGGGTATTTACGCCAAATACTTGAAAATCCATATCCGAAAATATATCTGCACACCGATGTTCATAGCTGCATTATTCCCAGTGGCCAGTACATGGAAGCAACTGAAGTGTCCTAAGATAGATGATTGGCTAAAGAAGCTGTGGTACATATATACAGTGGAATATTATTCAGCCACAAGAAGAGATGAAATACTGCCATTTGCAACAACATGGATGGACCTCAAGATAATCATGCTAAGCAAAATAAGCCAGACTGAAAAAGTTGAAAATCACATGTTATCACTTATATGTGGGATTAAAACTTAAAAGCAACAAATGAACAGGACAAATAAACAGAGACTCATGGACATGGGCTATAGAGTAATGGTTATCAGATGGTTAGGTGTGGTGGAAAAAGGGGGAGGAAGAGAGGGTAAAATTGGTCAAATATAGAGAGGTAAGTGGGTAAAAGGGATCAAATATATGGTATCTGAAGGAAATTGGACTATGGGTGGTTAATAGCAGACTATACATTTTTTCAAATATCCATGGAACAATTACTAGAAATGATCATATTCTATGTAATAAATAAGTACTTTTAAATTTGAAATAATTGAAATCATACAGAAAGTTGTTCTTTGACCATAATGGAATCAGACTATATATCAATAACAGAAAAGAAAGAGGAAAATAGCCAAATATTTGGGAATTAAACATGTTTCTAAGTGATCTCAATAATGGGTCAAAGAGGTCTCAAAAGGGATAAAAATACATTGAAGTGAATTGAAATACATATACAACATAACGAAATAGTTGAGACCTACATAAAGTAGTAGTAAAGGGAAATTTATAGCACTAAATGTTGAAAGATCTTTAATTAATAATTTAATCAAAATCCCAGTATCTCTCTCCAGAAACCAGAAACAGAAGAATAAAATAAACTCAAAGAGAACAGAAGGAAATAAAGATGAGTGCAGAAATCCATAAATTTTAAATGAATAGGATAGAGCAGATAATGAAACGAAAGCTATTTTTTAAAAAGAGGAATGCAAATGACAAAATTCTATCAAGACTGACAAAGAGAATAAGAGAGAAGATACAAGTTGCCTATATCAGGAATAAAACATAAATATTAGTACATCCTTGAAAATATTTTGAATGAATGAAAAGTATTCATAAAACATACTAGTATTAAGTAAACTAAGGTCACAAAGGATC
The DNA here is from genome assembly GCA_028627145.1 of Eidolon dupreanum. Taxonomy (NCBI): domain Eukaryota; kingdom Metazoa; phylum Chordata; class Mammalia; order Chiroptera; family Pteropodidae; genus Eidolon; species Eidolon dupreanum. The sequence continues at coordinate 56,349,309 of CM053505.1, read as the reverse complement.
ATATTTTTAGTGTTTGGATTTGAGAAACCGAACCAAACTATTTATTTTCATAGCCCTGTTTCTTGTTTGCTTCCGGATAGAAGGAAAGCCTTTAAATGTATGAATCTCAGAAGCACATTGACCAAAGTTATATATAATAATTTGATTCAGTCTCTTCAGAAAAATAAAGAGAAAGTAATCATTTTATTTCCAGGATGAAAATCAAATTTAATTATTTTTGTACACCTTATTACTTCTATTATTATTAACTTAAATAACTAGATTTTAATTTAATTAGTATTATATATTTTATAGAAATAAAAATTATTTCTGATTTTTGTTAATACATGTACATATAACATTATTAAAATCAGTGTATAATTTATTTCAATATGCTATTTTTTCATTAGGATGTACTTCACATATATATTTTTATGTGTTGGATACTCTACACCCTTGACATTTTTGATAGAAATTACATCATGACACTATATCTTAATTTGCTTATCCATTCCATGTTAGTCATTTTATGTTGATGATATAATGAAATACTTTGCTCCTTAGCTGATATTTCTAAAATTTCCTACCAAGGACTTAAACTCACATTGATTGTGGTACACTTGTCTTGTCTTTAATTTGGGGATCGATTTTGGAGTCAGAGTTTAGAATCAAATCAACTTTATTTTGGGTTTCTTTCTGAACTTGTGCCCTGGTTCCATGAGTTCCTGGATCATTTTCAATGCCCAATTGAAATTTTACTTAGTACATAGTTCTCTGGAATCCTAGCCTTGCCTTAGCCTTACTGGTTCTCCTGGAAATTTGTATCCTTTCAATGAACTCCAGTCTGCCATAAATTTTCCATTGGATTTCTTTATTACTTTGTACTGTCTGCATTTATAAATAAATATTTATTACATCCTTTCCTAACTTTTTGAAAAAAAATTATCTGATTATCTCTACCATTATTTATTCAACTGTCTTAAAGTCAAGTTCTACCTGCTTTCCTGAACTTAATTTTATCAACTACTACTGTTTGCAACTGAAAACAATCTGGCTTGCTTTAGTATCCAATTCTTTACTCTTCGTGTTTGATTTATTTACCAATAATTTGAGTCATTCTTTCATTACTTTAACAAATATATATTGAGTCCGTACTAAGTTTCAGATACTGGTATTGCAGTAAACCAAACCTATAGAAATCCTGCCCACAATGTAACTTATATTCTAATGTGGGATGAGAAAGTTCTAGAACTTTCCTCTTTTAAATATAACTGTCATTTATACCTTTATAAAATAATTTTTATACCTCTCTGAATTATTTTCTTGGTATAGATTGTGGTGGGAAACAAAATATAAAATTAGTGTTTGGCAAAGACTGGCTATTTGTGCACCAAATCCACTTTTTTATGTTTTTGGCTCATAGCTAGAGTATATTTATCAGCTTCTTTTCCAGTAAGATGTGGTCATGTGATTGATTTGCACATAACAGAATTAAGCACAAGTTAATATTCCACATCTAGGTCATTTAAAAACTCTTATGTACAATCCTCAGTGCTCTTTCATCTTCTACTGACAGGATGCAAATGGAGGTGGTGACTTTGAAAGTCATGGGTTGAAGGTGGTGGAACATCAAGATGGAAAGAGTTGGGGTCCAAAGTGGCAATTTACAGAGGGCTGCAAAAGATTTTACTTTAATGTTTGTGTCATTTATATCATTTTGGCATTGCTTGTTATAATGGCTCCATCAAACTATAGAAATTATTTGATGGGTCTTAATACAATTTAATATTTCTATCTAGAATATTTTGCTGTCTGATGTGCACAGAAGTTGATACTCTGGCACTGGCTTTTGAGAAAAGAAAAAGCTTTTACTTGTGAGTTCAACTGTTAAGGAGACAGGAAGCAAGGCTCAAATCTGTCTCTCTGATCTAGGGTTCAGAGTGGCCTTTTAAGAGTTTTCAGCACCAGATTTTCTGGTCAATAGACCTTTTGTTTCTGAAAGTGTTCCAGAATTCAGGTTCCAGTTAAGTCTTAGTCCTTTGGTTCCATGGGGGAGCACATTAGAGTTCAGAAGTATTTACTCATGAGTGGGGTAAATTTTGATACTGGATCTTGTTAAAAACAGGATAGGACCAGTTTGAGCTGGTTTTGTGGTTACAAATCTCCTCTCTTTGTTGTTTATTCCTCAATCTTGAGGAATAGGAATAATGATAACTCTAGCTTCTTCCTGCTGATAAGGGGACAAAATCAGAAAGAATGTGAGAAAGAGTAAGAAAGTTGAATACTAGGACTATACAAACAAATATCACAACTAGGAATCTAAAACACAGTTAATAAACCAAAATAATAGCAAGTTTAGATAAATTAGGTCTATACAGGCCTGGTCTGCACTCTTTTGCAGAAGCGGTCTACTTTTCAGATGTCTATGCCTTTTCTTCCTGGACAGACAGGGTCTCAGTCATTCTATTTCTTTTGAAAAGTAACTAACTAGAAGGACTTCTTAGGGTCATTCCACTTAGGTTGATCCGGAACATGTTAATTTTTCCATGTTTCAAAAAGAAGATAAAGCACCACCTATAGACGCTTCACATATTTTATAATATCTAATTTTTTAATAATATGGTCACTTTCAAAATTACAATAATATTTAGTTTTAAAGAAGGATCTCTCATATCACATTTTGTAAGGGCTCAATTGGAGCTTGCTTCTAGGGATTATTTATACCATAAGTAGGACAACTGATGATATCTTACCCCAAGTTAAGTTTGTTTCTTGACATTTTTCATCTTTTCAGTCCTTCTCATAGACTGAAGCCTCCATTAAGCATGTAATTTTCATTGTATTCCAAGGGTCCTAGACACTTAACATGCTACCTTAGCTATGACTTTCCTGAAGGTGGTGGGACATTTTTAATATCTTGTGGGAATACCATCCAGGAATATTGTTGTTTTATATTATTATCTGGATTGTTTTATTCAAAGTCAAATAGTTCCTGTGACTCAGGACTTAGGGGTATGCAGTAAAAGGCATTTTTTAAGTCCAGAACTGTAAACGAGAACTGTAAAGTAGTCAGGGATTAGCACCGCCAGATATCTACAATTTTGTCAAAGACTCTAAAGGAGTCTTTAAGCCCTGCCATTCCTGGTCATTATCAGTGAGTTGTGGTATCCAAGTACCTCAGATGATTTTTATGGACGCTAATTTCATAAGTTATTACTATAAGTTTCCATAAGCAATCATCATTATAAAGCAACAGTCATCTTGAATGTCAAAGAGAAATTAGTGTGAATATTTCCCCAACCTTAGTTGAAAGTAGGCACAAGGAGCTGACATGAGAACAAAACAGCAGGAAAAAGCTTTATTGCAGGGAGTGCTTCTGCATTGGGGGACCACGTGAGCTCATATATGTTAGTAAACAGTGGCATTCTGCCACAAATGAGTGATACAAGCTGAATCATCCTTACATAAGCTAGACGTGGGCACACTACTGCACTATTGTAACATATTAAATCTGGGTCTTGTCCTTAGCTGCAAGCCTGGATCACAGCCAGACCTGGGACCAGCCATGCCTGGGGCCCACATTCTACCCCTACAGGGTTGTAGCACAGGATCTGACCCAGAGGGCACTACCTTCAGCCCACAATCTACAACAACAATATAAAGAACAAAATACTACCAGGCTACAGGATATAAGGGGTAGAATGGCTACTGCATACTGCCAGGAGAACCCCAAGAATTCTGCTAAGCTGTTAAGGGGTCTTTCCCTAGAGTATTGATGGCTTTGACTTTAGCACCTATTTCTTGGAGGGCTGCCTGTGCCTGATCGATATGATTAAGAATGTAGACACGGTGTTCTACATGGAGTAGGGCACAGGTGCCACCCTGGGCAGCAGTTAGGAAGGCAAGGGCCATCGGTTTTGTAAAACTACTTTCTGCATTTGTGTACTTTCACCTATCAAAAGGGATATAGCCTGACACATAGCGTTCAAATCCTGTGCAGTGTGCTTGGCTAAGGCTTCAACCTGTAATTCTATATCTATAGATCCTATCCCTGGAATGAATAATGCCAGGGGTTAGAACTACCATGCCGCCTGTTTCTGCTGGTGCTAGCAGTTATGTTTCATATCCCAATTATGAGGCAAAGTGGGTAATATGTGTCCAGCTAAATATAGATGTCTCTAGGTACAATGGCCGGTCTAGTCAGCAGGCAAGTAGGGACAGCCGTAGTGCCTGCAGACCTAGAGATACCCTGCAGGTAGCCAGTCGGTGGGCTCTGTACTGATATAACATTGCCCATCTTACTAGACATTGGAAATATTAGTAAAGGTGGTGTTAATACACATCTTGATGGGAGCCACCCCACCACGATATGGCTGGGCACAGACCTTACTTGCTCTATGCAGTGAGGGGCCTGCTCCCGCAATTCCACATGTTCTTCTGCCAGCCAACCCCATACACTGGAAATGGCACAGCCTATGAGTGGTGGGGAATTGCAATGGTCACGGTGGAGTATTGCTTCTATGGCCTGTTGTCGCTGGTTCTATTTGGGTATGGTGTTCCAGTTACACAGCTACATCCAGTTTTTAGCCATAGCTGGAGTAATTGACACGGTAGTCCCTTGGCCACTTCTATTGGTAGTTCAGTACACACCCAGCAGTGGGAAACATTGTGGACAATAGTAAACACATGACCCCAGGACATGACACTGTTCTGTGTTGTCAGCCTGGGTGATAGGATAGAGCAGACAAAGAGACTATTAGGGGCAAGTCCCATCCTTCTGGGAGGACACTGGCCACCTACCCATCTTGAGATAGAAGAGTGGCCCAGAGAGGAGCTTCTTCTCACCTGTGGTACCAGACAGTTTCTCCAAGGGTAGCAGGCCAGGGTTTTTCTACCAAAGATACAGTATAAAGAGGAATGGGTCAGAGACTACCCATGGCTCTTGTTTTACTTGTATAGTGTAGGGCCATGACTGGGTGGTGTGTTTACCTGCTTCCAAAGGTTCTGGGGCTGGCAAGAGTAAAACTCCCTGGTAGGCCCTGGGGTAAGAGCTGTTTAGCAGTGGCACCAGGGGACACCTTGATAGCTGTAGCAAGCTTGCTACAACCTGGTCAAGGAGGGATAACCCTGTTTACTGGAGCTGCTCGTTTAGAAGGAGTATAGCCTGTGGGAGGTTAGCATACCAATGGTGCCAGCCTGGGCCCAAGGCGTGCAGTTTGTCTTTCAGTAAGCTGTTGAACAGTTCTACTAATCTGGCTATCTGTAGGTGATAATGAATATGTGACTGTTACTGCACATTACTGGTACAGGCCCAGGCCTGCACTTTCTGTCCTTGAAATGAGTGCTTCTGTCACTGGTGATTAATAAGAACTGGCCATAGGTGGCTGTAAGGTGTTCTAATGTGGTCACAGTATAGCGTTGATCAGTAGTTGCCACCAGCCATTCAAACCCTAGGCTGGTGGCTGTGTCTATACCTGTGAATGCATAGCAGTGTCCCCAGTCTGTGGGCACAGGTCCTATATAGGCTACTTGCCATTTCTGGAGTGGCTTAGTCCCACGGGATACCGCTCCCAGGGCACTCTTTACTGCTGTCTCTCTGGGTGCTGCTCAGTACATCAGGAGCATTGTGACATGGCAACTTGTGCTTGTGCCAGGTCAGCAATAGCTCCTATTGCTTTGCTACCTGTTCCATGGTATGGGCTCCTACATGCCCCAGTTTTCGGTGGAGCCAGGGGTCAATATCTGCCAGGACTTGTGGTGCATGTGTAGGTGGACACGTGCCAGTGCATTGGCTGCATCATTGCCCGAGGCCTATAACAGCTGATGGCCAGGGACATGGTATATTGTTGCCCCCTGCTGAAGACCCCACTTCCAGAGGTCTTCCTATAATCCTAAGTCCCATAAGGGGTAGTGGCCTATCACCTATTCTTGGGTGACCCACCAGGGCAGTCACAGAGTTAGACCTTGATACATGGCTGGTTGGTATAGAAGTGTACTGGGCTAGTTTCATTTATGAGGACCAACCACACAATGTGGAGTTCAGCCTATTGGCTGGATTACCTAGCACCAGTTTCATACCAAAAGTTTTCTGTGGACTGCTGTATTGCCATGGCAGCCCACATCAGGGGCTGCCTGTGACATGAGCTGTCTGTGTACTAGGTATCTTCATGGATGGGAGCCTGATCCTCTACACAGGGACTCAATATGTCTCTTGTTTCATCAGGCTCTACCAGGAGCTCTGCTTAAAACTGCACTGGTCCCAGTAGAGAGTGCAATTGACTTGACAGGGAGCTCACAGAGAACTGTGCTCACTGCACTAGGTATGCCCCCTACTTGGTTAGTGTAGGGGTCTGTGCAATTCCAGTACAGGGAATCTTTACCCATAGTTACCCCTCCATGGGGTACGTGGACTGTACGGTTATGAGATTGGGGCCAGTGATGGCCTCATTGGCCAGAAGGGCCACATATGTGGTAGCTAGTTATTTTTCTATCAGAGAGTACTGTGCTTCTGTGCCTTTCTACAAATAGGACCAGAAGCCTATCAGTACCTTCCAGGAACCTTGCTTCTGTCATAAGCCCCATCCAAATCCCTCATCATCCATTTGCACAGTGAGCAAAACTGAGAGGACTGGATCTACTATATGTAGAGCTTGGGCTTGTGCTATAGCTTGCTTTATAGCCTTAAAAGCCTCTTCTGTCTCAGGAGTCTAATCCTACTGGGTACCACATCATGCTACATGGTGCAAGGCTAGCAATAAGAAGACCAAATGGGGAATGAACACTTTCTAAAATTCTAGCAGTCTCACATAGGTTTGGAGATGCTTCACAGTTTTGGGTTGGGGATATACCTGTATTTTATTAATCACTGTCTCGAGAATTACTTTTGTTTTACCTGACCAGAAAACTCCCAAGAATTTGACAGTGAATACAGGACCCTGAACTTTGTCTTCATTGACAGCCTAACCACAGTCAGCAAGAGCTTCTCGCAAGCTTGTTGCCACTGCTTCTAGTTCTGTAAGAGAATCAGAGTTTAGCATTATATTATCAATGTAATTATCCAAGGTGCATTGTAGGTGGTCATTTCAACATGGCAAATTCTTGAGCCATGAGACTGTGATACAGGATAGGGCTGTGAAGATAGCCCTGGGGAAGTAATGTCCAATGTTGTCCTTTCCAGGTGAAGGCAGACTGTTCTTGGCTTTCTGGGACTATGACAATAGAGAAAAAGGCATTCACTAAGTCCATCACACAATGATATCATCCAAGTTCATGTGACAAATGGTCTATGATTTCTGTGATTTTCGGTACGGTGGCATGTAGGGGCAATGTAACCTTATTCAGCTCTTGATAGTCAACTGTTATGCTCCAGGAGCTGTCAGGATTTTGCACTGGCCACACGGGGGAGTTTTATGTGCTATGCATAGGACAAATAATACCAGCTTCTTACAGCTTCAGAATGGTGCATCCTATTTCCTCATGGCCACCTGGCAGGCGATACTGTTTTGTGTTTACTACCCAGGTGGCTTGGGACAACACCAACCGGGCATGGTGTGGATATCCCCAGATAATAGTTTTCACTACCTGGATACAAAGGCAGAATTCACCAACAGTGATATTCATAGTCAGATTTCACAAAACATCAGTCCCTAAAATATACTATGACATGGGGGATATGTACACTTGGTACATCCGAGGAGGCAATCTACCGATACCTAGCATTATAGGGACCTGCTGCACATGAATGATTCGACCTCCATAGCCTTCTATGGTTGCAGTGGGTCTGGAAAACTTGTCTTGATTCCCATAAAGTAAGGTACTGTCAGCACCCATGTCTATGAGGGCTAATACTCTCTGTACATTGTGGATGGAACCATGTATAGTCAGTTCCACACGCGGCCTCAGGTCAACTGGCTCCTCCACTAACCGGGTTCCCCGGCCGAATACCTAACCAGGGAGATAATCGACCAGCCATACCTCACAGGTTGTGACATTCCTGGGAATAAGGGTGAATTGCTTGTCAGGGTGCAACTGATTGCACAATGCTAGCAGCATTCCATTAGGTTGCTGCTCAATCAGTTTTTGTAGCGACCCCTGTCACGAGGAGATTAAACTACACCTGTTTGTGGCTCACTTTCACAGACTAATGGATTAGAGGTTGTTCTGCCCTCCTTTTCTGGCCACACCTCCATCCATGCACTGGCCGGTTTGGGAATACAGGGGGCGGTGAGACACATACTTGTGTGGAATGCTCCTTGCGTTTCACTTCCACATCCCTTAGCTTAGTCATGGCAGACATCACCTCATGGATTTGCCTATACACAAAAAGGGGCAGCAGTGCCACCATGCTGCCAAAAGTACCAGCTGAGCCAGAAGTTGAAATCAATTCCTTCATTTGGGTTGTAAATACCACTTCATCAGGGCTAGTGTATTGGGTGCAAAACATCATCTGTTGCATGCCCATTTCCTGAATTATCTGGACCAGATCTAAGTAAATGGTCCATTTGCTCACTGTCTCTGGTAGCTCCTATGTATTGGCCAACAGTGTTCATGTAGTGGACATGAGCCAGTTAATCAGGGAATGATTACCCATGCCCCAGGCCGAATGTACCACATTCTGGAGGCACTGTTGGATGGATGGTATTACTATTATGGAGGCTAGCTGAGCTATATCTTCTGGAGACAATTCAGTCCCTTTGGCCCCATCATTCCAAAACCACAACAGCCACTCTGGCTCTCTGCCATACCTGTTTTGTCAAGTCCTGGAGTTGGGTGGGGTTATACTAAATCAGGAAAGTGTGCTTTTAAGCCTGGGGAGTGCTGCCGGCTTGCCCCCTGGGGCCAAAAGCTGTTCCTTTTCTATCTGTTGTCATATCACCAGCTACACCTGCCGCAGTGTTGCTGGTGGGCTCCCAGACCAGAACGATGGTAACAATATGTCAGGGCCCTGCAGCATGTATTCTGCTGCCACCAGCCATCTTTCTAGTGCTTCTTCCTGGTGCTGCAGTTGCTGTACCTGCTGGGCCTGGTCTTGAACCTCCAGGCTGGCCTGCCACAGCATCCAGGAACATCCAGGTCATCCAACCAGCTGTCTCCCAGTGAGCTGTCAGGACATTTGGCTCGAACATCTCCAGGGCTTTCTGGATGTCCTACAGATGCGGCTTCACTCCATCCCAATCCTCCAGTGGCATCCACATAGCCAAATATTTGGCCAAAGTATATCACTGGAAGGGGGGGCACATATGTCCTCCACCTGGGTATCCTCCATCCAGCGATCAACCAGAGCACTGGAGGCTGCACTCACCTCATCCTGCTGACTATGCCAAGTGTCAGCACCAAGCGGATTGAGAAGCGAAGGTTTTGGTGGTGAGACGCCCAGTTGAAAGAATGCACAAGGAGCCAACATGAGAACAAAAGAGCAGGCACAAACTTTATTGCAGGTAGTGCTTCGGCTTTGGGAGACCGTATGGACTCATACATGCCAGAGAACAATAGTGGCGTTCTGCCACACATGTGTGATACAGCAAGCTGAATCATTCTCACGAAAGCTTACACAGGTGCACTACTGCATCTAATGTAACATGCTAAATCTGGGGTCCTGTCCCTAGTTGTGAGCCTGGATCACAGCCACACCTGGGACCAGCCATGCCTGGGGCCCACAACTACTCATATCTGTCTATCTGCCTACTTTAAGAGTTTTAGCATGGGATCTTCCTGGACAGCAGGATCTTTAGCTTCTGAAATAGTTCTGGCATTCAGGTTCCAGTCATGGCCCAGTCTTTGATCCCATTGAGAGGCAGAATTAAAGGTTCACAAGTTGTTATTCATGAGTGGTGTTCACAAGTGTTACTCCTAAGTGGGGTAACTTTGGTTCCAGATCTTGTTAAAAACATGATAGGACCAGTTTTATTTGGTTCTGTAATTACAGCATATTGAATTTATAGAGTAACTCTCAATATGAGACTGCTTTGTCATCAATAACACTATTGATTTTTATTCATATATGCTGATTAACTCTTTTAGTAAATATACTATGGCACCATCATTTTATTTTGCATCAGTTTTATTGGCAAGATAGAAGTGCATTTTTGATACTATGGTTTGTTTGTATTTTCTCATGTATAAATTCTCTCAGAAATCATGTTCTTTGCATACATACAAAATTGTATCTGAAAATTGCATTCTTGTATGAAATTGTTTTTAAGACAGATTTTAATAGTTATAGACAGTAGTTTTTATGAGTATCTATTGTCTGTTTGCATTGCCTAAAACAGATTCCATCCATCTCCCCAAAATATATTTGTCCTGGATTGTAGTAAATGCAGGAAAAGGAGAATAACTTTGATTGGAAAAAAATTATTTGTTCTTACTGTGGTGATGCTGTTGAACCATTTTCTACAATCTCTCATTTCAGGGATTTCAATAAATTATGCAACAATTTATGTATTTTTAATTTTTTTTCTCAGGATTCTCTATCTGACTTCTGCATAGATACAAATTTTCGTCTGTTTGTTGAATATGTTTTAGATTACATCCAGCTGAGTGAAACTTACTGCTTTTTTTTTTATCCAACCTTGGATTCTCAGTATAAACCTTACTTAGATATCGTATTGGCCATAAATTGTGTGTTTCTATAGATAATCTCAGTGACATGATCTCCTGGAACCTCAGCCAGCTTGTGCAGTAAAATAGCTTTGGTCAGTTTTATTTGGACCTATGTGTTTCTGAAAACTGAGACTAAGTCATTTGCCACAAGGGCCTTCTTTTTTTGTTGTTACATGGCCAGAGTAATCACTGAACATCCTAAATCTCTGGACTTTGTTGAGATTTGGCCTCAGTGTAACTCCTGATAGTATTGCATGATGCTATTTGGAATTAAAGGTGAATTAACTCCCTCTGGGATGAATTTTGGCTAATCAGAAACAGGAGAAAGAAGGGAGGCAGACAAATGTTTTCCTCTTTCCTCTCTCCCATGCTCAACTCCAGAGTCTTGGGTAACTAAGTGAAAACATCAACTAAATGACCAGCAAAGTCTCTTGGGGGCTCTTCATTAAGCAGAGGCTAGCAACTGGCATACTTACTGTATAACCTTGCTTACTTACCCCTAGTTTTCTGTTTTCTTTCATTTTTTGAGGGAGGAGTCACTCTCACTATCCTGGAATTCTGCTTCCTTAATAAAACATACTACTGAATCATTGTCTTAAGCTCTGTTTTCTAAGGAATCTGAGCTAATGTAATTGGGATGGGAAGTGGTTCCTAAAGACAGATACTTAGGATAAGATTTTGAATTTCTTCTGTTCACCCTTCCGAATGAAATAAAGATTCCATTGCTGGCATTAAGTGGAATGATGACCTCTGGTATACATTGACATATTATCCACGTAAGCCTTCACATGTGGTTAATTGGAAGAAGGTAAACATGAAGGGGAAAGCTTTGGGAAATTAAGTAATAGAGAGGTTATCTGTAATAAAATGCATTTGAGATCCATCCATATATTTGTAGAACTTCATAGCTATTTTCTCTTTACAGTGATTACTATTCCATTGTACAGATGTACTAGAGTTTATTATTCATCCACCTATTAAATAACATATTTGTAGCTTTTAGGTTTTGGATATTTTGAATAAAACTGCTGTACACATCAAGATATGTTTTGTATAACTTTTTTATTTTTTATTAAAGTATAGTTGACATACACAATTATATTAGTTCATGTGTACAACATAGTGACTCGACATTTATATACCTTACAATAATCACCACAAAAAGTCTAGTAACCAAAGTTATTACAATATTATTGACTATATTCCCTGTGATGTACACTATATCCCTGTGGCATATTTATTTTTTAACTGGAAGTTTGTGCCTCTTTTTCTCCTTCATCATTTTCACTTATCCCCTTCCCACCTCCTTTCTGGCAAACATCAGTTTGTACTATGTATCAATCTGTTTCTCTTCTGTTATTCTTTTGTTTAGTTTTTTTTTTTTTTTTTTTAGATTCCACATATAAATGAAATCATACAGTATTTCTTTTTATGCCTGACTTATTTCACTTAGCATAATACCCTCTAGGTCCAATCATGTTGCTGCAAATGCAAGATTTCATTACTTTTTTTTTATCTCAGAGTAATGTTCTATTGTGAACATACACCACGTCTTCTTTATTCATTTATCTATCAATGGACACTTAAGATGCTTCATTATCTTGGCTATTATTTCTCTAAAAAATAATTTCTTAGAAATATGGTAAGTGTATGTACAACTTTACATATTTTCCACTTAAGTGGCATATTATCCACTTAATATGGATACCTAAAGACAGATAACTAGGATATCTGTCTTTTCCTAAGTGGCTCTTTCATGTTGTATAACTACCAGCAGTGTATTATGAGAGTTCCAATTGTTTCACATTGTAGCTAGCAGTTCGTATTTTAGTTTCTTTTTTCCTTCCTGTTTAAAGTCATTTTGATTGATGACTAGCATAATTTTATTCAGCATTTTTATAATATCTAATGATATTGAAGTTTATTCTATTATGCTTATTTCTTATCCATGTATCTTCTTTGGAGAAGTATATTTTATAATATTTTGACCATCTTAAAAATTGTGTTGTTTTTCATTACTGAGCTTTATATATATTTTATTTATTTTAACATTTTTTTTATTTTTCAACTATAAATGGCATACAATATTACATTAGTTTCAGGTATACGACATAGTGATTAGACATTTATACAATTTATGAAGTGATGACCCAGATAAATCTGATTTCCATCTGACACTGTACATGATTATTACATTACTGACTATATTCCTTATACTATATTTAACATCCCCATGACTACTTTGTAACTATCAATTTGTAATTCTTAATCTCATCCCCTTTTTCACCCACTCCTAACTGCCCTTCCATCTGGCAGCCCTCAAAATGTTCTCCGTATCTATGAGTTTGTTTTATTTGTTCTTTAGATTCACATGTAAATAAAATAATATGGCATTTGATTTGACTTACCACACTCAGCACAATATCCTTGAGGTGAGTAGTCCTCAAACTTTTTGGCACCAGGGACTAATACTCCTATAAGAATCTAATGTCTGATGATCCGAGGTGAAGCTGAGACAGTGATGCTAATGCCGGGAAGTGGTTGCAAATACAGATGAAGCTTCACTCGCCCACTGCCACTTACCTCCTGCTGTGCAGCCTGTTTCCTAACAGGCCATGGACCGGTACATGGCCTGGGGTTTGGGGACCCCTGCTGTAAGTCTATCCATGTTGTTGCAGATGACAGACTTTCATTCTTTAATTGATTTACTTATTTATTTTTATAGCTGAGTAATATTCCATTCTTTATGTATGTTACCTTTTCTTTATCCATTCATCCATTGGTGAACACCAAGAATGCCTCCATATATTGACTATTGTAAATAATGCTGCAATGAACATATAAATGCACATGTTACTTCAAAGTAGTATTTTAGGTTTCTTTGGATAACTACCCAGAAGAGGGGTTACTGGGTCCTTCTTTGTCACTTGTTATAGCCTTTGTTTTAAACTCTATTTTGTCTGGTATCAGTATTGCCATTCCAGATTTTTTTCTATTTCCATTTTTATTAAATATTGTTTCCATATCTTTACTTTCAGTCTACCTGTGTTTTTTGATCTGAAGTGAATTTCTTGTAGGTAGCATATGTCAAGGTCTTATAATCTTATCCATTCAGCCGCACTATCTTTTGATTGGGACATTTAAATTTTTTTTCATTTAAAGTACTTGATAGATACATAGTTATTGTCAATTTATTATTCAGATTTTTGCTGCATAGTTTTCTTCTTATTAAAGAAGTTCCTCCAGGATTTCCTATAACACTGAGTTGTTGTAGATAAATACCTCTAGCTTTTTCTTGTCTGGGAATCTCTTTATCTGCCCTTCAATTCTAAATGATAGCTTTGATGAGTAGAGTAATCTTGGTTGTAGGTCCTTGCATTTCATCATTTTGAATATTTTGTGCAAAATCCCTCCTGGCCTTCAAAGCTTCTATTGTGAAATCAGCTGAGTCATATGGGAGCATCCTTGTAGGTAACTGCTGCTTTTCTCTTGCTACTTTTAAGGATTCTCTCTTTGCCTTTAACCTTTGACATTTTAATTATGATGTGTCTTGGTGTGGAACTTTTTCAGTTCATCTTGTTTAGGACTTTCTGAAATTCCTGGATTTGTATGTCTATTTCCTTCATCAGGTTAGGAAAATTTTCCATTATAGTTTCTTAAATAAGTTTTCAATTCCTTGTTCTCTCTCTTCTCCTTCTAGTATCCTTAAAATATGAATATTGTTAAACTTAATGTTAACATAGAGGCCCCACAAACAATTCCCATTTTTTTGGATTTATTTTTCTTGTTGCTCTTCTGATTGGGTGTCCTACACTACTCCATCTTCTAAATCCCTAATGTGATCCTCCACTTTATCTAATCTGTCAATTCCCTCTAAATTACACTTTTATTTTTAAGTTTATTGGGGTAACATTGTTTAATACAACTATAATTTTCAGGTGTACATTATAATTTGACATCAATATATTCTATTGTGTGTTTACCATCCAAAATCTAGTTTCCTTCAGCTACCATATATTTGATCCCCTTTACTCACTTCACCCTCCACTACCCCCTTATATTTGACTCACTTTAACAGTTTGCCTACCCATTCCTCCCTGAACCCCTACCTTCTGGTAACCACTATTCTATAGTCCATGTCCTTGAGTCTCTGTTTGTTTGTTCTATTCATTTGTTGTTGTTTTTAGGTTTTTATCCCACATATAAGTGATATCACCGGATTTTGACTTTTTCTGTTTGGCTTATTTCGCTTAGCATGATTATCTTGAGATTCATCCATGTTGTTGCAAATGGCAGTATTTCATCTCTTCTTATGGCTGAGTGATATTCCATTGTATATATATCCACAGTTTGTTTAGCCAGTCATATGTTGTAGGACATTTTGGTTGTTTCCATGTCCTGGCCACTGTGAATAATGCTGATATGAACATCAGCATGCAAATATCTTTTCAGATATGGATTTTCAAGTATTTGGGGTAAATACCCAGTACAAGGATTGCTGTATCAAATGGTAGATCAATTCTTAGCTTTTTGAGGAACCTCCATACTGTTTTCCATAGTGGCTGTACCAATATGCAGTCCTACCAGCAGTGTATGAGAGTTCTGTTTTCTCCAAATCCTCTCCAACGTTTGTTATTACTAGCTTGTTGATTATAGCTATTCTAACAGGTGTGACATGGTATCACATTATAGATTTGATTTGCACTTCTCTAATACCTAGTGATGCTGAGCATCTTCTCAAATATTTCTCGGCCATTTGTATGTCCTCTAGGGAGAAGTGTCTGTTCAGGTGCTCTGCCCATTTTTTGATTGGATCATTTGCTTTTTTGTTGTTATTGAGTTGTATGAGTTATCTGTATATTTTGGATACTAGACCCTTATCAGAGGCATTGTTTACAAGTATATTTTCTCTTTTGGATGGTTGTCTCTTTTCCTTGTTCATGGTTTCTTTGGCTGAGCAGAAGCTTTTTACTTTGATGTAGTCACATTCACTTATTTTAGCTTTTACTTCCCTTGCTTTTGAGGTTATACTCATAAAATTCACTCTAAGTCTAACATCCTTAAGTATAGTTCCTATGTTTTCTTCTATACATTTTATTGTTTCAGGTCTTATAGTCAGGTCCTTAATCCATTGTGAGTTAATTTTAGTGCATGGTGATAGACAACAGTCTAGTTTCATTCTTTTGCACGTGGCTTTCCAGTTTTCCCAGCACCATTTATTGAAGGGGCTTCCTTTTCTCCACTGTATGCTTTTGAGTTTTTCGAAAAAAATTATTTACCAGTATAAATATGGGTTTACTTCTGGACTCTTGGTTCTGTTCCACTGGTCCTTGTGCTATTTTGCTGCCAATATCATGCTGCTTTGATTACCATTGCTTTGAGGTAGAATTTGAAGTTGAGCAGAGTGACCCCTCCAGTCTTGTTCTTTTTTCTCATGATGGCTTTGGCAATTCAGGGTCTTTTGTGCTTCTATACAAATCTGATGATTTTTTTGTTCTATTTCTTTAAAAAATGCTGATGAAATTTTGATGGGGTTTGCATTAACTATGTAAAATGCTTTAGGTAATATGGTTATTTTAACTATGTTGATTCTTCCAATCCAAGAACATGGAATATCTTTCCATTTCTTTGTTTCTTTGATTTATTTTAATAGGGTATTGTAGTTTTCATTATATAGGTCCTTCTCATGTGTCATTAAACTTTTTTTAGGTATTTTATTCTTTTTGTTGTAATTGAAAAATGAATTTTCTTTCCACTTCTTTTTCTGACACTTCAGTATTAGAGTATAAGAATGGTATGGATTTTTGAACATTGATTTTGTATCCAGAAAATTTAATGTATTTGCTTATTGTTTCTAGTAGTGTTCTTGTGGAGTCTTTAGACTTTACTATATAGAGAATCATGTCATTCACAAATAGTGACAGTTTGACTTCTTCGTTTCCTATTTGGATGCCTTTAATATCTTTCTCTTGTCTGATTGCACTCACTAGGATTCCAATGTTATATTGAATGACAGTGGTGACATTGGAAATCTTTGCCTTTTTTCTGATGTTAGCGGGAAGATTTTTAGTTTTTCATAATTGAGCATAATGATATATGGACTTTATTATGTTAAAGTATTTTCCTTCTATACTGATTTTGTTATGTTTTGATCATAAATGAATGCTGTGTCTTGTCGAAGGCTTTTTCTGCATCTATTGATATGATCATATGATTCTTATTTTTAAATTTGTTTATTTGGGGCATCACATTAATCAATTGGTGTATGTTGAATCATCCCTGTACCTCTGAGATGAAACTTACTTGATGGTGGTATATAATCTTTTTAATATGTTGCTGTATTCAGTTCTCTAGTACCTTATTTAGGATTTTTGCATCTGTGTTCCTGAGAGATATTGGTCAGCAGTTTTCTTTTGTGTGTGTGTTATCTTTACCGAGTGTTGGTATCAGAGTAATATTGGCCTCATAAAATACATTGAGAAGTATTGCCTACTCCTCAAATTTTTGTAAGAGTTCAAGGAGAATAAGTATTAAATATTTGAATGTTTGGAAGAATTCATTTGTAAAGCCATCTGGTTCTGCACTTTTACTTTTTGGACAGTTTCTGATGATCATTTCAATTTCCACTCTGCTGGTTGGTCTATTTAGATTTTCCAGTTCTTCTTGATTCAGTCTAAGAAGGCTGTATTTTTCTAACTACTGGTGCATATCTTCTAGGTTATTAAATTTGGTATTATAAACTTTTTCATACTATACTTGTATGGTCCTTTGTATTTCTGCAGTGTCTGTCATAATTTCCCCTCTTTCATCCCTGATTTTGTTTATTTGTGTTCTTTCCTTTTTCTTTAGTGATTCTAGCCAGGAGTTTGTCAATTATATTAGCCTTCTCAAAGAACAAGCTCTTTGTTCCATTTTTTTCTATTGTTTTTGTTTGTTTTCAATTTCATTATTTATGCTCTAATTTTGATTACTTCTTTCCTTCTGCTGAATTTAGGCTTCATTTTTTTTCTTCCTTTTCTACTTTATTAAGATGAAGCATTATGTTGTTAATTTGCACTCCTTCTTGTTTTTGGAGATAGGCTTGTAATGATATGTACTTTCCTCTTTTGACTGCTTTTGCCAATTCCAAAAAAATCTTTGATATGTTGTACTGTCATTATCATTTGTTTCTATCTATCTCTCGATCTCTCTTTTTATTTCTTCTCTGACCCAGTTATTCTTCAGTATCATGTTGTTTAATCTCCATGTATTTGTGGTTCTTACTGCCTTCTTTTCTGCAGTTGATATCTAGTTTCAAAACATTATGATAAGAGAATATGGTTATTATGATTTCAACTCTCTTATATTTTTTGAGGCTATCTCTGTGCTCTAGTATGTGGTCGATTCTTGAGAATGTTCCATATGCACTAGAGAAAAATGTATAAGCAGCTGTTTTTGGATAGAAGGCACTGTAAATGTCAATTATGTCCAGTTTGTCTAATGTTCCATTTAAGGATGTTGTTTCTTTATTAATTTTCTGTTTGGATGATCTGTCCATATCTGACAGTGGGATATTTAGGTCTCCTACTCCGATAGTGTTTTCTCTGTTTCTTCCTTTAGGTCTGTTAGAAATTGCTTTATATATTTGTGGGTCACTGATTGGGAGCATAGATATTAATAAGTGTTATATCTTCTTGGTGATGATTCCCTTTATCAATATGAAGTTTTCCTCACTATCCTTCTTTACCATTTATATTTTGAAGTCTATTTCTTCTGATAGTAGTACTGCTACTCCTGCTTTTCACCAAATGCCATTTGCTTCAAATGTCAATTTCCACACTTTTTGAGTCTATATTTGTCTTTGGAGCTGAAATGTGTCTCCTAGAGGTAGCATATGGTTGGGTTTCATTTATTGATTCATTCTGCAACTTTGTGGCTTTTTATTCATGAGATCAGTCCATTTACATCTAGGGTGATTATTGAAAAATGAGATCTTCTTATAGCCGTTTTATCATTTGCTTTCTGGTAGCTTGGTGTTTCCATTGCTTCCTTGTTCTTGTGTTTATTTTTTTCTTTATTTTGGTTGGCTCTTCTGGGTTTTGCCTCTTGTTTTATGTTATATACTTCATTTCTGAATCTTCTGTATGTGGGTACATTATAAATATGTAAAAGATAGTTTTACACACACATACACACACACACACACACATACAGTTGTCGATTTTCTTCTGTGTGTGCATTATCTCCATTCCCCTTTAAGAATTTGGATTTTAGAATCCTTCCCTTTTCAGTCATTGTTTCTCAATTCATTTCTGTGTATGCTGAACGTTCATTACTGTTGTGTTATAACAACTCTCTTATTATTTAAGTTTATAATGCCCTGTTCTTAGCAAGGGTTGCACTCCTCTGCTTCTATTTGCCTGATAGCCACTTTAGTTCTAATTATGTATTTTTTTGTCATTTTATTTTAGGTGAGCTGACTACTATTTCCTGTAGTGCAAGCCTTGTACTGGAGAATTTCCTTAATTTTTGTATATCTGCAAAGGTCTTAATTTCTCCTTCATATCTAATGGAGAGCGCAGGTGGATATATTATACTAGGCTGGTTGTTCCTTTCACTTAATAGTTTAAATATTTGATTCCTCTCCTATCTGGCTAGAAAGGTTTCAGCTGAGAAGTCTGATGATAATCTAATAAGTTGTTCATTATAAGTTATTGTTTTCTTTTCCCTGGCTGCCCCGAGAATTCTGTTTTTGTTGTTGATTTTTGATAATTTTAATACAATGCGTCTTAGTGAAGGCCTTTTTGGGTTCAGGTAATTAAGTATTCTGTTGACTTATTGAATTCCAAGTTACAGCTCATGCTTTATATTTGGAAAATTCTTGTCAACTATTTGTCTGAAAATGTTTTCTAATCCCTGTTCCTTTTCCTTGCCTTCGATAATGTCCATTATTTTTATGTTTCCTCTCCTGACGGTATCGGCTAGCTCTTGTATTTCTTTTTCATTATTTTTCATTCTTTGGTTTCTCTCTTCTTCCTTCTGATTTATTTCTAGATTTCTGTCTTCGATATCACTGATCCTTTCCTCCATTTGGTCGACTCTATTTTCCAAGCTTGCTATTTCATTTTTGAACTCTTCTATTGTGTTTTTCATCTCCAGAAGTTTTATTTTATTATTTTTTTTGAGAGTTTCAATCTCCTTGCTCTGTTAATCTAGGTGTTTTTTCAAATTTCTCAAATTGTTGATATGACTCATTTTGGAAGTCACAGAGTTTTTTCAGAAGTACCATCCTGAATTCTCTGTCATTTAAGTTGCATATTTCTATGTCTGTAAGCTTATTTTCTGGAGATTTTTCCATTTCTTTCTGAGATGCCTTGTCACTTTGGTTGTTCATGGTGTTTAATGGATTATTTCTCAGCCTGGGAATTAATGGAAGTGTATTCTGCTGTTTTTCCATGAAGAAGATTTATTATATAAAGATATTTCTCCAGTCCACTGCATGACACCCTGGGTTCTGACCTGCGGTAGCTCTTATATGCAGATCCCATGCTCAGACATGCTGGTGTGCAGTTTGGGTGTTTTTTGTTGAGTTTTATATGTTCAGCTTATTGTTGTTTCTAGAGGAGAGATCTTGGGATGTCTTTCATTCCACCATGTTTCCCAATTTCTTCTCCCTCTAATTTACTCTTAATCTCAGATATTGTATTCATTTTTAACTGGTTTCATTTTAAGTTTTTCATTTCCCTTTTTATGTTTTCTATCTCTTTGTTAAAGTTCTCACTGAGTGAGTTAATCTACTTTTCCCCTGTATTCATTGAGCATCCTTATAACCAGTGTTTTTAACTCTGCATCTGGTAGATTGCTTATCACTATTTTGTTGAGTTCTTTTTCTTGAGCTTTGTTCTGTTTTTTTTTTTTTTTTTCATATTGGACATGTTTGTCTTTTCATGTTGGTTGCCTCCCTAAGTTTGTTTCTATGTGTTAGGTAGGGATACTAAGTCTCCCGGTCTTGGTAGAGTGGCTTTATATAATAGGTGTCCTGTTGAGCCCAGTGGCACAGTCTTTCCTAGTCACTTAAACAAGGTGCTCAAGGTGTGTCCCTTGTGTGAGTTGAGTGTACCCTCCTGTTGTAGTTGAGCCTTGGTTGCTGTTTGCACATTGATGGGATGCATTGACCTTCTGGCTGATTGGTTTTGAGAACTGGCCTCTGAGGGGCCAATTCTAAGGAGCATGATTCACTTTAAGAGGACATTGGTGCCTCTCCAGTCTCTTTTTCAGGTGTGTCCTCCTCAGATGGACCCCTGGGTAGTTTGGCTGTGATTGAAGCAGGCCACTGGATGTGCCAGCTCAAGGGCCTCCTGGGAAGTATCCAGCAACAGGCAAGTTTCAGTCACAGCCTATGCACTTCCAGGACAACCAGTTGATCTTTGAACAATACAGGACTGAACTGCACAGGCCAACTTTTATGTGGATTTTTAAAAAATAAAAACATTAAATGTATTTTCTTTATGATTTTCTTCATTACATTTTTGTCTAGTTTACTTTATTGTAAGAATAAAGTATATAATACATATAAAATACAAAATAAGTATTAATCAATTGTTTGTTATTGGTAAGTCTTTTTGTTAACAGTGGGCTATTAGTAGTTAAGTTTTTTAGGAGTCAAAGATTATACATAGATTTTTTACTGCAGGTGGTTTCAGTCCCCCTAACCCCTGCATTGTTTAATTTACCTCAGGAAAATACTATTTCAATTATTGCATTAAAAACATTCCTTTAAATTTAATATTTATTTTGTTAAGACATCTTAACAAACTTGATTTGGAAAGAAACATCTATAAACTGATAAAAAATACATCAAAAGGCTTATTAATTTTTATACTTAATGGGGAAAATATAGGCAATTGCAGTTAACAACAACATGAAAATAACTTGCCCCATCACATCTATTTAACATTGTATTAAATAAAATAATTTACAAGTAATAAAATTAAAAAGAAAAATAAAATTGTTATTCACAAGCAATATGATGATTTATACAATAGAAACATTCTAAGAAATCTATAGATTCATTATTATAATTAAAAATTGGATAATTTAATCCAGAAAGGTAGGGGTAAAAGATCAATAAAATTAATATAATCAACAAAACCAATAAAATTCCTATACTTTATATATAGTCATATAGAAAATATAAATTTAATAAGATCCCATTCACAATAGCAACATAATAACAACAATAGGGAAGACAAACTATAAAAAAACAGGCAAAATAAATGTAATATATTAGAAAGCAAT
This sequence comes from Eidolon dupreanum, assembly GCA_028627145.1. Lineage (NCBI taxonomy): Eukaryota > Metazoa > Chordata > Mammalia > Chiroptera > Pteropodidae > Eidolon > Eidolon dupreanum. Next base: position 56,327,451 of record CM053505.1, on the reverse strand, counting down.
AGGGTTATAGAAATAAAAAGCCAGTATCTTAGGGGAGAGTTACCAGGACTGCCAGGACATAGTGCAGTCAGAGCAGACTTCACTGAGAATATGACATTTGAGCAAAGACTTGAAGAAGGTAACATAGGTAGTCAAAAAGAAAGGTATCATAGCCAGAAGGAACAGAGTACAAAGACTCTAAGATGAGAGCATGAATGACTTATCTGAGGAACAGCAAAAAGTGTATGGCTTGATGTTGCTGACATATGTGCAATAAACACATGATGAGATAGTCATCGAAGTGAAATTGGGAACAGTACAAATATCCGTAATTAGTACAATAGATAACTTGTGATATGTTCATTTATAAAATGCAATATTATGCAGCTATGAGAAAAAAATGTTAGCTCTAAATTTGTCAACATAGATAGCCCCAGTACAAAAACTTGAGTAAAACAGCAAGTTTTAAATCTATATGAGTAATTATATAAATGTTATAACTGCATGTATCAACTTTTATGGTATATAGGTATATTGCTTATAAATACATGTTTGCATAGAAAAATGATAAATGCATGAACAAGAATAAATTACTGCAAGTTTAGTGGTTCCTTCCAAAGGAAAAAAAAAATTGGAATTAGTGAGAAGCCAAAAAGGGCCTTATTCCATCTGTAATGATTTATTTTTAAATAGACTTGAAACAAAAATAGTAAAACATTATCATTTATTAAATCTTGGTGGTGAATATTTGAGTACTTGATATGTTATTATTCACTATATGTGTTCTAATACATTTTATGATTTAAAAATAACTACAATTAATCCAAGAGTTTCTCTGTTAGAAGTAAGCTCTTAGGTATCTGGGTTGCTACCAATTATATACTATTTTTATTTTTTCATGTCTATTTTACTACACTGTAGGTCTTTAAGGAGGTAGGTAATATTAACTTCATTTATGCAGTTCCTGAAATACCTAGTGTAGTTCTTATATGGAATAAATATTTGATAAACCTGAAAGAATTATTAAAATCTCATGTAATCAATATACTTCTAACAGGCACCAGGGATTTTCCTCACATTTGTGACTGGAATGACTGATTTACAGTGAAGAATGCAAGACAAGTATGTGAGAGTTTGAATATTTATAAATGTTACATTCAGCTCTAGTTAAAAACAAAGAAAAACAAACAAAAAATCAGGTGGCCAATTTTTCCTGAGTGTAGTGAAGAATATGTAGCTTGGAAGGCTTGACACTTAAATATATGAATATGTAGAAGTATGTATATTAGTTTATAAGCCAGGGCTCACTACTACAGGATAGAGAGTGGGAGAAGACACTCCTTCCAGGTCAGTACCCATAAAAAGCAATAAAGCAGTAAGCTAAAATGAAAGAAAATGGTGCAGGGAGATAGGTAATTAACTTGACACCTTAGCAATTTTTAACGATAATGAAGATCACCTGCACACAGAAATTATATGCCTTTCTGTGTTCATCTGTATATTCGATTTTAATAGCCTAGAATGAGGTTAGCCAGATAATAAACTTAGTTATGAGGTTTATCTTTATTTCAAAGCTTTGATTTTACAAAATTATAAGTGGCAATTCAAAATGTGTAATATATGGTTGTTGGAAAGATATGCTTGGCTTGACTTATTTTTCAACTACAAAAACTAAAAAAAAATACATGGCCTCTGTATGAAGAAAACTCACCTTTCATTTATGCATGATTTAAGGCATTCATAATAAAACATATACATATGGGATTGGTTTCTTAATGCAATCATCATTTCCATGGGATGTTATCATGATTTTTTTCAATTTACTACCAAATTTTTAGTTCTCTCGGTGAAAATTTTATTGCAATTGTGTGTGTGTGTGTGTGTGTGTGTATATATATATATATATATATATATATATATATATACACATATATATATGGTATACATATTTTACATATATATATATTGCATATACATATATTGTATATGAAAAATGAGAAAATTTCAATGAAATATTAGTATATTAACTTTGATTTGATGCCTCAAATATTTTTACCTTTATTTTTACTTTTTTTTTCGTTTTCTTCTCTTCCTGGCTTCATTGAAACATAATAGACAATTAGTTGCTCATATTTACATTGTCAAAATCAATGAGCTTTTTTAAAATTACAGTTAGCATACAATAATATATTCATTGCAGTTGTACAGCATAGTCATTAGAAATCTATATAACTCACAAAGTGATCACCCAATAAATCTAGTATCCCTCTTCCTCTTACATGTTTATTACCACATTATTAAATATTTATTTATGCTATACTTTATATATCCATGTCTATTTTTTAACTATCCATTTGTACTTCTTAATCTTTTTGCCCCTTTTTTTGCAGTACCCCACCAATCCCCTTCCCATTTAGTAGTCCTCAAATATTCTCTGTATCTATAAGTTTATTTCAATTTTTGTTGTTGGTGTTATTTTGTCCTTTAGACTTCACATGTACATTAAATCATGTGATGTTTGTCTTTCTCATCTGACCAATTTCATTGAAAGCAATACCCTCTAGGTCCATCTAGGCTATATCTTTTTCTATACCCTTTCTTTTACTCTGTGTGTGTCTTTTAATCTGAAGTGAGTCTCTTGTAAACAGCACATGTAGGGGTCTTGATTTCTTATCCATTTAGCCATCCTATCTTTTACTTGGAGCACTTATTTTTTTTTTTCAATTTGAGGTACATGTTGAAAGGAATGTAGTTATTACCATTCTTTATTCATGTTTTTGATACATATTTTTTTCTTCTTAAAGAAGTCCTTCCAACATTTCCTGTAATAGTAGCTTGGAATTGATAAATTCCTTTAGCTTATTTTTATCTGGGAAGCTCTTCATCTGTCCTTTAACTCTAAATGATCGTTTTGCTGGATAAAGAATTATTGGGTGTAGATCCTGTGTTTTCATCACATCAAATATTTTGTACCAAGCCTTTCTATCCTGCATAACTTCTTTTGAGAAATCAGCTGCCAGTCTTATGGGTGTTCCCTTGGAGATAACTAACTGCTTTTCTCTTGTTGCTTTTAAGATTCCCTCTTTGTATTTAACCTTTGGAATTTTAATGATGATGTGTCTTTTTGTGGGCTTCTTTGGGTTCCTCTTTTTTGGAACTCTCTGAGCTTCCTGGGGTTGTATGTCTATTTCCTTCACCAGGTTAGGGAAGTTTTCCATAATTATTTCTTTAAATAGCTCTTCAACATCTTGTTTTCCTTCAGGTACCCCTAAGAAATGGATATTTTTACATTTAATTCTGTCCCATAGTCCTGAAATTATTATTATAGTCTTGGCTTTTTTCTTGCCAGTCTGATTGAGTGTACTTAGATTCCCCATCCTCTATGTCGGTGGTTTGATCCTCTTCTTTGTCCACTCTGTTCATTCCTTCTAATATATTTTTCATCTCAGATAAAGTATTCTTTATTTCTGACTGGTTCCCTTTTATAATTTTCATTTCCATTTTTTTTAATTTTTTAATCTCTTTGTTAAAGTTCTCATTGAGTTCATCTACTCTTGCCCTAAGTTCATTGAGCATCTTTATAACCAGTCTTTTGACACCACATCTGTTGGATTGCTTGTCTCCATTATTCTTGCATCTCTGTTCTGTTCTCTCATATGGTTTCTGCTTCTTTGTCTTCCCATTTTGGCTGCCTTTCTGTGTCTGTTTCTATGTACTAAGCAAAGCTCACAAGTCTCCTGATCTTATTATTGTGGCTTTGTGAAGTAGGTGATGAGTGGCACAGTCCTGAGAGAGGTTCAGCTGCAGGCCAAGTTTAAGCCCAGGCTGTGTACCACTGGGGCCACCTGTTAAGATTCAGCAAGCAATCCACAGATGCCATGCTTAGAGTTGCCTCAAGAGGCCATGCTAGAAACTGTGGTCAGCTGCTATCAGTGTGAGTCTAGGCACTGCTCAGCAAGGGGCACCTGACTCCCTGAGAATACACTTGGCTGTGGCTTGGGGGTGGCTAGAGTTAGGGGAGGTTAAGTTTCATGGAATCCTCTGGGTGGAGCCACGTCTCTTATCCAGTTAGATGAAGCCTCAGCTATGTCGGTCTTGGGTCCACACATGGGAATTGGGGGAAGGGCTCAACAAAATAACAATGGATACTGCCAGTACCTTTGTCCAGGAGAGATCCTTGCTTCTGTTCTTCTAACAACTCAGTGTTCCCCTGTAAGTCCCTGGTGCCCCCCTGTAGCTGACCAAGCACTGGTGCTCAGAGTAAGTAGGTATGTCACCACGAGAGTCTGCTGGTGGATATGGCCCCTTGAAGAGGTGTCTGCTGCTGCTGGCTGCCACTGCCACAGCCTCTGTCTCATGCAGCCACTCAGAACAAGGCAGTCTTGTGTCTTTGTCCCCTCTTAACTTCTACTGGTGCAGCTTGATCAATTATTTCTTTTCCTAGTTGTAATGCTTCTGTTCGTCTAAATCCCGGGTGACCTTGCTTGCTGTTGCTCTGAGTTTCTGTCACAAATTTAATTTGGTCATAAGAGGGATGAACAAAACCTCTATATTCTATGCCAGTCCCCCCCTTATGCCTCAAATATTAAAACAGTGTTTTATCTAAGATTATTTAGTAGAAATGTTCTACAAATAAGAACAAAGACAATCTAAGGGATTCGTGTGCACTGTGTATGATTTTAAGAAGTAAGACTGAGATATTTCAGTCAAATGTTCTGAATGACTGAAAACTTTCTAGACAGACTGATCTGGCTCTATGCTGAACAAACTAATATTGCATTGCTTAGTCTAGAATCAGTTTTTCTCCTGAGGAACTATGAAATTGAGACAGGGAGACATTGAGTTTGAGGACCCATTTTACTTATGAGAAAACAAAGATTTAGAGATATTAAGTAACTTGCCAAAGGACATCATCATGTTCAAAAATAAAATCTATATGAGGGTGATTAGAAATTCTCTCTTGTGGGACACAGAAGCAGATGTATATAAACTTGACATGGCCAAATGAGTCACATGGACTTCCCAAATTTTATGCATATAAGAGACATAGTGGACAACCTGCCTATTTATGAATCTACGTAGAAAATAAATTGCGTAATCTGTACAAACCTAGAATCTTCAGCCTTTAGTAACTTCTAACTCCTAGGCAAAAGGATTTAAGAAGTTAAAATGTAGATGACTATTTTTCATTTCTTTCTTTATTCAAGTTTTAACTTTCAAAAAATGAAGTGGTTCTTAAGTTTAGGCTCAAGTTTGTAAATTGTGTCAAAGACAGATTTTTAAAAGACTGTGACTTAAGATAGACTCTTGTCAAAGGAGTGCATATAAAAAAGGCATAACATGTTTGACAGGATACTGGGTGACTTGGCAGAAGTGATTCCAAAATATAATATATGATGTAAGGAAATAGTGCTAATAAAAGATGAAAAGCACTTATTACCTTTACATACACAAATAATTTTTGTCATGTTTTCCTGATGTTTTCATGTCTTTTTTTTTCTAAAACTATGTTTATAGTTAATAAACTAAATCAATTGTTGAGATTTTGTGTTTGACCTCAGTCTGTTTTGGTCATTTGTCATTAATATTTTTTTCTTTCTTTCAAAAAAGCTATTAAGATTATATTAGTTTCTTTGGAATAGCCATATACTCTCAGCATTAGTTTTAGTTCTAAGGTATCATAAAATCACTAGAGACATGCATGCTCCACTCACATTATCTGTCTTATTAAATAATCTAAAACAGTTAATGAGACAAGTAATTTATATTAAACTTTAGGAGTGATTATATTCTTTTTGAAGGTAGATATATTTGATGTTCTAGGAATTCACACAAATTAAAATAATGGAATAGCAACATTTGCTACACTATAAAATGTATCATCTCCCTTAATCTTTACCATATGTTAAATTTTCCTATATTCTTCTTCTTAAATGTCAGTAATAAGAAGTGGTAGAAAAAATAATTTACTATTACTTAGTAATCAAATTCCTGATTGACAAATATTTGGCATGTCTTTAATATGCTTTAAGAGCAAGGGTTCACATATACAATTTACTTAAGTAAACAACAAAATGCATGCTGTTTATCTGAATTTTAAATTTAAATGGGTATCTGATATTTTATCTGGCAGATCTATACTAATAAGCTTTCTGTCTCTTGCTACTTATGATTCTAAAAGGTATTCCACAGCACTTGGTATTACATCCTTTTACAGATATTTTCATTTTGTTTTGCTGAGATTTTTTCTTTTGACCATTTATTGGTAATGATAATAATCTCCTATACCAAAATAGTTTTGTTATTTAAAATTTATTATTTCATTTGATGCTCATAAAATCCTGCGATGTTAGTAGGAATATGCACTTTATAAATGATGAAACTTATCTTGTACAAGTTTCCTGACTTGCCTGAAGTCATATGTTGTTAGTAGTGGACAACAGATTAAAATCTAGGTTTGGAATATTCTCTATAACACACTTTGTAGAATATGTTATAGTGTTCCAAAACTATTTAAAATCAAAAGCATAAACATTAAAAACCTTTTACTTGAACAATCTTCAGATATATTTATGAAGTACATAATATATCTTACACCTTTTCCTCATATAAAGTAAAACATTTTTCTTTCTTTTCTATATTTCCAGTACAGCAGCACTACTTAACAATTCTAACAAGGACATAGAATTACAAATGTATGTTTCCTGCAATACTTTCTTAATTACAAAAAAAGTAAATACCACTTGAAATTGTTTTTGTAATCTAGCTTTATGGTGGTGAAAAATGGATAGCGGCTATAGGTTACTTCTCATAAATATATAATATGAAAAGTTTTCAATGTCTGTAATAGGCATTCATTTAATCTCTCTCTCTCTCTCTCTCTCTCTCTCTCTCTCTCTCTCTCTATCTATATATATATATATATATATATATATATACTTAACAAGTATTTATTAATAACTCTAAGTATCTTAGAGATAAAAATGAGCATAACACAGCTTTCTGTAAGCTCTGGTAAAAAAAATAAAAAGGAAAGGAGAACAACTTATGCACAATCTCTGTTTTCATAAAGCTTGCTTCCTATAGGGCACAAAGTATGAAAAATGTATTGTGCACTTTAAAAGTTAGAGCCCTGTCAATGATGATAGGCTTTGTAATTTGACTTAACAACCAAGGGGTATGCAAAGAGAAAGAAAGAGAGGAACAGTATGAGTAAAAGTGCTGAGATGGAAACAGACTCTTCTTATTCATGTGACCTTTGAATGTCAAGCTAAGAGAATTAGATTTTGTCTTGTAAGTATTTGAATAGGGTACACCATGATGAAAGCAACATTTTAGAAAGATTATCATGTTAGCTACCTAAGGTCTGTATGTATAGCCCAACATCCCTCTAGTGCACACAGCCTTTGAAGAAGTCACGTTCTTGTTTTGTTTTCTGCACACCTATGCCAAATTCATAGACTGAAACTTAAAGAAAATAACTGGCCTGTTAGTGTGGGGAGAATAAATTCTGGTATCTCAAATCTTAGAATCTCAGCTTTATTCAAACCAAATGATGTTGGAGGTGGGGGCAGGAAGTGGGAAGGACACAGTGACAAGAAAATCCTGGTGAAAGATATGAGCTAGGGAACATTTCATTAGTCATTTTTTTTTTAGATTATCAGAGACTCAGTCAATGGGGGTAGGAAAAACATTTTTTCCAGTACAGTATATGAATCTTAGGAGAAAGACTACAAATTGCACCAAGAGTTGAACATATCTATTTGCCATTGTATATTTAGAATAAGGATTCTTCCCAGTGCTAACTGGAATGAGAGTGCAGCCATGTAATGTCCAGTGCTGAGACTATATAATGGTAGCTTTATTTGAGAATGAATAGAGAAGAAAGCAACATAGCAACAATGACAAAAATGACATAGAGTTTGGGAAGAAGTTATTTATTTTCCCAAAGATTTAGAGGCTAAAATATGAATTTGGTAAATGATTTCCTATAAAAAAAAGTAATACATTGTTATAATCTCCATCAAAATAAAACATATTTAGATCCTCTGAAATGAAGTAAAAGGCTAAAAAGAGGGCAATCTGAAATGAATAGACAATTGATTAAGATAGGAATAGGGTAAATACAAGGAAACTAAGAAAATTAAATGAGTAATGAAATCTGTACTGGAAGCTCTAAAAGTTATAAACATGTATGTAAAAAATTAAATCAATGATATTGAGAATGTAGTCCTTAATCAAAAAATAGATAAATATTATGTTAGTGGTATGTAAATATGAAAGAGAAAGAATAAGATATAGTACAAGAAGAAAAAATAAAGAGATTGATTACACCTGTAATAATAAAATAAATTGTCCTGATTAAAATTTTAAAAACCTGCAAACTTTAATAAAGATAGTAATGTGGAAACATGCTCTTAACCTGTAAACTTTGCATTCCTCAGAAATAAACAAAGGAGAGAGTTGGGGACTCTGGAGGAGATGGTGGACTAGGTGAAAGCAGGGTTCACCTCCTCCCAGGGCTGCATTGTAATTACAACCAAATCATAAAATAATCAGTGTGGAGAATCATCTGAAGTCCAGCTGATCATAGCGCTTATGTCTGATAATAAAGAAGGAGCCACATTAAAGCTGATAGGAGGGACAAGGGTTCAAATTCAGATGGAACAGCACCCACCAGTGGTGGAGGATCACTGGGAGGGAAAGCATAGCTGTAGAGACTCTCCTGATTGACAGGGGGTCCTGGCTTCATTTTGGGGGTCCCCAGCACAGGGGCCCAGCCCAGGGAAGAAGATATTCCAATAACTCTGACTGTAAAAACTAGAGGATTTCCAGCCATCTGGGTGAGATAGGTAGAGACTGAAATACTAGACTCTCCTTTGAAGGACCCATGCACAGGCTTTCTGACCTATGGACTCTAACAGTGGATACTGGTGGTGGGTTAGAGGTTCCCGTGGGATTCATACCAAGAAAGTCTGCATTACTTGGCATCAAAACAAGTGCTGGAAGGGCAGCCACCACTGTGCCTTAGTCCAGCCCTTCCACTTGACAATCAATATACCTGGCTAGCTTGACTGTGCAGACCCCTCCAATAGAGCCATTAGGAAGCCCTGGCCTGAAAAAATCAGCCTGTCCCACCTAACCTGCAGATTGTCTGGGGTATTTGTTCCTGGTTGGCTGCCACACCCTGCACCAATTCAAGACCAAACATTTGCAGCTGGTCTCCAGCTATGAGCACACATTTTAAAGATAGTTTCAGGCAGATCACAGCTGTCAACACAAACTTGGGCAGATTTGGGGGATCTGTGGGCCAGTCCCAGAGAGTAGTTCCTCTTCCTGTGATCTGGAACTGCTTTGAAAATGCATGAAAGGCTATCAAAGTCTCGGTAAGACTCAGGCTGTGTTGATATGACTGCCATTATCTCCCTGAGACCCTGTAAATTTCCCCAGGTAGCTCATTGACAGTGAACCTCCATGGACATGCCCCTCTCCCCAGGTCCTCCAAGCAACACAAGCAACAAACTTTGGCTAGCACAGGGCTGGTACTGCACAGAAATCAGTTTCAGGCAAACCTCTGCTGCCTGCAAGAGTTGCAATATTGTGTCCAGGGAGCACAAGGGTCTGTGCGACCACCTAAGATGGCAGCTGGTCTCACTGTGATCTGTGACTACAGCAGGGACACCCAGGCACAGAAGTTGCAGAAAAACTGAGGCTGTATTGGCCTGATGGCCCTTGTCTCCTTGAGATCCCACTTCACTCAAGCTACAAAGTGCCTGCAGCCCATTGGCAGGCGGACTCCTGTGCTCTGCTTGGTTCTGGGGTCACACAGTCTGCTTAGGCAATAGGCCTTAGCTAGAGTAGTGAGCGCATGTGGGCAGAACATCGCTGCCTGTACAAGCTGCGATATCTCTTAAGAAGATCACAGGGATCTGTATTGGCCTGATGGCTCTTGACTTCCTGAACTTCTTCCCCATCCAATACACAAAGTGCCTGCCACACATTGATAGTCAGCTGCCCCTGCCCTGGGGTGGCTCATTCAGGCCCAAGATGGGCAGCAGCTGACCTTGTTAAGAGTAGAAAGTTATACAGGGAGCCACAGAGACCATGCTGGCAGGTAAACTGATACTGTGCTGGCAGGAGAAACTTACTCTATAGACCCAGGAGATTCCTGGGGTCCTTGAACCACCCAACACTCATATCACCCAGAGGTTCTCCCAGTTTCAGAGACTCAAGAGCAACTCAGGCAGGGTCAGACCTGGAGGAGCACTGGCCCCTCTGCTAAATTGCTTTAGGTAAGGTATGGGGATAACTGGATTGCTGCCTATAGCAATCCCCTTACCTACAGATCCAGCATAGGCAACAACCATCTATGAATTGCTTCATAAGTCCCACCAGGTAGCCCTGAGCAAAGGCAGTAATTGACTTTGGCCTACTGGGGAGCCCCTCCCAAGGGGCCACAAAAACAACACATCTGGAGGCTGGCACGAGACCATGAGAGAGCATCTCCTGATTACCCCCAGTACAAGTACACACAAAGGGTGGTTGTGACAAGAACACAAGCCTGCTAGGGCAAATCTCACTCAGTAGGGTCAGCCCCCACACAGCAACTCTTACCTTGTGGGTGTAGATAATTTTCAAAATTGGTCAGTATGAGTGTTAATCCCATCCACTGATACACTAACAATAAATTCTTGATGACAACAGAAGATCACACAAAAACCACACAAAGATCATGTCCAAAGTCCCTGGTTAAGGGGATCAGAGAGACTGTGCCACTGGGCTACACAGGACACCTTCCACATTAGGCCATCTGGCCAAGGCTGAGAGACAAAACAAATATTCAGGACATACAGAAATGACCACAGAGAGATAGTAAGCATAAAAAAGAACACAGAAACTATAAAAAAGAACCAGAGAGAAATGATCAATATAATAACTGAAATTAAGAATACACTAGAAGGATTCAAGAGTAGACTGGAGGAAGCAGAAGACTGAATCTATGAACTGAAAGACAAGGTAACAGAATACACCCAATGAGAACAATAAAAAGAAAAATAAATTTTAAAAAATGAAGATAATTTAGGAGACTTTTGGAACAACCTGAAGGAGAAGAGAGAGCAAGGGAGTGAAAATCTATTTGAAGAAATAATGACAGAAAACTTTCCTAACCTGGCAAAAGAATTAGACTTACAAGTTCAGGAATCACATAAAGTCCCAAAGGAGAGAAATTCAAACAGACTCACATGAAGAGACATCATCATTAAAATGCCAAAGGTCAAAGACAAAGAGAGAATCTTAAAAGCAGCAAGAGAAAGGCAGCTAGTTACTTACAAGGGTACTCCCATAAGAATGTTTGCTGATTTCTCAATGGAAACTTTGGAGGCCAGAAGGGACTGACAAGAAATAATCAAAGTTATGAAAAACAAGAACCTACAACCACAAGTACTCTATCCAGCAAGGCTTTCAATTAAAATGCAAGGAGAGATAAAGATATTCTCTGACAGGAAAAAGCTTAAGGAAATCATCACCAGCAAGCCAGTATAACAAGGAATGTTAAAGGGACTTCTGTAAAAAGAGAAAGGGTAAAAAAGAAAATAGAAATAACAAATATTAATAATAAAATGGCAGTAACTACGTATCTATCAGTAATCACTTTAAATGTAAATGGATTAAATATTCCAATCAAAAGACATAGGGTAGCTGAATGGATAAGAAAACAAGACACATACATATGTTGTCTACAAGAGACCCATTTCAAATCAAATGACACTCACAGACTCAAAGTAAAAGGATAGAAAAAGTTATATCAAACAAATGGAAATGAAAGAAGAGCCAGGGTAGGAATAGTTATATCAGATAAAATAGATTTTAAAACAAAGGCTATAATAAGAGACAAAGAAAGGTATTATATAATGATAAAGGGATCAATATATCAAGAGGACATAACCCTAGTAAACATGTACACACCCCACAAAGAAGCACCTATATATATAAAGCAATAATTGACTGGCATAACAGGAGAGATCAACAGTAATACACTCATAGAAAGACACTGTAACACCTCACTGACACCAATAGATAGATTTCTAAGCAAAGAATCAACAAGGAAACAATGATCCTAAAAGACACACTAGACCAGATGGATTTAATAGATATTTTCAGAGCATGTAACCCTAAAGAAGCAAAATATACATTCTTCTTAAGTACACATGGAAGATTTTCCAGGAGAGATCACATTTTAGGACACAAAACAAGTCTCAATATATTTAAGAAGATTGAAATCATATTAACCATCTTCTCCGATCAAATGGTATGAAACTAGAAACCAACTACAAGAAAAAAACTGTGAAATACACAAAAACATGGAAGCTATATAACATGCTACTAAAGAAAGACTCAAAATCTGTGGGACACAACAAAAGCAGACATAATAGAAAAATACATAGCAATACAGGCTTAACTCAAGAAACAAGAAAAAGCTCAAATAAATAATCTAAAATTATACTTTAAAAAAAAAACTAGAAAAAGAACAGCAAATAAAACCCAAAGTGAATAGATGGAAGGAAATAATAAAGATCAGAGTGGAAATAAATTAAATAGTCTAGAAATATAATATAAAAGGTAAATGAAACCAAGAGCTTGTTCTTTGAAAGAATAAAAAAAAAATAGCAGACCTTTACCCAGATTCATCAAGGAAAAAAAGAGGACTCAAATAAATAAATTCTAAAATGAAAGAGGAGAAATAACTACAGACTCCACAAAAATACAAAGGAACATAAGAAAATACTATGAACAATTATATGTCAACAAATTGGACAATCTGCAAGAAACAGACACATTCCTAGAAACATACAATCTCCCAAGACTTCGTCAAGAAGAAAGAGAAAACATGAACTAACCGATTACCACCCAAGAAATAGAATCATTAATCAAAACCTCCCCAAAAAACAAAAGTGTGGACCAGATGGTTTCATAGACAAATTTTATCAAACATTCAAAGAATTATCACGCATTCTTCTCAAACTATTCCAAAATATTCAAGAGAAGAGAAAGCCCCCTAACTGCTTTTATGACGTCACCATTATTTTGATTCCAAAACTAGGCAAAGATATTAGAAAAAAGAAAACTATAGGCCAACATCTCTTATGAACATTGATGCAAAAATCCTCAACAAAATATTAGCAAACCAAATTCAGCAATACATTAAAAATATCATACTCCATGATCAAGTTGGATTTATTCCTGGGATGCAAGGTTGGTACGATGTCCAAAAATCAATTAACAAACCAAAAGATAAAACCCAAATGATCATATCAATACATGTAGAAAAAGCATTCAACAAAATCCAGTGTCCATTTATGATAAAAAAAAAAAAGTGGGAATAGGGAGAGCATCCCTCAATATAATAGAGGCCATATATGACAAACCTACAGCTAACATCATACTTAATAGGGAAAGGTTAAAAGCATTTTCCTTAAGCTCATGAACAAGATAAGGATGCCCACTTTCACTACACCTCTTCAACATTGTATTGGAAATCTTAGCCACAGCAATAAGACAAGAAAAACTAAAATAAAAGGCATCTGAATTGGAAAGGAAGAAGTAAAACTCTCGTTATTTGTTGATGACAGGATACTATATATAGAGAACCCTAAAGATTCCACCAAAAAACTGTTAGAACTGATCAATGATTTCAGTAAAGTATCAAGTTATAAATAAATATTCAGAAGTCAGTCACAATTTTATATACCAATGATAAACTTTTGGAAAGAGAAATTAAGAAAACAATCCCATTTATATTTGCATTGATAACTATAACTATAAAATTTGGGAATCAAATTAACCAAGGAGGTAAAAGGCCTGTTCTGAGAAAATTATAAGTCATTGAAAAAATAAATTGAAGATAAAAATAAATGAAAGCATATACCATGCTCATGGGTAGGAAGAATCAATATCATTAAAATGGCCATACTACCCAAAGCAATCTATAGATTCAAAGCAAACCCTATCAAAATACCAATGGCATTTTTCAGAGAGCTAGGACAAATAATTCTAACATTTATATGGAACCATAAAAGACCCCAAACAGTCATGACAATCTTGAGAAAGAAGAACAAAGTTGGAGGTATCACATTATCTGATATCAAACTATACTACAAAGCTACAGTAATCAGAACAACATGGTGCAGGCATAAAAACACACACATTGATCAATGGAACAGAATAGATAGCCCAGAAATAAATCCATGCCTATATACAAACATAATATATGAGAAAGGAGGCAAGAATATACAATGAAGTAAAGACGGTCTCTTTAGTAAATGGTGGTAGGAAAATCGGACAGATATATGCAAAAACAAAAGAACCCGGATCACCTTCTTACATTGTTTACAAGAATAAACTCCAAATGGATTAAAAAGTTAAATATAAGACCCAAAACCATAAAACTTCTAGAAGACATAGGCAGTAAAATTTCTGATATTGCTAACAGTAATTTCTTTTCAGATATATCTCCCAGGCGAGGAAAACAAAATAAATAAATAAATAAATAAATAAATAAATAAATAAATGGGATTGCATCAAACTAAAAAGTTTTTGTACAGCAAAGGGAACGATCAACAACAAAAAAAAAGGACACATGACTGATTGGGATAATATATTTGCTAATGATATATTTGATAATAGGTTAATATCCAAAATATATAAAGAACTCATACAACTCACCAATAACAACAAAAATAAACAATCCAATTAAAAAATTGGCAGAAGACCAGAACAGATATTTCTCCAAAGAGGAAATACAGATGGCTAACAGACATATGAAAGGATGCTCAAGGTCACTAATCATCAGAGAAATGCAAATTAAAACCACAATGAGATATCACCTCACACCTGTCAGAATGACTATTATCAATAAATCAAAAAACAAAAAGTGTTGGCGAGGATGTGGAGAAAAGGGAACCCTTATGCATTGTTGGTGGGATTGCAAATCAGTACAGTTACTATGGAAAACAGTATGGAGGTTACTCAAAAAATTAAAAATGGATATACTTTTTGACCCAGCAGTTGTGCTTCTGGGTATTTATCCAAAGAAAACCAAAACAATAAATTGTAAAGATTTATGCACCCCAATATTCATGGCAGCACATTTTATAATAGTCAAGATGTGGAAGCAACCTAAACACCCAACAACAGACAATTGGATGAAGTTATGGTTCACATATACAATGGAATATTTCTCAGTCATTAAAAAAAATGAACTCTTACCATTTGCAATGACATGGGTAGACCCAGAGGTTATTATGCTGAGTGAATTAAGTCAGACAGGGAAAGATAAATACCATATGATCTCACTTAAATTCAGAATCTAAGGAACAAAAAGAACAAACTCATCAAATAAAGACTCACGAATATAATGGAAAATTTGGTGATAGATGGAAGAGAGAGGGTGTTGAGGGGTTGGGAAAAATGGTGTGAAGTTTAAAGAAGTAAACATTAGTAGTTAATAGATGGTTACAGGAATGGGCAGCATAGCATAGGGAATGCAGTTAGCATTAACATATTGGCTAGGTGGAAAACCAAAGGAGAAGAGAAACAATTAGGGGGATCATTTTATAAACTATATAAATGTCTAAACAATGTAATATATACTTGAAACTCATAAAAAATAAGCAAAGGAAACTAAGAATAAAACAGAAAAAATATTTACATGAAAACACGAAGATGATTTCAAACATATAGTATAAACAAGTAAGTGCATTTTCTTAATACAAAACAATTTTAATACAATTCCAAAAAAAAATCTCACTGAGATTCCTTTGCCATGTTTGGAAAGTTTTAGTAATTATTTATTCATATAGTTTCTCAATCTCTTGCTTTCTTTCTCTTTTGCTTCTGGTACCCCTGTAATGTAAATGTTATTATATTTGATGTTGCCCCAGAGGTCTTCATTTTTTTGTTCTTTTTGCTTTCCAGTTGGCTGTTTTCTGCTACCTTGTCTTCTAAATTGCTAATTTTATCCTCTGCTTTATCTAATCTGTTGATTTTTAAGTGCATTCTTTATTTCAGTTATTGTTTCTTTTTTTATTTTTGACTTTTTTATGGCTCTGTCCTTTTTATGCTTGCTATCTCTTTGCTGAAGTTCTCACCTAGTTCTTTGAGCATCCTTATAAATATTGTTTTGAAAACTGTATCTAATAGTTTGCTTGCCTCCATTTCATTTAGTTTTTTTTTTTTTTTTTTTTTTTTTTTTTTTTTTTTTTTTTTTTTTTTTTTTTTTTTTTTTTTTTTTTTTTTTTTTTTTTTAGAGATCTCTCCTGTTTTGTCTTTTTGGGCATGTTTTATTGTTTCTTCATTTTGGCTACATGTTTTTTTTTTTCTATGCATTAGTCAATTTGGTACATCTTCCAGTCTTGGTAGGGTGCTCTTATGTAATAGGCTTCTTGTGGGGCTCAATGGCACAGTCTCCATCATCATCTGAGCAGGATGCTCCAGGAATTTTCTTTGTGTGGGTTGTGTGTCCTTCTGCTGTAGTTGAGTGTCGATTGCTATCACATATCAGCAGGTAAAATTTATTGTCAGGCTAACTGACTGTAAGGATTGACCATGACAAAAGTGTGGGAGTCGCTGTACTGGGACTTATCCCATGGAGAAGAATTTGCCCCAGTGAGCTCTGGTCCCTTTAGATGTGCCACTTGTGCAGCTAATTGGGTGGTATTTCATTACATTTTGAATCTGACCTCCAGGTGTGCTGTTTCTGATGTCTCTTGGAAGATGCTCTTGTGCAGGCCAAGGTCAGCCCTTGCCTGTGACTGATATGGGGCTATATGGTAGGAGCTACAAAGCCATCTCTGATTGCTCTTGGCCTGTGCTAGAATTGGAGCCATGTAGAAGAAGCCACACTGGGAATCTAGAAGGCTGTCACTAGTATCGAGTTGAGGTACCTCAGCAAAAGTCCCAGGTATCCCTAGGCCTGCCATTACCTATCAACTATCCATGAGACTCAGCCACTGAAAGAGCCTTAGGTGATACAAGTGGTAGAGATGATGAATGACGTGGGGGCTTCAGGGAGTCACCTGAATGGGGAAAGAGGTGTTTAACAGGTAAATGCAGATTCATATTTGGCAAGAGTACTGAATCGAGGTCACTCTACGAAAGTCTCAGAGCTCACTGAGGTTATCTGCTGTCTGACTTGGACCTGTTGATCCATGAGAGTTGTCAAAAAAACAAAACAAAAAAAAAACACAAAAAACAAAACAAAAAAAAAACTGTAGCATGGACCAATAGCAGCAGCCTCCCAAAGTCCCAGGGAGTCACCGAGGTAGAGTGAGTAAGGCTCATCAGGACAATGACAATTTATATTTGGCTGTGTGGGGGAAGTGTTCAACAAAAGAATGGTAGTAGACACTTGCCAGCTACATGGAGGAGGGCTCAACACAGGGATAATGACAGCTTTCCCTCCAGCCCTCACCTGAAGTTACACAACTCATTCTTTCTCTGTATGTCTCTGGCACCCCCCAGCTGCTGTCCCTCCACAGAATTCCACAGTGAGTGTTTAGGAGTGAGAGAGTCTGTGTATGGTCCCTTTAAGAAGGCAGGTGGGTTTCCAGCCACCTTCCTTCTCACTCAAATGGATGTAATCCCTGCTGATTTTCACTGCCAGATGTTGTGGGGGCTGCTCTTTCCAGCACTGGTACTCCAAACTTGGGAACCCAGTGTGGGGCTGGGGCCCCTCACTGTTTAGGGGGGGACCTCTGCAGTCAAGAGACCACTCTCGATGATCAACTGCCACATGTTGGTATGGGGTAAACCCTTTTTACATCTCCACCCCTCTTAACAGTTTCAAGGCAGCTTCTTATTTATAGCCTTAGTTATAGGACTTGTGTTTGTCTAGTCTTTGGATGATTCTCCAGGTTGATTGTTCTATATTTTAGTAGCAATTTGAAGTGGTCATGGGAAGAGATAAGCGCAGTGTCCACTTACTCCACCATTTTCTGTAGATTTATTTCCAAAATACAGAATCCAGGAAGCACAATATTATAAGTACTGTGAAGAGATGCAAACAGGATTTTGTTGTGTTTGTAGACAGTGTTAAACTCATAGCATTGCAGACAACCTTTAGTAACCAGCATTCTAGACTCCAATAACCTTATTTTCATTTGGATTTCTTTTCTAAAAATGATCACATTTAGATAAAATTTTAAATATATTACATCTAAGGATAGACAATATACATATTGTTTTGGGTTTCTTTTTGTTTTAATTTTTAAAAATGAATAGATTTGGGAAAATGGACCGCTATATGAGAAAGGAGTAATTACATCTGGGTAGCAGATGTAATTTCTAAGCAACTTTAAAGGTTTTCAAAGAAGAAGAAATACCATACAGAAACTTTATTACACACACACACACACACACACACACACACACACACACACACACACACACTGGAAATAGGAAAAAATGAAGGTAAATAGAATTTTTTTCTAATATTAATTGCTATAAAATGTAACCAAATAAAGCAACAATAGAAGCAAGGTATTGTGTATTTACAGATATTTAAAAATAGAATGTACAACAATACTAATATTAAGGATGGGAGTAAAGATTGAAAATTTATTGTTTTAATGTCCTTATATGAGAAGAGTTATAATTTTATTTGTAGATAGACTCTCAATAATTTAAGGTAAACTGCAGAGCAATTACAAATAGAATTTTAAAAAGATGTATAAAGAATTAATCAATGAGAGATGAACTGAAATCATAAAAATTAACCTCAAACAAACAAAAAAAAAAAAACAAGCTATGAAACACATAGAAAACATCTAAAATGGTGAAAGTTAATTCAACTATATTGATAATCACAATAAATGTAAACGATCTAAACACATGAATTAAAGACAAATTGTCAAATTGAATACAAAAACACCCAAACTCATCAATATGCTGTCTACAACAAATTTGCATTAAAGATAAAGACATAAATAGATTAGAAGTAAAATAATGGATAAAGGTATCCCTTGCAAAAGCTAACCAATAGAAATCTAGAATATTTATATTAATAATAGATAAAGTGACATTAGAAAAAATAGAATAATAAGCAGGTATAAAAATATTCATTATATTATGGTAAAAAGACAATTCTCCAAGTAGACATAACAATCCTAAAAGTGTATGTGCCTAATAGCAGAGCTTTAAAACATTAATCAAAAGCTGAACATGAAAGGAAATATATCCACAAAGAGAGTTGGAGAGTTCAACATTTTTCCTACAAACTTGATGAAAAGGAAGCAGAAAATAAGTAATAGTATACATAACTTAAACAACACTATCAACCAAATTGACCTAATTGATACTCAGAGAGCAAGCCAATCAGCAAAGACAGGCTATAGATTTTTCTCAAGTGAACATGGAATAGTCACCAAGATAATATATACTCCGAGTAGTAAAACAAACCTTTTAAAAGTTCTTAAAATATAAATCATATAAATTTTATTCTTAAATTATAATAGAATTAACTAAAGATGAATAGTATAAAGATATCTGGATAATCTACAATTATCTGAATTAAAATATACTTCCAAATAATTTATGTGTCAAAATAGAAACCTCAAGGGAAATATAAACAAATATTTTAACTGAATTAAAATAAAAATACAAAATACCAAATTTTCTGTATGCAACTGATAAACACTTAGAGGGAAATTGATAAAATTAAATGTTTACCTTTAAAGAGTAGAAAATATCAAACCAGATTTCTAAGATTCCACCTTAAGAAACTAGAGAAAAGAGTAAAATATACACAACAAAAGCACAAGAAAGGAAATAATAAAAATAAGTTTTAAAAAAGCAATAAAATTAAAAACAGAAAAATGGTATAAAAATAAACAAAATCAAATGTAGTCCTTTGAAAAGCTCAGTACAATTGGAAGAGAGTCTAGTCAGACTAACTGAAAAATATTAAAAGGAGTAGAAATATATTACTAATATCAGGTATAAAAGGGTAGACTTTACTACTAACCATAGGCATCAAAAGATTATGGGAATGCTACTCTGTGCCTTTAACTTTGAGGACATATTAAATTATGTATTTATTTTAATTTTTATCAAATTTATCAAGGTGATATTAGTTAATAAAATTATATAAGTTTCAAGTGTACAATTCAATAATACATTATTTGTATATTGTATTGTGTGTTCACCACCCAAAGTCAAATCTTTCACTAAAACACACAAACTACCAAAAACTCACTCAAGGAAAAATAGATAATATAAATAGTCCTGCATATATTAATTAAAGATGTTGAAACTTTATTTAAATTATTACACAAAAGAAAATTTTAGGCCCGTGTTATTTCACCATCATATTCTACCAAACAATAAAGGTAAAATGATAAAAATTATAAAAAATTTTATTTTAGAAAATAGGAGAGCAAGAGATTTTTCTCTACTTATTTTAGACTGTAATAGCAATCACAGATATCATAAAAGTAGAAAACCACAAATCAGTACATCTCATTAAAATAGACAAAAACATCCTCAATGACATATTAGTAAATTGAATACAGTGATATATAAACAGGATAAGAATGAATGGTTGTGAATTTTTAAGTCTCCTTGTCAAAGTAGTAGAGTAGATAAATGCTGTGTTTGCCTTCTCCCATAACCATATTAAAATTATAGCTAAATTATAGAACAATCAACTTGGAGTGCCATCTACAGACTAGCTGAACAGAAGTCCTATAAACAAGAACATAAAGAAGCTATGTTGAGACTGGTAGAAGGGACAGAGACACAAAATGGGCTGGCCCCACATTGACATGTGGTGATTGAGAGTCAGAAAAAAAATATCTCATGGCAGAGGTCCCTCTCTGAGGAGAGAAGGGTACCAGACCCACACCAAGCTTCCAGGGTCAAAGCTTGAGTTCTAGGAAGAGAACATCTAGCTATGAAAAATAGAGTGGATTCCATCCATCTGGGTGAGATAGAGGTTGATGGAAACCCAAGTGTCCCTTAAAGAGCTCACACGAAATCTCACTCATTTGCAGGTACCCTGGGTTCTAAAAGGACAGAAACTCAGGAGTCATCAGAGATATAAGGGAAGAGACTGAGTTGTGTGGCATTAAGGTGAGAAAAGGGGTGACAGCAGACATTGTCCTTTTGTTGAGCCCTCCTCCCATGCAGCCTGCTTGTGGGCACCAGTTTTTCATGGTGAGGCCTCCCCTGACATGGCCAAATCTGAATATGCATTGGCCTGGTGAAATCACACAACTCCCTGTGACCTCACCCTACACGATTTGTGTACTGCCAGAGGCAATTTTGGCGACAAGCAATCAGCCCTAGCCCATGCTGCAGTCTTTCTTGGACAAATCTTGTGGGTCCATGGGACCCAGGCAGGCAGCTTTTTACCTAGTGTGCTGTAGGCCTTTTACTGAATACCCTAAGGCTCAGCACTAGTGCCAAAGAAATCTGAATCAACCTGGTGAATACCACTGACCATAATGCATGACTCCTTGAGATGCTGCCACAACCAACTTACACACCATATGAAGCTTTTTCAGTGGTAGAGTTTATTTATAACAATTTTGTTTTTTTATGGTGACATTGGTTAATGAAATCCAATAAGTTTCAGCTGTACACTTTAACAGTATGACATATCTATCTATCTATCTATCTATCTATCTATCTATCTATCTATCTATCTATCTATCTATATCTATATCTATATCTATATCTATATCTATATCTATATCTATATCTATATATCTATACATCTATATCTATCATCTATCTATCTATCTATCTATCTATCTATCTATCTATCTATCTATCTATCATCCATCTATCTATCTATCTATCTATCTATCTATCTACACTGTGTATTCATTTTCTATAGATTTCTTTCTGTCACCACACATTTGACACCCTTTATCCTATTTACAACTCCCCTCCCTCCACCCGCTACCCTATGGTAACCACTAATCTATAGTCCATGTTCATGAGTCTTTGCTTTTCCTGTTCATTTGTTGCTTTTAGGATTATATCCCACATATAAGTAATATCATGTGATTTTCAACTTTTTCAGTCTGGTTTATTTCACTTAGCATAATTATCTCGACGTCCATCCATGTTGTCACAAATGGCAATATTTCATTTGTTCTTATGGCTGAGAAATATTCCATTGTATATATGTACCATAGCTTCTTTAAACAATCATCTATCATAGGACACTTCGATTGTTTTCATATCCTAGCCACTATGAATAATGCTGCTATGAAAATCGATGTGTAAATACATTTTCAAATATGGATTTTCAAGTCTTTGGGGTAAATACCCAGTAGAAGGATTGCTGGATCATATAGTAGATCAATTCTTAGTTTTTTGAGGAACCTCTATACTGTTTTCCATATTAGCTATACCAATTTTCAGTCTCACCAGCAATGTATGAAGGTTTCTTTTTCTCCACATCCTCTCCCATATTTGTTATTACTTGTTGATTATAGCTATTGATTACTGTTGATTATAGCTATTCTAATAGGTGTGAGATGGTATCACATTGTAGATTTGATTTGCATTTCTCTAATACCTAATGATGTTAAGCATCTTCTCAAATATTTGTCAGCCATTTGTATGTCCCCTAGGGAGAAGTGTCTGTTCAGGTCCTCTGCTCATTTTTTGATTGGATCATTTGCTTTTTTTGTTGTTATTGAGTTGTGTGAGTTATTTATATATTTTGGATACTAGGCCCTTATCAGAGGCATTGCTTACAAGTATATTTTCTCTTTTGGATGGTTGTTTCTTTTCCTTGTTCACGGTTTCTTTGGCTGAGCAGAAGCTTTTTACTTTGATGTAGTCCCATTCACTTATTTTAGCCCTTGCTTTTGAGGTTAAATTCATAAAATTCACTCTAAGTCTAACATACCTTAAGTGTAGTTGCTATGTTTTTTTCTATACATTTTATTGTTTCAGATCTTATAGTCAGGTCCTTAATACATTGTGAGTTAATTTTGGTGTGTGGTGATAGACAATAGTCTAGTTTCATTCTTTTGCGTGTGGCTTTCCAGTTTTCTCAGCACCATTTATTGAAGGGGCTTTCCTTTCTCCATGGTATGCTTTTGAGTTTTTTGAAAAAAATTATTTACCAGTATAAATGTGGGTTTATTTCTGGACTCTTGATTCTGCTCCACTGGTCCTTGTGCTGTTTTGCTGCCGATATCATGCTGCATTGATTGCTGTTGCTTTGAGGTAGAATTTGAAGTTGAGCAGAGTGACCCCTCCAGTCTTGCTTTTTTTTTTCTCATGATGGTTTTGGCAATTCAGGGTCTTTTGTGCTTCCATACAAATCTGATGATTTTTTGTTCTATTTTTTTTAAAAATGCCAATGGGATTTTGATGGGGATTGCATTAATTCTGTAAAATGCTTTAGGTAATATGGTCATTTTAACTATGTTGATTCTTCAAATCCAAGAACACATAATATCTTTTCATTTCTTTGTATCTTCTTTGATTTCTTTTAATAGAATCTTACAGTTTTCATTATATAAGTCTTTCTCATGTTTCATTAAATTTATTCCTAGGTATCTTATTCTTTTTGTTACAATTGAAAAAAGAATTATAATATTTTATACTTCTTTTTCTGACCCTTCATTATTAGAATATAGGAATGCTATAAATTTTTGAGGATTGATTTTATATCCAGAAATTTTACTGTATTTGCTTATTGTTTCTAGTAGTGTTCTTGTGGAGTCTTTAGGGTTTTCTATATAGAGAATAATGTTATCCACAAAAAGTCACAGTTTGACTTCTTTGTTTCCTATTTGGATGTGCTTTATATCTTTCTTTTGCCTGATTGAACTCTCTAGGATCTCTAATGTTATATTGAATAAGAGTGGTAAGAGTGGACAGTTGTGCCTTGTTCCTGATCTTAGTGGGAAGGTTTTTAGGTTTTCATCAATGTATATGATGTTACCTGAGAGTTTGTCATAGATGGCCTTTATTATGCTAAGGTAATTTCCTTCTATACAGATTTTGTTAAGTGTTTTGATCATAAACAGATGCTGTATCTTTTCGAAGGCTATTTCTGCATCTATTGATATGATCATATTTTTCTTATTTTTTATTTTGTTAATGTGGGGTGTCACATTAATTGATTTGCATATATTGAACCATCCCTGTGCCTCTGGGATGAAACCCACTTGATTGTGGTGTGTAATGTTTTTAATATGTTGCTGTATTCAATTTGCTAGTACCTTATTGAGGATTTTTGCATCTGTGTTCATGAAAGGAATTGGTTCGCAGTTTTCTATTTTTTTTTTTTTTTTACCAGATTTTGATATCAGGGCAATATTAGCCTCAAAAAGTGAATTGGGAAGTATTGCCTTCTCTTTGAATTTTTGGAAGAGTTTGAGGAGAATAGGTATTAAACTTTCTTTGAATGTTAGGTAGAATTCACTGGTGAAGTCATCTGTTCTTGGACATTTACTTTTTGGTAGGTTTTTGATGATTGTTTCAATTTCCATATTGTTGATTAGTCTATTTAGATTATCCAGTTTTTCTTGATTCAGTCTATAAAGGTTGTATTTTCCTAATACTGATCCATTTCTTCTAGGTTATTAAATTTGGTGTTATATACTTTCTCATAGTATTCTCATATGATCCTTTGTATCTCTTGATCTCTCCATTTCTTCTTTGACCCATTTATTCTTCAGTGCCCTGTTGTTTAATCTCCGTATAATCATGGTTCTTTCTGATTTCTTCCTGCAGTTGATCTCTAGTTTTAAAGCATTATGATCAGAGAATATGGTTGGTAAGATTTCAACCCTCTTATATTTGTTGAGGCAATATCTGTGTCTCAGTATGTGGTCAATCCTTGAGGATGTTCCATGTGAACTAGAGAAGAATATATAAGCAACTGTTTTGAGATGGAAGGCTCTGTAAATGTCAATTATGTCCAGTTGGTCTAATGTGTCATTTAAGGATGTTATTTCCTTATTGACTTTTTGGATATTGTCCATATCCAACAATGGGGTGTTTAGGTCCCCTACTACGATAGTGTTTTTACCTGTTTCTCCCTTTAGTTCTGTTAGTAATTGTTTTACATATTTCAGGGCTCCCTGATTGGAAGCATGGATATTAATAAGTGTTATATTTTCTTGGTGCATGATTTCCTTTACCATTATGCAGTGTCCCTCTGTACCTTTCTTTATCTTTTTATTTTGAAGTCTATTATGGCCGATATTAGTACCACTACTCCTGCTTTTCTCTGAATGCTATTTGCTTGAAATATCATTTTCTAGCCTTTCACTTTGAGACTATATTTGTCTTTGGAGCAGAGATGTGTCTCCTGGAGGCGCATATGGTTGGGTTTGGTTTTTTGATGCATTCTGCAACTCTGTGACTTTTTTATTAGTGAGTTCAATCCATTTATATATAGGGTGATTATTGAGCTCTTCTTATAGACATTTTATCTTTTACTTTCTGGTAACTTGGTATTTTCATTGCTTCCTTGAGCTCGTGTTTCTGTTTTCTTTATTTTAGTTGGCTTTTGTGGGTTTTACATCTGGTTCTTCTTGTTTTATGTTATATACTTTATTTCTAAATCTTTGATGTGTGGTTACCATCAGGAATATGTAAAGGATAGTTATATATATATATATATATATATATATATATATATATATATATATATAGAGAGAGAGAGAGAGAGAGAGAGAGAGAGACATTTTCTTCTGTGTGTGCCTTATTTCCATTTCCTTTTCTAATCCTGATTTTTGAATTCCCCTCTTTTCAGGCATTGTTGTCTCAATTTTTCCCTATGTATGCTGAACATTTATTACTATCTTGCTCTAGCAAATCTCTACTTATTATCAAAGCTTATAATGCCTTGTTCTTAGTAAAGGTTGCACTCTTCTGCATCCATCTGCCTGATCGTCACCTTACTCCTAATTAATTATGTTGTTTTGGTCATTTTGTTTTAGATGAGCTGACTCTTCTCAGTGTTTCCTGTACTTCAGACATCATAATATAGAAGTCCCTCAATTTTTGTATGTTTGGAAAGGTCTTTACTTCTGCTTCATATGTAAATTAGAGCTTAGTTGGATACATTATTCTTTGCTCATAGTTCTTTTCACTCAATAGTTTGAATATTTGATTCCACTCCTTTCTGGATTGTAGAATTTGTGCTAAGAAGTTTGATGATAATCTAATGGGTTTTATTTTATAGGTTACTGTCTTCTTTACCCTGACTGCTTTGAGATTTCTGTCTTTGTCATTGATTTTTGATAATTTTAATATAATGTGTCTTTGTAAAGGCCTTTTTGTGTTGACATAATTGGGTGTTCTGTTGAGTTCTTGAATTCCAAGCTTCAACTAATTCCTTAGATTTGGGGAATTCTTGTCAACTATTTGTCTGAAAATGCTTTCTAATCCCTGCTCTTTGTCCTTGCCTTCAAGAATGTCCATTATTCTTACGTTTCCTCTCCTGATGGTAACAGCTAATTCTTTTATCTCTTTTTCATTATTTTTTTCCTTCAGTTTTTCTCTTCTTCATTCTGATTTTTTTCTAGTTTTCTGTCTTTGATATCACTGATGCTTTTCTCTATTTGGTCAACTTTACTTCCCAAGCTTGCTATTTCATTTTTCAACTCTTGAAGCGTGTTTTTCATCTCCAGAAGTTCTATTTAGTTCTTTTTGATTGTTTCAATCATCTTGCTCTGTTCATCTAGTTGTTTTTTTCAATTCCTGAGATTGTTTATATGACTAGTTTCATATCTCAGTGAGTTTTTTCAGAAGTATACCATCCTGAATTCTCTGTCATTTAAGTTGCATATTTCTATGTCTGTATGCTTATTTTCTGGAGATTTTTCTCTTTCTTTCTGAGATGCCTTGTCACCTTGGTTGTTCATGGTGTTTAATGGATTGTTTTTCTGCCTCGTCATTAATGGAAATGTATTCTACTTTTTTTTTTTCTCCAGAAAGATTTATTATATAAGTGTCTCTCTTTAGCTTGCTGCAGAGAAGACATTTTTCTTTGATTTTTGTAGGTGGTGTCTAAGCCTCTTGGATCCCTGCTTTATATAAAGCCTTGATAATTACTTTATTTTTCTTTATAGATGTTTAATCATGCTTGCTACCCTCAGTCTCAGTCCCTGTTAGTGTTAGCAACTGTTTTAGTAACATTTGCTCAGATTCCCCTGGGGTTCCACAGTGTTCAGTTTCAGATGATATGAGTGTTGGGGTCCTCTGTGTTCATGGTTGGGGGCTGCAGCTCTGCCTCAGTTTTGCTACCTTGGCTGGTAAAGATCAACTGTTGTTTTTTTGCCATTCTATTTTTCTGCTTTCTGCCCTCCTGACTAGGCCCTGATGCTGGAGAGTTGTGGAATTCACAACTCTTCTGAGCAGGGCTGTTCAATGAACTCTCTGTATCTTTTTCCCCTTCCCTTCATCCTACAGGAAGCTCCAGCAGCTGTGAGAGGCAGCTTTATTTCTCCTAGTCCATGGCCTAACATCTGGGGTTTTGATTTGTAGTAGTTCTTATGTGCGGATCCCATGCTCAGACATGTTGGTATGTAGTTTGGGTGTTTCTTGTTGTTTCAGATGTTCGACTTATTGTTTCAAGGGGAGAGATCTGGAGATGTCTTTCACTCTGCCATTTTTCTCTAGACTTTCTAGTGGTAGAATTTTACAGGAAGCCTGTAGGGAACAGAAGTCCTCAGGGTGTTCTGGGTCTTTTACTGAGCTGTCACAGGCTCAGTACTGGAAGCAGTTGGCTTAGGGATGCAGCTTGGCTTCTCACACACTCCCTCTGCTCCAAGACATGCAGAGTCCAACTTTGAATCATGGTGTAGCTCCTATCAGGTAGCCTGATGTCAGTCATAGGCAGTGATTGATATTCACCTGCATATGAGGCCATCCTTATGGCCCCAGAATCAATAGACCAGGTGGCTGGGTTCAGGCTACAGCAAAGAAACATCTGATTAGTCTCATGAGTAGCACAGCCAAAGGATGGTCTCAGCAGATATCAGAGCCAACTAGGGCAATTTCAACTCCATGAGGTCAGCCCTAACATAGCAGTTCCTATGCTGTGGTCATGGCCAATCCTCACAGACAGGCAGCCTGAGGGCCAGTCCTGCCCACTTATATTCCAACAACAATTGAAATTCAACTATGACAGGAAGACACACACAAAACATACAAGGGGCATGCTGGGAGCACCTGGCATAGGTAAAGAGATAGACTGAACCACTTAGCCCCACAGGGCACCAACTACATAAAACTACTCAACTAAGATTGGAAGAATTAGCACATCTACCTAGTATGTAGAAACAAACATAGAGACACAGCCAAAATGAGAAAACAAAGAAAAACATCCCAAATGAAAGAAGAAAATAAAACTCCAAAACAGAACTAAAAAAGGCAACTAATCCAATAGACCCAGAGTCCAAAACATTTCTTATAAAAATATTCAAGGAATTTAGTAAAAATTTCAACAAAGTGATGGAAAATATGAACCAGTCAGAAATGAAGAATACCATAACTGAAATAAAAAATAAGCTAGAAGAAATTAACATTAGCTTGGAAGAAAGAGACTATAAAATCAGCAATTTTTAAGGCAAACTTCCAGAAAACACCTAATCATAACATCAAAAATAAAATAAAATAAAATAAAATAAAATAAAATAAGGGTAGTTTAAGGGACTTCTGCGACAACATCAAGCTTACCAACATTTGCATCATAGGAGTACCAGAAAGAAAAGAGAAATAGTAAGAAATTGAGAACATATATGAAGAAATAATGAAAACTTCCCTAACCTGGCAAATGGAAATGAAAAATAGCTAGAGTGGCAATACTTGTATTAGATGAAATAGACTTTAAATCAAAGGCTATAATAAGAGACAAAGAAGGAAATTTGTAATGATGGAATAATCCAACAATAGGATATAAGCCTTATAAACATTTATGCACTTAACAGAGGAACATTTAAATACACAAAGCACGTATCAACTGACATAATAGGAGAGATTGACAGTAATACATCCTTTAACACTCCATTTACATCAAGGGAAACATTTTCCAGACAGAAAATCAACAAAAAACCAGCAGCCTTACATGATACGTTGAACCAGATGGATTTAACTAATATTTTTAGAGCATTTTATCCCTAAGAAGCAACATATACATTCTTCAAAAGTGTACACAAAACATTTTCCATAATAGACCACATGTTAGGCCACAAAATAAGTCTCAATAAATTTAAAATGACTGAAATTATATCAAACATCTTCTCAGAGCACAATGGTATGAAACTAGAAGTCAACTGCAAGAAAAAATAAATTTAAAACACACAAATACATGGAGGATAATCAACATTCTACTAAACAATGGAAGTAATAAAGTGAAATCAAAGACAAAATCAAGAGATACCTTAAAACAAAGGAAAACAAAAACATAGTGACACCAAATATTTGGCACACAGCGAAAGCAGTCTTAAGAAGAAAATTTATAGGAATACATGCATAGCCTTAGGGAAAAAAAAATAAACAATCTAACCTTATACCTGAAGGAACAACAAAAAGAACAATAATTCAAGCTCAAAGTTAGTAGAAGGAATGGAAGAATAAATACCAGAGCAGAGATAAATGAAATAGAGTCAAATAATGATACAAAAGATCAATGAATCAAGAGCTGGTTCTTTGAAAAGATAGACAAAATTGATAAATCTTTGCCAGACTACTCAGGAACAAAAGAGAGAGAGCTAAATAAATCAGAAATGAAAGAGGAGATGTGACAACCAACACCACAGAAACACAAAGGATTATAAGAAAATATTATGAGAAATTAAATGCCACCAAATTGACAAATCTTAAATAAAAGGATAAATTTCAAGATACATTCTGTCAGACTGAATCAAGAAGAAACAGAAATCTGAATAGAATGAATACTACTAACAAAACTGAATTAGTAATTTAAAAAATCCTCAGAAACAAATGGCCTAGACCAGTTGGTTCCACAGGTGAATTTTAACTAATATGCAAAGAATAATTAACATCTATCATTCTCAAACTATTCTAAAAATCTCACGAGAATGAATGGCTCCCAACCTCATTTTATGAGGTCATTATTATTGTAATTTAAAAATTAGACAAAGACAGTACAAAAAAATGTAGGCCAGTATTCCTGATGAACACAGATGCAAAAATCCTTAACAAGATATTAGCAAACCAAATTTTGCAATCATTAAAAATATTATACATCATGGTCAAGTGGGATTTATTCTTGGGATGCAAGGTTGGTTCAATACCCATAATTCCATTAACGTGATACTTCACATAAACAAAATGAAGGAAAAAGATAAAATGATCAGATCAATAGATGCAGAAAAAGCATTTGAAAAAATCCAACATCATTATGATAAAAAAAAAGAACACTCTCAGCAAAGTGGGAATAGAGGCCACATACCACAATGTAATAAAGACCGTATATGATAGACCCATTGCTAACATCATACTCATCAGTAAAAATGTAAAAGTATTTTTCTTAAATCAGGAACAGAGCAAGGATATCCACTTTAACCATTTCTATTTAACATAGAATTGGAAGTCCTAGCCACAACAATCAGACAAGAAACAAAATAAAATAAAAGGCATACAAATTGGAAAGGAAGAAGTAAAACTAATTATTTGCAGATGACATGATACTATATAGAGAAAACTATAAATATTCCACCAAAAATTTATTAGACCTAATTAAATAAATTCCATAAAATAGGACACATAATTAATTTTCAGAAATGTGTTGTATTCCTATATACCAATATTGAATTATTAGAGAAATAAATTGAGAAAACAATCCTACTTAGAATTGCAGAAAAAAAATAAAATATCTGGAAATAAATTTAAGCAAAAAGGTAAAAGACTTAAACTTAGAAAATTATGACATTGAAGAAAGGAAATGAAGAAGACTTAAATGAATGGAAGCATATATTATGCTTATGGATAGGAAGAACCAACATCATTAAAATGTCTATATTAACCAAATTAATCTATAGATTCAGTACCATCATTATCAAAAAATTCCTATCAATGGCATGTGGGATAAAACTGAAAGCAACAAATGAACAAAACAAATAAAAACTCATAGACATCGACAACAGATTAATGGTTATCAGAAGGAAAAGGGAAAGGAGAGAAGGTAGATAAGAGTCAATATTTCAAACATATGTTGACAAAAGGAGATTTAACTTTGGGTAGTGAACACACAAAATACAGAAGTGAACATGCAAAATACAGAAGATGAATTATAGAATTGTACACTTTAAATCAAATATAATTTTATTAACCAATGTCAATCCAATAAATTTTAAAATGCACCAATGGCAATTTTTACAGAACTTGAACAAATAATCTTTTCATTTATATAGAGCCACAAAAGATCCAAGATAGCCACAACACTCTTGAGAAACAAAAACAAGTTGGAAGTATAACAATATCTGATATCATATTATACTACAAGTCTATAGTGATCAAAACGACATGGTTTTGATATAAAAACAGACATATAGATCAATGGAACAGATTAGAGAGCCCAGAAATAAAACCATGACTATATTGTCAATTGACCTATAACAAAGGAGATAAGAATATACAATGGGGATAATACAGTTTATTAAATAAATGGTGTTGGAAAAATTGGACAGATACATGCAAAAATAAAATTGGAGTACTCTCTTACATCATATACAAAAATAAACTCAAAATGGATTAAAGACAAAATGTAAGACTCAAACCATAAAATTTCTAAAATAAAACACAGGTGATAAACTCTCTGGCATTGTCCTTAGTAATATTTTTTTTCTGATATGTTGCCTTGAAAAGGAAAAAAAATACAAACTAGACTACATCAAATTAAAAGTTTTGCACAACAAAGAAAACCATCAACAAAACAAAAGACAATCTACTGACTACAAGAATATATTTGCCACTGCTATAATTAATGATGTTAATATCCAAATTTATAAGGAACTCACATAACTCAACAACAACAACAAAAATAAAACAAACAATCGAGTTAAAAAATCACAAGAGGACCTGAATAAACATTTCTCCAGAGTGAACATAGAAAAGACCAATAGACATATGAAAAGATGCTCAATGCCACTAATCATTAGAGAAATGCATATGAAAACCACGATGAGATCTCACATTATACCTGCCAGAATGACTATCATCAATAAATCAATAAACAAATGTTGGTGAAGATATGGAGAAAAGAATCCTCTTGCACTTTTTGTGGGATTGCAAATTGGTGCAGACACTATGGAAAACAATTTGGAGAAAACTTAGAAATTTCATTTGTAGATATTTGTCCAAAGATATTCAAAACACCAACATGAAAAATATATATTTTCCTATGTTCACTTCAACACTATTTACAATAGCCAAGAATGAAAGCAACCTAAGTGCCCATCAATAGATGTTCGGATAAAAAAAATGATACGTATATCCAATGTAATATTATGGTACCAGAAAAAAATGAAATCTTGCCATTTTCTAGCAACATGGATGGAACTAGATGGTATATGCTAAATAAAGTAAGTCAGACAGAGTTAAGAGAAATACCATATGATCTCAACGATGTGTGGAATCTAAAGAACAAAATAAAAAGCTTCTTCTGCACAGCAAAAGAAACCATCCACAAAACAAATAGACAACCAACTGAATGAGACAAGATATTTGCAGACAACACCTCTGATAAGTGGTTAATTACCAAAATATATAAAAACTCATACAACTCAACAACAACAACAAAAAACAAGCAATGCAATTAAAAAATGTGCAGAGGACTTGAATAGACACTTCATCCAAGAAGACATAGAAACAGCCAACAGATATATGAAGATTCTTAACTTCATTAGCTATTAAGGAAATGCAAATCAAAACCACAATAAGATAACACTCACTTATTAGAATGACTATCATTAACAGAACAAGCAGTAACAAATGTTGGAGGTTCGAGAGGTTGTGGGGAAAAAAGAACCCTCATACACTGCTAGCAGAAATGTAATTTGGTACAGCCACTATGGAAAACAGTATGAAGGTTTCTTCAAAAATTCAGAATAGAATTACCATATGACACAACAATCCCCTTTCTGGGTATCTACCTCAAAAATTTGAAAACATATATCTCGAAAGATATATGCACCCCAGTGTTCATTGCAGCATTATTCATAGTGGCAAAGACGTGGAAACAACCAAAATACCCTTCAGTAGATGATTAGATAAAGAAGATGTGGCACATATATGAAATGGAAAGTTACTCAGTCATACAAAAAAAAATGAAATGCTCCAATTTTCGATGATATTGGTGAATCTTGAGATTATGAGGCTAAGCAAAATAAATCAGATGAAAAAAGTTGAGAACCATATAGTTTCACTCATATGTGGGATATAAAAGTGAAAGCAAAAATGAACAAGACAAAGAAACAAAAACATTTTATAGACACAGACAACAATTTAGTGGTTACCAGAGGGAAAGGGGGAGGGGAAATAGATAAGTGTAAATGGTGTCAAATATATGGTGATGGGAAAAAAATTAAGTTTGAATGATGATACACAATGCAATATACATACGACATATTATTGAACTGTAAACTTGAAACCTATAGAATTTTATTAATCAATGTCACCCCAATAAATTTAATAAAATATAAAAATGAAGATCAAAGTAAAGGGAGAAACAATACAGAAATAGACCCATAGATACAGAGAACAAACTGATGGTTGCCAGTATGTTGGGAGAAATTTGAGGATCTGGGTGAGAAAAGGTGAAGGAATTAAGAAGTACAGATTAGTAGCCACAAAATAGTAATGGAGTTATAAAGTAAAGCACAGGAAATATAGTCAATATTGTAATGACTATGTATAGTATCAGGTAGGTACTAGACTAATCAGGAGGATCACTTCACACATTACATACATGTCTAAGCACTATGCTGTACACTTGAAACTAATATAAAATAATACTAAATTTCAACTCTAATGAAAAATAAAATAGTCATTGAGATGTAAGGTATAGCATAGGATATATAGTCAGTAATCTTGTAATAAATATATGTGGTATCAGACAGGTACTAGATTTATCAGAGTGATCACTTTGTACGTTATATAAATGTCTAATCACTATGTCGTACAACTGAAACTAATATAATATTGAATGTCAACTGTAATAAAAAAATTTTTTAAATAAAATGAAAAATTGTTTTACCATCTAAAGATTAATCAATGCCATTTACCAGACTAACACATTAAAGAAAAAACCTCATTCAAAATATCTTAAAGAATGCAGAAAAATGTATTTTCCAAATTCAACAGCCATTTATAATTAAAAAAAAAAAACCTCTCAAAAGCTAGAATAGAAACTTTTTAAACCTGATAATGTGTATCTGAAAAATACTCAACTTACAGGATACTTTATATTTAATATTGAAAGACAGAATGTTGTACCCCTAACATCAGGAAATGGTCAAGGATGTTTTATTATCTTTTTAAAAACACATATATTGGATATTTTAACCAGTGAAATAGGAATAGAAAATAAACAAAAGTTACAATTATGAGAAAGTCTGGAATTAAGTATACTCACAGATGACATAATTATCTACATAGAAAATTTAAAAAAAATAACAAGGAAACTGAATCAGCAAGAATTACTAAGTGATTTTGCAGAATGAAAGATCAATATATAAATCATTTCAATTTCTATGTATTTGTAATCAATTTGAAGTAAAAAAATATTTACAACAGCACAAAATTAAAGTACTTAGGTGGAAATATAACAAGATATGTGCAAGATCTGTATGCTGGGAACTACA
Organism: Eidolon dupreanum; assembly: GCA_028627145.1. Classification (NCBI taxonomy): domain Eukaryota; kingdom Metazoa; phylum Chordata; class Mammalia; order Chiroptera; family Pteropodidae; genus Eidolon; species Eidolon dupreanum. Next base: position 56,292,604 of record CM053505.1, on the reverse strand, counting down.
GAACACTAATGAAGAAAATCAATAGCGACTTAAACTATTGGAGAGCTCTTTCAGGTGCATGAATTAGAAACTTCAAATTTGTTAAGATGTCCTTTCTTCCAGATATATTTCTAAATGCAGAGCAATCCCAACAAAAATTCTAGTAAGCTTTTTGTATGTATGGATATCAACAAATTGATTCTAAAATTTACATGGAAAGATGAAGGACTTAGTACAGCCAAAATGATTTTTGAGAAAAAGATCACACAGACACACAGACACACACACACACACACACACACACACACACACACACACACACACAGCTGTAGGACTAACCCTACCTAACTTCAAGTTTTACTCTAAAGCTGCAATAATTGAGAATAATTTTTACTAGTAAAAGGATAGAAAAATAACTATCAACAGAATAATGATTTCAGAAGTATATCCACACAAATATAATCAACTGATTTTTGATGAAAACGATTGCAATGGAATTTCAATGGAGAAGTATTAGTCTTTTCAATTGATGCTGAGACCATTAATTGGTTGTCCATTTACAAAGTAATAAACTTTAACACATACCACCTAATTTATACAAAACTCACTCAAAATGTATCACAAGCATAAATATAAAACATAAACTTACAAATTTTCTAGAAGAAAGCATGGAAGGAAATCTTCATAGCCTTGTTTAAGCAAAGAACATTTAGACATGAGAGCAAAAGCCCAAATCATTAAAAAATCATAAATTTTATGAAAAATTAAAACCTTTCTCTCTTGGAAAGATACTATTAATAGAATGAGAAGATAAGGCACCAAGTGAGGAAAATATTTTCAAATCACATTTCCAAAAAGAACTTATATACAGAATATATAAACAACTCATAACTCTACACAAATATCCAATTTAAAAAGATTTAAATAGACATTTCATTAAAGAAGGTATATGGATGGCAAATAGAGATAGAATAAATGCTGAACATTACTATTTACTAGAAATATGCAAAGTAAAATCACAATAAGATATTATTACACACAATTTAGGATGCCTAAAATAAAGGCTGATAATACCAAGTGAGGATGTAATAACTGGAACTCTCTTGGTGGTAGAGAGCAGTGGTACGTTCACTTTGAAAAAATAGTTTGAAAATATCTTAGAAAGTTACTGAATGACCTAGCATTATTACTCTTAGTTATTAACCAAATGAACTCAAAACTTATATTCATACTAAAAACCTGTGTGATAACACTTTTACCAGCTTTATTCATAAAAATAAAAAAAACTGGAAACAATTCAGATGTTTCCAATAGATAAATAAACAAATCATAATATCTACTACTTAGCAATATATTTTTTTTTGCATTTTGCTATGCAAAAGAAGCTAGACTAAAAGATTATATATTGCATTGTCTGTTTATATGCCATACTAGAAAAGACACAATACAGAAGACCAATTTATATGATATTGTGGTAGTAGATACTTGACTTTATACATTTGTTGAATTCCATATAACTGTACCTGACAAAAGTTAATTTGACTAAATAAAAATCTTGAAAAATCAATTAGAATATCAGCAGAAACAAAGATGGAATGTAGACTGTCTCAAATAAATTTAACAATAATAAATATATATGGCATGACCTTATTGAATGAGTTGAGCAATAAAGCACTGAACTAAGTAACTTTGAAACTATTTTTTGCCCTGATACTGTAAGACTAAAGAGAAAAACAACTGCACACAAACAATGCACTCTAGTTGGAAAACCTGTTTCTCACAGGAGTAGGAGTTAGAAATTCTCAAACTACTTTACCTGTGTCAAAAACAAACAACCAAAAAAAAAAAAACTATTACACTGGGGTTGAACAAATAAGTAAGTATATTGAAGATAATGAGAGCCAAGTTCCTCACTACCAGAGAACAAAGTTGCAAATAAGCAGGGAAAAGGGTAGAATGAAGTCTGTTGAGCTGGATTAATAATGAAAATTTTAGTAAAAACTCATATTTTAAAATATACAGAGAAGTAGAGAAATTAACATAGATATGTACTCATGCTTGGCTTAGTATACATACTAGCTCTGTCTGCTGAGAGGGCCTATAACCTGTGGACACCCTAATAACAGTGAGCATACCTAGAACCCAGATCATAGTTTCTAAATACCATTCTCCTATAAAAGGAACCAATACTCCTTTTAAAACAGTTTAATTACAGATCTGGGCAAGGAAAACAAGATCAACATGGGATATCTTGTGGTGCTAGAAAGTAAGAAAGTGCTAGAAAAAAAGGGAAGGAGAATGGAAGCATATAAAAAAGTCACAGGAGCCAAACTGAAAGAGCTCTCAAGGGCTGAAACAGGAACAATTTGACCAATAATGTAAATAAAGATGTTAACAGATTATAAACCCCAAATTAAGTAAATATCCATGAGCTCACACAGATATAAATGATTAAATAAATAAAGGGAGAAAATGTGAAAACTCTTATAAGAATCCTAATTAATAAATGTTGAATTAATGAGGAAAATAAAAAATCCCCATCAAAATGCTATAGTAGTAATTGCCAGAAGCAAGATCCACCAATAAGTGCTAAAACTAGTGGGCAGAATTTCAGGTAGGAAACATTTTGGGCATAACCTCAAGCTCTTACAAAATATTTATTAATTATGAATTGAAAATTAAGAACTTTACAGTGGAAAACCTGGCTAATATCACCTTAACTAAAGTTAATATGACCAGTAATAAGACATGTATTCCTTTCACTGAAAGGCTCACGTGACCTCTGTGGTAATCTTCACCATAATGAATAACCTTGAGAAATTACTCAAAAGCATCAGAGAAATTCAAATAAAGGAGTATTCTGTAAAATCATTGACCAGTATGCATTAAAATGTTAAGTTTAAGAAAGACAATGGAAACCTGGGAAACTATCATAGATTGGAGGAGATCAAGGGGACACACCCACAAAATGCAATGTGAGATCCTGAATTGTCCTATAATATAGTGGAAAAAATGGTGAAATCTGAATAAAGGCTGCCATTTAGTTAATACCATTATACTAAGACCTTAGTTTTGATGATTATACTATAGATATGTAAGATGCTAATGTTAGGGGAAGTTGGATGACAAATATAAAAGTATATGGGAACTGTCCGCACTATCTTTGCAACTTTTTTATGTTTAAAATATTTTATATAAAAAGTTAAAAATAAAATAAAAATGGTTAAAGTTCACTATTCTGAAGCGCAGCCACAAGAACAAATAATGTCTTGGACTCAGGATTAATTTTCATTGCTGAAACTTGTGTTGCAAATTTAAATATCTGGGAGATAAGAATGAAAATATTTTCAGGAAAAAAAAATAGAAAAAAAATACCTTACCTGTATAGTACTTTATAGTTTCACATAGTGTTTATTTGCTTTTAAATAAAGTTTTGTTTCAAAAGTATCATTTTCTTCATTATATAAAAAGGCAAACTAAGGTTAAGAGAAAGTTTATTTTCCCTAAGTACACAGCTAATTAGTCACAGAATTGCAAATTTAATACAAATATTCTACTTGAAACTTTGTGTATATTTTATTAACCAAACCTGGTATGAATTTACCCTATATTATTGCTGAAATATACTTTATTCATTGAAGACTAATAGTTCTTGGCTAATATCTCTTTATACAGTACAATTTATCTAATATATTCATAAGTTTAAGAAATTTTTTTACATTCTAACTAAAGAAATATAGTGGATAAAATCACCCCTTAAATGATGAGCTTCTGAAATCACTTTTATTTGGGTTTCATTAATTTGGGGGGGTTATTAATTTTTTGTGTCATTATTATTAAAAATTATTGGGGCAACATTGATCAACAAAATCCAGTAAGTTTCAAGTTTACAATTTTATAGTGTGTTGTATATATATTACATTGTGTCTTCACCGTCCATAGTTAGATTTTCTTCTATCACTTCATATTTGATCCATTTTATTTCTATCTTCCTTCCCACCCTTCCCTCTGGTAACCACTAGTCTCTGGTTGATGTCCATGAGTCTATTTGTTTGTTTGTTTTTTAGATTTATATTCCACATGAGTGATATCCTGCGGTTTTCAACTTTTTCTTTCTGACTTATTTAGCTTAGTATGAAATCACTTTTTAAGAAACAAATTTATTTTGCTTTAATTTCAATATTATTTACAGTGAGTGTTTGATATCTATTTGTTCATAATTATCTTCCATATGAAGATTTAAATTTTTACATTTGAGTTTGTAAACTCCTTTACTAAGGCTGTGTATTGGGCCTTAGATCTGTTTGTATTTATTCATTAGTGTGTTGCTAATTAAAAATGTGTTTAATTAAACTTGTAAAAAAGAAAGACTTAAGAGGAGAATGAACATGTTGAAATTAAGGACCCCTAGGCTATAAAATAATTTCAACAGTTAAGCTGTTAAAAATAATGTGGGTAGCAAGAGTGTTAAAAGTATCTATCACTTACTGCAAGGTATGAAATGCAAAACAAAGTGTACATGTCAAGTATGGCAGGTAACATTAAATAATATTTTTCTAACTGAAATTATATATAGAAATTTGAGTCATTTGGTTTGTGACTAATTCCTTAGATCTTAGTATCATACCTATACATATTGCAGTCTGATAACCTAGTAGAATTCTTGACTATATAATTGAGTCAAGCTTGTCATTATTAATACAAACATGATGGTTTTCAATTCTTTACCATTAACTGCTAAAGTTAGTAATGATTAAATTTTAGTGTTTATTTGTTTATTTTTTGAGGTATTGCACTTCAAAAATGAGTCAGTATAATATCTCTATTCATGATCTAGTCCTTGGATAAATTGTGCAACAGGTAGATTTTGCCTTTGACATCCTTGTGCATTTTTTTTTTTTTTTGCATTCTGGAGCTCCTATTACCTCTATACTTTTTGGTGCTCTCATATTGCTTTTGCTTTCACTAATTCCCCAATGATAGTGCCCCATTGATGAGCACATATGCCTAGTATAATTGATATTCCAAAATTGCATGTTCGCTATTTTTAGATCTGCCAGTCAAAATCTTTTTCCTTCAGATTGTAAGAACTAAGCTATTTTCTTGTCTGTAAATCATCCAGTTACTCAGATGCACAATAAGATAAATCACTGTTCCTAGTCATCTTACAAATAGAGAACACTTATTAACCAAAAAGCATGTTTGGGTATGGTGATGGAAAAAAATAACAAAAGAGTAGAAAGATCTGCAATAAACAGGTTTAAAAGTGTGCTACTTAAAAAGTAAGAGTTCTCAGATCAGAAGAATTAAATGAATCTGCAAAAATCAGGCCAGAGAAATAAGCAGAGCAAAATACAAGCTATTTTGGGTATCACCAATGGATAAGTGGAAACAAACAAGAAAACAACAATTTAAAAAAAAAATGACAATTATTGGAGGCATGAAATACATTATTTAACTTATTTATTAATTTTTATATTGTTTTATAAAATATATATTGAGTTTCTACTACATACAGATTCTGTGCCAGATGTCAGGGGTTACATGGTGAGTGAAACAAGGCAGTTTCTATTTTCATGAAGTTTACTGTTTGTTGGGGGAGACAGGCATTGATCAAATAATCATACACATTTCTATGATGTAAAGATGAATGGGTCAAGAGAAAACAAAAACATTTTACTTCTTCAAGAAGTTAAGAAAACTATTTTCTGAGGAAATGATGTTTGAGCTGAGGTCATAGACACCAGTAAAGGTAAAGATGAAAGAATATGAATGATAAAAGAAACAGCATGTTGAAAATCCCAGTGATGGGAGAAAGCATGTATAATATAAAAGAGAGGAAGAAGGCTAGTTTGGCTGCAGCAAGGACAGCAAGAGAGAATGTATAGATATTAAGCCTAATTGGAGTTAGATCACACAGGACTTTGCATGTTTTTAAGCTGTTTTTTTTTTTCTTAAGAGTGACAGGGAGCCATTGAAAGGATTCAAATAGGTGGATGATATGACCAAAATTGTAATATTCGAGAGGGAAGATGAAGTAGAATGTCCAGAGTGTCAGAGGAACAAGAAAGCAGTGAAAGATTCAATAGATATTTTACCAATAGCAGAAATTGGACAAGTAGTTGAAGAAGAGTGAGCTAATTACAATAATCCATAGGTTTTGTATAGCATAAGAGGACAGATGTCTTCTTTTCATTACGTATCCTAAACTGCCCTGTTTCACTCTCACAGTCTGAAGAGAAATGAGACTTTCAGCAATTTTTGTACTTCATAGTTTATTACTGTAAATCCCTTTATGAAGGTATGTTAGAAAACTGACCATCACAACTAAATATTGTAACTTATACTAAATAATATAGTTCTTCATTTATACATATGAAAAAAGCCATTAGACTTTTGATGAAAACTGACAGCACTGAATGTACGAACCGATATTACCAGCGGAATTTTTCCATTACCCCAGAAAAATAGAGAAAAAATTCAAGGAACTTTAAAAGTATAAATATATTTTGACTCTGAAAAGTATTTAAAATGTATTAGCAAATCAAATTTTTCAAGAAAAATATGTACAAATTGGTTAAAAGTATGCATTAATAAGTTCAGGCTGACATAAAAAATATCATGTACTGGGTAGTTTAACAATGGAAATTTATTTTCTTACAGTTCTGAAGTCTGAAAGTATGAGACCAGGACACTAGCCCAGAGGGGTTTGGGTGAAAATTCTCTTCCTGTCTTGCAGTCAGCCACCTTCTTGCTATGTCTGCACATGGTGGTAATAGAGGGACCCACACTTATAACCTCAGTTAGCATGAATTACCTCCTTGTAAGTCTAATTTCTAAAAAGAGTCACATTGAGTATTAGGACCTCTACATATGATTTTGGCAGAGGCAAAATCCAGTCCAAAGAAAAGTGCATAATGGTTTTAGAAATATGAAAGTGAAAGTCAAATAACTATGTATCTTGGAACCTAGGAGATTCAAGAGGGTAGTGCACCCATAAAAAAATAGCAAGATGCTCTATAAAAAAGGGAATAGAAAAAAATTAATCAACAATAAAATGTAAAAAATAAAGAATCTCTGATAATGGGCTAAATAACAAAATAAATATAGCTTAAAATACAATTAAGATATTCTTTAAATATGAGATAAAGAGTTGCAAAATATTACAAAAATAAAAGCCATATAGCATACAAGAATTAGTTCCAAAATCATCTAATAGAAGTTCCAGAAGAGATAAAAAGGAATGAGCTTGTAATTAAAGAATCAACTTTATCAATGCTAAAGAAAGGAATATTTCTTAAATGTAAAGGGCATACTTAGTAACAATCAAGATAATTAAAAAATACTAGATAAATTCTGGAAATATTTCAATCTATGACTGAAAAGCAAATTATATAAGTTTTCAGAGAAAAAAATGTATTAATAACAACTAATATCAGAATTACATCATTTCATTTAATGTAAATAAAATAGTAGGGAGTACAGCAATAGTTATCAAGTTTAGTTACAGAGTCATTTTGAAGCAATAGTTTAAAACAAGTTGAAACTACTATTCAAATATGAGGACACAATTAAGAATATTTTAAACATTTAGGAATCAAAAACTTTCCACCTAATAACTCTTCCTGGAAGAAACAAAATCAAAGAAATGATATAAAAAATGAATCAAAAGAATTTAGTGAATTCTAAAATTATTTTTTAACTTAACAGTGAACTTTAAACTATTTTGATGAATGAATGCTTAAAACGTAGAGAAACAATGAATAATTATTCATCTTATAGATATTAAACAGCAGATGATTAACAAAATAAGAGATGGAAGAGGAATTAAGTAAAAATCTATCCAAAAATTTTTGTCATATTCATGGATATTTCTCAGTGTTGAATAAAAAATATAGAAACTAGGATTAATTGTTTAACTAGATTTAATGACATAAAGTTGAATAATAAAATACAGGTATAAGATTTTCCAATTACTAAATGATAAAGGTGGGAAGGGCTCCATAGCTGAGTGGTTAGAGCACTGTTCTTGTAAATAATAAAGGAGAACAAGGACAACTCAATCAAATCAGAAAAATTAATGAAGGGAAACATAAGAAAAACAACTCCTAGGCACAGTTAAGCAAAAATATGTTGTATGACACAAATATGATCTCATAACTCAATATTCAAATGCATGTATGTGTTAAATCTCCAAATTCCTTCTTTACTTTTTTAAAGTCATGCTTAAATGGAGGGAGACTTAAAATAATGGCAAGTATATATAAAACATACAAAAAATACACAACATTTCTATTAGTCAAGATTAAATCCCGAGTAAGAAAATCATTAAATTAATGAAGAGAAATATTTACATATTTTCAGTTAAGAAGCTATAATAAGTCTATTTATGTAGCAAATAATAAAGCAAATAAATATTCCTAAGAAATTTTAAAATAAATATTTAATTATCTTTGGGTTCAGAAATATATCTAAAGAATATACACAATCTAGAAGTTGCAAGGAAAGATTATAAATTTTAATTTATGAAGATTTCTTTGTAGCAAAAGACAGCATAAACAAAATTAGAAAACAGGATGTAGGACTGAAGAAGGCACATACAATGTATGTCACTGAAAAAGGGTATGTACCCAAATATATAAAAGAATTTTAGAAATTATTAAGAATCTGGCAATCAAGCTCATAAAGTATGAACAAGGCACTATCTTTCCATTTCTTCGTGTCTTCTTCAGTTTCTTTTAATAATATCTTATAGTTTTCAGTGTATAGATCTTTCACATGTTTCTTTGTTTCTAGGTATTGTATTTTTATTGTTGCAATTACAAAAGGAATTGTTTTTATTTCTTTCTCTAAAAATTAATTGCTGGAGTATAGGAACACTATGGTTTTTTGTACATTGATTTTGTGTCCTGAACTTTACTGTATTTGTTCATTGTTTCTAATAGTTTTTTAGTGGAGTCTTTAGGGTTTTCAATATAGAAAATTATGTCATCTGCAAAAAGTGACAATTTGATTTTTTTATTCCCAATTTGGATGTCTTTTATTTCTTTCTCTTGCCTGATGGCTCTAGCTAGGACTTCTAACACAATATAGAATAATAGTAGTAGAGCCACTATGAAAAACAGTATGGATATTCCTCAAAAAACTAAGAATAGAATTATTATATGATTTAGCAATCTTTCTTCTGGGTATTTACCCAACAAACTTGAAAACATTTATCTGCAACAATATATGCACCCCGATGTTCATAGCAGAATTATTCATGGTGGCCACAACATGAAAACAAATGAAGTGTCCTTCGATAGATGATTGAATAAAGAAGATATGCTACATATATACAATGGAATATTACTCAGACATAAGAACAAATGAAATACTGCCATTTGCAACAGCATGGATGGATCTTGAGATTATCATGCTAAGCGAAATAAGTCAGACAGAAAAAGTTGGGAACCATATGATTTCACTCATATGTGGGATATAAAATTGAAAGCAACAAACAAACATGACAAACAAACAGAGACATATGGACATGGACAGAGGATTAGTGATTACCAGGGTAGGGGGCGATAGATAGGGGTAAAGGGGCCCAAATTTATGATAATGGAAGGAAATTTAACTTTGGGTGTTAAACACACAATGTATATACATATAATGTATTACTAAATTGTACACTTTAAACCTATTTTATTAACCAATGTCACCCCAATATTTTTAATTAAAAATATTTAAAATAATGAGCAAGAATAATTAATAGCAATTTAAACAGGGACAAATTACAAACACTTGAAATGTTGCTCAATCTCACTAGTAATTTGGTAATACAAATCCAAACAATATTAAGTCTATTTTCACCTCTTGGATTTCCTATAGATACATTACAGTCTAAAGATTGGATACTAGAAAAACTTAAACCTGTTTTTGGCTATTCACAAAGCTGTCATCAGAACACTAAAATGTGCCTACATTCATAGCTATCTCACCAAATAACTACCTTAACATGTTTTTGATGAATGAATCTTATTGGAAGACTCTTATTTATACACAAAACTCTAGCTACAAAGGAATGTTAGAAATATAAGAAAATATTTGTAGCATTTTAGCCACTGAAATAGAGGAAGACACACTAGAGATTATTGAAATAAATGTTCAGTGAGCCAATACACCATATTCACTACAAACGCTGACATAAATGTTAAAAAGTTCTTTTCGAAAGTAAAACCTTAGAGGTTTTCCTATTAACAAAATAAGCAAAAAATATTTTCTACCAATGCTATCATTTAATAGTGTGGTGCAAGATCAAGCACACAACAAGAAAACAAATTTCCTTCCAAAAACAAAATTGGAATGTATGTAAAAGAAAAAGAAAACTGTCAATATTTGCAGAAAATTTATTGTCTATCTAGAAAATCCACGTGAATCAGCTGAAAAATTACTAGAATGAGTGAGTTTCTTAATACATTTGATCATAAGATCAGCATACTAAAGTTTATTAATTTAAGGTTTTCAGAATTAAAATAATGTTTTTGTATGTAAATTATGAGATATCATATGTTAAATTATACTACAAAGTTGCTTTATTTATCTGTTGAGGAAAGAAACATAGGTCCCTCTTTGTGATATACCAAAACATTTCACATCATGATGTTTGGTTTCATCTCCAACATGTAAAGAACTTGGAAGTCATCAGTCTTTCACTACAACAGTAAACAACTAGGCAAAATGAAAATAAATGACTTTTCTTAACCCATCATAAAACTGAGTTTGTAGGGCAAACTGTAATCCAAAAATCTAGAGAGACAGGTACATCCGGAAAATCACAGCTGAGATCTGCTTAACTGGAACAGAAGTCATTGGAGACAAAATGGTAATTATGATGAATTGGTCAAGGCTGGAACTAACATGAAAGTGAGAAATTCTTGAGAACCACAGATTATGAAGGCACCCAGATTTTTATGGCTATTATTTCCAGGAACCTACTAATTTCTTATGTTGAAGATCCAAGAAAGATTTCATCATGAACATGGCCAGGAAAAGGAAAGAGTAAATACTGTGAGTTATATCCATAGACTTCTCTACAACAAGTTCCTACTCTCTAGGGAAAAATACTTCTCCAGAGCCTTTTAATAGTTGAAGGAAAGAAATTCCTCTACCTCAAGGCTTCTCTGGTCTTCTGGCATCACTTAAGAGAAAAACAAACAAACAAAATGAACATAGTCATTACACATAGTCACATAGTAAAAGTACGGGGCAAGGATAAAAGAAGTATCTGATGAAGAAACACTTGTGAAAGTCACAGACCCATGGCACAGGGCCTTTAAATGCTAAGATTTGATCAGAGGAGTATAGAATGCTTCCTCTCCCCTATACTGTATCATCACACTAACAGTTTTCTGATATAATGACAAGGGATTAAACTGAGAGAGCTGAAAAGCAGAGGTCATCTTTGAGGAAGAGTACTTAGGGACACTCAAAGGGAAAAAAAGGCAAAACCAAGAACACTAGATAAATTGAAGCCTCTGGTAGGTACATTATAGCTATAGCAAACATTAAACAGTCAAATTCCTAGCCAGAATAACATATATTCTCATAGCAAACATCTATTTACCACATTTCCTCTTACCTGAAATATCATGTACAGCATTCAATAAAAAAAAAATTTAAGGCACACCAAAAGATAAGAAAAATATAATTTAAAGAGAAAAAGTGATCATTAAGATATGATACAGACGATGGAATTATTGGACAGAATTTTAAATAAAAGTGATTAGTATGTTAAAGGCTCAAATGGAAAAAAATTGACAACAGGCTACAACAGATAGATAATATAAGTAGAGATAGGTAAAATCTAGAATGAATCAAAACTAAATGGCATTTTAAAAAAAGCTGTAAGAGAAATAAAGAATGTCTCATGTAAACTCATTAGAAGAATTGGCACAGCTGAAGAAAAAAAAACAGTGAGTTAGAAAATACTTACCAAACTGAATGGCAGAGAGTAAAAAGGGTGAAAAAAAGCAGAGCAGTTATCCAAGATCTATGGGACAACTGAAATAGTCATAATTAAAATATTACATATATAATTGGAATACCAAAAGTAGGAGAAAGAAAAGATTGAGAAGAAAAAGTATTTGAGTTAATAAAGCATAAGAACTTTTCAAAATTAATGACAAACACCAAACCATAGATCCAGAGAGACCAGAGAATGTGAATTGGGAGAAAAATGAAAGGAAGGAAGGAAGGAAGGAAGGAAGGAAGGAAGGAAGGAAGGAAAGAAGGAAGGAAGGGAAAGGAAAGGAGGGAAGAAGGGAGGGAGGAAGGAAGGAAGGAAGAATAAATATAAAGGAAGGAAGGAATTAGGGAAGGAAGGAAGGAAGGAAGGAAGGAAGG
>CM053505.1:56205791-56280138 GCA_028627145.1 Eidolon dupreanum | reverse complement strand
AAAAAAAAACAAAATGGCAATGTTTTCCTTCTTTTTAGTAATTATTTTAAATGTAAATGCATTAAATTCTCTCATCAAGAGATACAGGTGGGTAATAAAAATGATCCAAGTATATGCTGCCTATAAGAGACTCACTTTTTTTTTCTGGCTTTATTGAAATAAAATGAACAATTAGTTCCTTGTATGTACATTGTACAATTCAATGAGATTTTTTTTCAATTATAATTGGCATACAATAATATACCAGTTTCAGTTGTACAGCATAGTGATCAGAGATCCACATAATTCTCAAAGTGATCATCCCACTAAATCTAATACCATTCTTCCCTCTTACATATTTATTACATTATTAACCATCTTCTCCATGCTACACTCTACATCTCCATGTCTATTCTGCAACTATCCATTTGTACCTCTTAATTCTTTTGCCTTTTTTTTTTTTGCCATCATCTCCAACCTCCCTCCTATCTAGTGGCCTTCAAAATATTCTTTGTATTTATGAGTTTATTTCCACTGTTGTTATTGTTGTTTATTTTGTTCTTTAGATTTCTCATGTACGTGAAAATATATTTGTCTTTTCCTACCCAAACTATTTCCTTCAGCTCAGTACACTCTATGTCCATCAAGGCAATATCTTTTTCCATACCCTTCCTCTTAGACTGTGCATGTCTTTTAATGTAAAGTGAGTCTCTTATAGGCAACACTGAACCCACACACTGGGACAGGGAAGGGCTCAACAGAGGAACAATGGATACCACTGGCACTTCTGTACAGAGCAAGCCTCAATTCTGGTCCTCACTCCAACTCAGTGTCCCCCTGTAAGTTCCTGGCTCCCCCCAGAGCATCCAACCCAGTGTTCATGCTCAGATGAAGCAGGTCTGTCACCACAAAAGTCCACTTGTGAACAGGGCCCCTTTAAGAGGCATCTGCAGCTTCTGGGTGCTGCTGCTGCAACCTCTGTCTTACTCAGCTGCTCTGACTATGTCTTCACTCCCTTCTACCTTCTACCATTGCAGGCTGATTATTTCTCTCCCTCATTGTAGTGCTTCTGTTCCTTTAGATCTCAGGTGATTTTCCTTGCTGTTTGCTCCTTGTTTCTGTCACAACTTTGATTTGGTCATAAGAGGGATGAACAGAGCCTCTATCATCTATACCATTTTTTTTCTCTCATTCTGAGAGACTCATTTCAGAGTTAAGAACACACAGGCTGAAAGTAAAGGGATATACACACACACATACATATACACACATACACATAAACATACAATTATATACATATATACATACATATACATATATATACATACATATACATACACACATACATATATATACACAAAAAAAGACAGCAGATGAAACTATACATATATCAGACAAAACAGTCTTTAAGTCATAAACTGTCATCAGAGACAACAAATTACATTCCATAATAATAAAAGGGTCAAATCAACAGAAAGATGTAACACTTATAAATATATATGCACTCAACATCAGAGCAACAAAATACATAAAGCAAACACTGACAACACTAAAGAAAGAGACAGCAACAAAATAATAGTAAGAAATTTCAATACTCCACTTTTAGTAATGGATAGATCATCCAGAAAGAAAATCAATAAGAAAACAGAAGACTTAAAACTGTAGATTAAATTAACCTAGCAGAATATATATAGAACTTTCCCCTCAACAGCAGCAGAATATGTATTTTCAAGCGCATGTAAAACATTCTCTAGGATAGTTCACATGTTACATCACAAGTTTTAGCAAACTTAAGAAGAACAAAGTTATGCCAAGTATGTTTTCTGACCAGAATTGTATGAAACTACAAATGAAAAGCAGAATTGAAAATATCACAAATATGTAGAAATCAAACAATTTCAATAATCAACAGCATTAATTTGACAATCATTGCATCAAATAAGAAATGAAAAAGCAAATTTGAAGATATCAGTAGACAAATGAAAATTGAAACCTTACATACTACAACTTAGGGAATATAATAAAAGCAGTAGTAGGAGAGAAGATTATAGCAATAAACATGTACATTAGAAAAGAAAAAAATCTCAATAAACAATCCACATTTATACCTCAAGGAACTAAAAAAAAAATTAAGCTGAAAATTAGCAGAATAAAGGTAAAAATAAAAATTAGAGCAGAAATAAATAATATTGAGACTAGAAAATAATAGAAAATCAATAAAACTAATAGGTTTTGCATTTAAAGAAAAAAATTGACAGACCTTTTGTTAGACTGAGTAAAAAGAAATTCAATACAATCATCTGAAATAAAAAAAAGACATTATAACTGAAGCTACAGAAATTTTAGAAGTCACTAGAGACTACTACGAATAGTTAGAAACCAACAAATTGAATAACCTAGAAAAAAGATAAATTCCTAGATATATACAACATGTTAACACTAAGTCATGAAGGAGTAGAAACGCTGAACAAACTGATAATGAATAAGATCGAATCAGTAATCAAAAATGTCTTAGCAAAAAAAAAAATTTAATTTAATTTAATTTAAAAAAAAACACTCAGGACCAGATGGCTTCACTAGTAAATTCTTCTAAACTTTTGAAGAATGATTAATATTAATCCTACTCAAACTCTTCGAAAAAACAGAAGAGGAGGGAAAACTTCCAAACTCATTTATAAGGCCAGCATTACTCTGATACCAACCCAGACACAAACAGTACAGGAAAAGAAAATTACAGAGTAGTATTGTTGATGAACATTTATGTAAAAATTCAAAACAAAATACTAGCAAACTGAATTCAATAGTACATTAAAAAGATCGTACACCGTGATTAAGAGGATTTTATCCCTCTGACACAAGCCAATATGCACAAATCAGTGTTATACACTGCATTAATAGATTGCAGGATATGATTCACATGCTTTTAATAGATGCAAAAAAAAACATTTGACAAAATCAACACTCATTTATAATAAAAACAATCAACAAATTAGGTATAGAAGGAATATACTTCAACATAATAAAAGCCATATATGACAAGGTTATAGCTAACATCACACTCAATGGTGAAAGACTGGAAGCCTTTTTTTCCAAACTCAAGGAACATGACAAAGATCCCCACTCTCAACACTTCTATTCAATATTGTACTGGAAATCCTAGCCAGAACAATTAGGCAAAAAAAATAAAATAAATAAATAAATAAATAAATAAATAAATAAATAAATAAATAAAAGAAAGAAAGAAAGAAAGAAAAAGAATCCAAATCAGAAAAGAAGTAAAGTTATCTCTTTTAAATCAATGACTTCAGGAAAGTTGCAGCATTTAAAATCAACATGCAAAAATCAATTGTTTGATACAATAACAATGAAACATTCCGAAATGAAATTAAGAAAGCAATCCCATTTACAATAGCATTGAAAGGAATAAAATATTTACGAATAAACCTTAGCAAGCTGGTAGAGAACGTATACACTGAAAACGAAAAAAAAAAAAAACTACATTAAAGGATACACAGATAAATTAAAAGACATTCTTTTTTATAAATTAGAAGAATTAATATTGTTAAAATGTTTATACTACTTAAAGTAATCTATAGATTATATGCTATCTCTAAAAATATGATGATGACACTTTTTACAGACATGGAAAAAACAATCCTAAAATTCAAATAAAATCTCAAAAGACCAAGAATATAAAAAAGCAATTTTGAGAAAGGATAACAAAACTAGACACATCTCACTTCATTATTTTAAAACAACTACAAAGCAATAGTAGTTGAAACAGTTTGGTACTGACATAAAGACAGACATATAGATAAATAGAATAAAATAGAGAGCCTAGAAGTAAATTCATGCATATATAGTCAACTTATCTTTGACAAGAATTCCAAGAGCACAAAATGGGTAAAGGATAGCCTCTTTAACAAATGGTACTGGGAAAACTGGATTTTAATATACAAAAAAATATATACTGTATTTATGCTTTGGCCATAACATTAGGAGCAACTCAAAAAGGATTAAAGTCTTGAAACATAAGACATGTAACTATAAAACATCTGGAAGAAAATATATGGACAAGCTTCCTGACATTGGTATTGGCAATGATTTTTCAGATATAACACCAAAAGCACAGATAACAATAGAAAAGAAGAGAAGTGGGACTATATCATAGAATGTGTAGATAAAATAAAAATTTTATTTTTCTTCTTTTTAATTAATATAAATGATAACAGTATTGTCAATTACTTAAATAATAGCAAAAATCTATTTATGTGTGTGAGTGTGCATATATATATATATATATATATATATATATATATATATATAATGTATGCTTATGGATAAATGAAATGAATGACAGCAATGATGCAAGATAAGGAAGAGAGAAATTAAAAGTATTTTGTTATTTTTACAAAATTCAAAGGAAACATGGCAGAGTAAGAGATGTCCCCAGATCTCTACCCTTGAAACAACAAGCCGAACATCTAAAATTCAACAAAAAACAGCCAAACAGCTCACCAGCATGTCTGAGTGTGGGATCTGTGCATAAGAGCTACCACAGGTCAGAACCCTGGGTGTTGGACGGTGGACTGGGAGAATTAAAAAAGCTGCCTCTCGAAGCCACCAGAGTTCAATGCAAGGGGAGAGGGAGAGAAGAAGATGCAGTGACTTCCCTGAACACCCCTACCTGGGAGAGCATGTGAGTTACAGTCAGCCAGCAGCAGTGCCCACTCATCAGGGCAGAAAGCAGAGAAGCAAAAAAGCAGAGAAACAACAGTTGATTTTTACAGGAGTGGTTCCAAAGCAGAGGCTGAGCCGCAGCCCCCATCGCCCAGCCCAGAAGGTCCCTCCCTCCATACCCGCTGAGAACATACATTGCAGAGCCCCAGGGGAATCTGAATAAACACTACCAAAACTGTTTCTAACAGTGACAGGAACTGAAAATGAGAGTAGTGAGCATGATTAAATATCTACAAAAAAATAAAGGTATTATATAAAAGCATTATTAAGGTTTTATATAAAGCGTTGATCTAAGAGGCTTAGACACCACCTACTGGAAACCAAAAAAAAAAAAAGTACCTTCTTTGCAGCAGGCTAACGAGAGATTATATAATAAATTTTCTTTCTGGAAAAAAAAGCAGAATATATTTCAATTAATGCCCAGGTGGAGAAATAGTTCATTAAACACCATGAACAACCAAGGTGACAAGGCATCTCAGAAAGAAAGAGAAAAATTTCCAGAAAATGAGCTTACAGACATAGAAATACGCGACTTAAATGACAGAGAATTCAGGATGGCACTTCTGAAAAAGCTCAGTGAGTTCTGAAACAAGTCATATCAACAATTTCAGGAATTGAAAAAACCACTAAATGAGCAGAGCAAGGGGACTGAAATCCTTAAAAAGAACCAAACAGAACTTCTGGTGATAAAAACAACAACAATAACAACAACAAGAACAACAACAATACTGCAAGAGTTGAAAAATGAAATAAGAACCTTGGAAAATAAAGTCAACAAAATGGAGGAAAGCATAAGTGAGATTGAAGACAGAAATCTAGAAATAAGTCAGAAGGAAGAAGAGAGAAACTGAACAATGAAAAATAATGAAAGAGAAATACAAGAACTAGGTAATAACATCAGGAGAGGAAAGTAAGTATAATGGGCATTATTGAAGGCAAGGAAAAGGAGCAGTGACTACAAAGTATTCTTAGACAAATAGTTTGACAATAATTTCCCAAATCTAAGAAATGAGCTAGAGCTTGGAATTAAAGAAGTCAACAGAATACCCAATTATCTCAAACTAAAAATGCCTTCACCAAGACACATTGTATTAAAATTATTACAAATCAATGACAAAGGCAGATTTTGCAGAGAAGTCAGGGAGAAGAGAACAGTAACTTATAAAGGAAAACCCATTAGATTATTCTCAGACTTCTCAGTGCAAGCCAGAAAGAATGAAATCACATATTTAAACTATTAATTGAAAGAAACTACAAGCATAGAATAAGGTATCCAGTTAAGCATGCCTTTAGATATGAAGGAGAAATAAATACTTTTCTAGGCATACAAAAATTGAGGGAATTCTCCAATATGAGGCCTGCACTACAGAAAATACTGAAAGGGATAAGTTCACCTGAAACAAAATGACAAAAAAAAAAATAGAAGTGAATTGATCATCAAGCAAATAAAAGAAGTGCAAACCTTACTAAGAGCAGACCATTACATGCTTAAAAAATAAGACAATTGCTATAGCAAGATAGTAATGAATGCTGAGCATACATAGAGACAAATTGAGATAACAATGACTGAAAAGAGAAGGATTCGAATATCTACATTTGCAAAGGAAAATGAAGATAAGGCACATGTGCAGAAGAAAATGGAAGACTGTGTATGTATATGTGTGTATGTATGTGTATATATATATATATATATATATATATACACATACACACAACAATCCTTTATATATTCCTGATGGTAACCATATACCAAAGATTCAGAACCAAAATAAATAACATAAAACAAGAAGGACCAGAGGAAAAACTCACAAAAGCCAACCGAGATAATGAAAACATAAATGCAAAAAAAAAAAAAAAAAAAAAAAAAAAAATGGAAGCAATGAAAACATCCAGCTACCAGAAAGCAAAAGATAAAATGGCTATAAGAAGACCTCATATTTCAATAATCACCTTAAATGTAAATAAACTGAACTCAACAATAAAAAGGCACAGAGTTGCAGAATGCATCAAAAAACAAACCCCAACTATATGCTGCCTTTGGGAGACATATCTCAACTCCAAAGACAAATATAGACTCAAAGTGAAAGGGCAGAAAATGATATTTCAAGCAAATGGCATTCAGAGAAAAGCGGGAGTAGCGGTACTAATATTGGACAAATTAGACTTCATCTCAAAAAGGGAAAGATAAGGAAGGACATTTCATAATGATAAAGGGAATCATGAACCAAGAAGACATAACACTTATTAATATCCATACTATCAATCAGGGAGCCATGAAACATGTAAAGCAATTACTAAAGGAACTAAAGGGGGAAACAGACCAAAACACTATCATAGTAGGGGACCTAAATACCCCACTGTCAGATATGGACAGCTTATCCAAAGATAAAATCAATAAGGAAATAACATTCTTAGATGACACATTAGACCAAAAGGACATAATTGACATTCACAGAGCTTTTCATCCCAAAACAACTGCTTATACATTCTTCTCTAGTGCACACGGAACATTCTCAAGGATCGACCACATACTAGAACACAGAGATTGCCTCAACAAATACAAGAGGGTTGAAATCTTACCAATCATATTCTCTGATCATAATGTTTTGAAACTAGAGATCAGCTGCAGAAAAGAAAGCAGTAAGAACCACAAATACATGGAGATTGAACAACATGCTACTGAAGAATTACTGAGTCAAGGAAGAAATAAAAAGAGAGATCAAGAGATACATAGAAATGAATGATAATGATAGTACAACATATCAAAACTTTTAGTACATGGCAAAATTGGTCATAAAAGGAAAATTCATATAATTACAATCCTATTTCCAAAAAAAAAAAAAAAAGAACAAGCCCAAATAATGAAGTAACACTTCATCTTAAAAAGAAAAAAAAGAAAACTAGAAAAGGGAGAACAAATGAGGAAAGTCAGCAGAAGGAAAGAAACAATTAAAATTAGAGAAGAAATAAATGAAATTGAAAACAAACCATAAAAGAACAATAGAAAA
The DNA here is from genome assembly GCA_028627145.1 of Eidolon dupreanum. Classification (NCBI taxonomy): domain Eukaryota; kingdom Metazoa; phylum Chordata; class Mammalia; order Chiroptera; family Pteropodidae; genus Eidolon; species Eidolon dupreanum. The sequence goes on along the minus strand of CM053505.1, from coordinate 56,272,411 downwards.
ATAAATGCAACAAAGAGCTGGTTCTTTGAGAAAGTTAATTAAATTGATAAACCCCTAGCTAGACTCACTAAAGAAGAAAGAGAAAGGACACAAATAAACAAAATCAAGGATGAAAGATGGGAATTTTTAACTGACATTGCAAAAATACATGATTGCTCTAGTTATGACTTCTGGCACTATATTGAATAAGAGTGGTGATAAGGAACAGCCTATCTTGTTCCTTATCTCAGAGGGAAGGGTTTTGGTTTTTCACTGATAAGTATGCTGTTAGCTGTGAATTTGTCATATATGGACTTCATTATGTTGAAGTATTTTTCTTCTATACCCATTTTATTGAGTGTTTTAATCATAAATGGATGCTGTATCTTGTCAAATGTTTTTTTTACACTTAATGACATGATTATATAATTTTATCCTTTATTTTTGTGTGGTATATCACATAAATCAACTTACATATGTTGAACCATTCTTATGCACCTGAGATTAACCCCTCTTGATCATGATGCATAATATTTTTAATTATATTGTTGTATTCAATTTGACAGTATTTTGTTTAGGATTTTTGCATCTGTATTTATCAGAGATAATATTTGTCCATAGTTTTGTGTGTGTGTGTGTGTGTGTGTGTGTGTGTGCACGCACATGCATTATCTTTACCAGATTCTGGTATCAGCATAATGATGGCTTCATAAAATGAGTTAGGAAGTCTTGCTTATTCAATTTTTTTGAAAATGTTTGAGAAGAATAGGTATTAAATCACCTTTGAATATTTGCTGGAATTCACTAGTGAAGCCATCTGATCCTGGACTTTTACTTTTTGGGAGATTTTTAATGATTTTTCAATTTCCTCATTGTTGATTGGTCTATTTAGATTTTCCAGTTCTTTGTGATTCAGTCATGGAAAGTTGTACATTTTTAAGAACTTATCTATTTCTTCTAGGTTATTGGATTTGGTAGTGTATAGTCTTTCATAGAATTTTTATATGATCCTTTGTATTGCTGTGATATCCATCGTAATTTTTCTTCTTTCATTTTTGATTTTGTTTATTTGTGTCTTTCATTTATTTCCTTAGTGAGTCTAGCCAAGTGTTCACCAATTTTATAAGGTGCTAATATCCAAAATATACACAGAACTTATACAACTCAATAACAACAACAAAAACAAGCAATTTGATTAAAAAATGGGCAGAGGACCTGAACAGATACTTCTCCCAAGAAAACATAGAAACAGCCAATAGATATAAAAAGATGCTCATTTTCACTAGCTACTAGGGAAGTACAAATCAAAACCACAATGAGGCACCATCTCACACTTGTTAGAATGGCTATCATCAACAGGACAAGTAATAACACGTGTTAGAGAAGTCACAGGAAAAAAGGAATCCTCATACACTGCTGGTGGGAATGAAAATTGATTGGTACAGCCACTATAAAAAACAGTATGAAGATTCCTCAAAAAATTAAGAATAGAATTACTATATGACCCAGTAATCTCACTTCTGAGTATCTTTTCCAAAAATTTAAAAACATATTTCTATAAAGATATATACACTCTGATGTTCTTTGCAGCATTATTCATGGTAACCAAAACATGGAATCAATCAAAGTTCCCTTTCAATAGATGATTGGAAAAATAAGATGTGGTACATGTATACAATGAAATATTACTGTCATGTGAAAAGATGAAATACTGCCATTTACTACAACATGGATGGATCTTGAGATTATCATGCTAAGCAAAATACATCAGACAGAAAAAGTTAAGAACTGTATGATTTCACTCATTTGTGGAAAACAAAACTGAAAGCAACAAAGAAACAAGATAAACAGAGACTCATGAAAATGTACAACAGTTAATAGTTACCAGAGGGAAATGGGAAAGGGGGAGATGGATAAGGGAAAAGGGGGTCAAACATAGTGACAGAGAAAATTTAACTTTGAGTGGTGAACACACAATGCAATATACATATGACATATGACATAAAATAAAAAAAGACATAACATAAAAAAAGAAAATTTGAATAAAGTCAATTGTGCAGAAATACAAAAATATATGGGAACAAACTAAGTGCTATTGATGACTGAATGGATACAGAAATTATATATGTGACAACATAGATGAGCCTGAAGGGCACTTTCCTAAGTGAAAAACCAGATACAGAAAGACAAATACTGCATGGTCTTACATAAATGTGAATCCAAAAAGAGTTAAACTTATAATAGACAGTAGAATAGTGGTTACCAGGGGCTGGAGGGTGTGTGAAATAATGAGATGCTGGCCAAAGGAGACAAATATTCAGTTATAAAATGAATAAATTCTGGAGACCTAATAGATAGAAAGGTGACTATATATAATAATAATGTATAATTGAAATTTGTCAAGAAAGTAGATCTCAAATATTCTCACCACAATAATAAAATGAAAACTATATAAGATGATGCATATGTTAATTAGCTTGATTTTAGTAATCATATCACAATGTATGTGTATATCAAAACATCACAATACACACCTTAAATATAATTATACAATTGTATTATTTAATACACCTTATATATAATTTTATTTGTCAATTATATCTCAATAAAACTATAAAGAAAGTAATATTATTCCTTGCATCTCTTATCTTAATGATATTTTGGTTGTAGCTTTGGGATATTAAAAGTCTTAATTAGAAACTGCAGACCTTAGGTTATGGTAGTTTGTTGGTTACCTACAAAAAATGTAAATTTAAGCTAAATTACACATAAATATACAATACAGTTTAACACTGATATGTCTTAAGGTATGTTATAGGCAATGTATAAATAGCTATATTACAATTCATTATAGCTTACTTCTGGTGATGAATATACTGATAATATTACAATGGATTTTATTTTTCTCATAGATAAAATTTCCCTCAGAGACAATAATAAAAATATCTGTCAGATGATAATTAAAATATGACAACTTTCAAATCCATAAAATAAAGAAAAAAATGGAGCTATTGATGGACTGTTGTGTGTTAGGTATTTTTATGTTTCAATGGACTTAAGCAATGTTAATTATTTTAATAATGTTAATGGAGCCAACATTTTAACATTTAAAAAAATAAAAACAATTTAATTTACAACCACACCCCAAAATTGAAATTCATAAGTATAAATGTAAGCAAATATGCACAAAATAGTTACAAAGAAAATCATAACTCTAGAAAGGGGCTCAAGAGGTGGACTAAGTAAAAGTGGGATTTGCTTCCTCTCAGGATCACAATAAAATTATAATCAAATTATAAAATAATCAACATGGAGAATCAACTGAAGTCCATCTGATCATAACACATATTTGAGGCTATAAAGGAGTCACACTGAGGCTGGTAGGAGGGGCAGAGATGTGAAACAGACTGGCCTCACACTCACACATGGCGATGGAGCACTGGAAGGGAGAGCCTGGACACAGAGGCCCCCTGAAGGAGAGAGGGGTCCTAGTCCCATAAGTGAGCTTCCCAGCCCAGGGTCCTAGCCTAGAAAAGAGAAATTCCAAGAAAATCTGACTGTGAAAATCAGTGAGGATTCTGGCCATGTGGGTGAGATGGAAGAAAACTGAAATCCCAGACATCTCCTTTAAAGGGTCTGCACACAGAATCACTCACTCTCAGACATGCACCCTTGGGTCTGGCAGAGGCTAGGAGGCTTGGGAGGCACAAGAGCCATACAGGGAAAGATTGCATTGTGGGGCATCAAAGTGAAGGGTAGAGGGGCAGCCAACATTGTTTCTTTGTTGGGCATCCTTCCAGGGTGGTCTACAGGTGGGTGCCATCTTGCCTGTGTTGAACCCTCCTGCTGCATGGCCAATTTGAAGCTGTATTGGCCTAGTGAGACTGGCCACCATGCCCAAACTACAAATTGCCTGTGGTGGCCCAATATCAGGCAACCATCCCCACACTGCTCCTTCCTGGGGAAGCACATTCCGCCCAGGCATCCAATTGGCTAGCACTGCATGTGTATTTCAGGAAAAAAAGTTGGGGGCAGATCACTGAGGCCAACATGAACTGCAATATCACTTGGGCAAATCATGGGGATCTGTGGGATCATCGCAGATGGTAGCTGGTCTTGCTGTGATCTATGACTTCTGCAGAAACCTGCAAATTCAGAACTGGCAGCAAATCTGATGTTATGTTGGCCTGAGGGCCCTGTATCCTACAAATTGCCCAAGGTGGCTGTGGCCAGGCAGCAGACCCCACCCTGCCCCTTCTCGGGGTCATGCATTTCTTGCCGCAAAAAGACCATAAAACTCCTAGAAGAAAATATTGGCAGTAAACTCTCTGATATTGCTAATAGTAATTTCTTTTCTGATATCTCATCTCAGGCAAGGGAAACAAAAGAAAAAAATAAACAAATTGAACCACAAAAACTAAAAAGTTTTTGCACAGCAAAGGAAACTACCAAAAAAATGAAAAGACAACCTATAGAATAAGAGAAGGTATTTGCCTATGATATATCTAACAAATGGTTAATATCAAAAATTTATAAAGAACTCATACAACTCAAAAACAACAAAACAAACAATTCGATTAAAAGTGGGCAGAAGACTTAAATAGATATTTCTCCAAAGAGGAGATACAGATGGCCAATAGACATATGAAAAGATGCTCAAGACCACTAATCATCAGAAAAATGCAAATTAAAAACACAATAAGATATCACCTCATATCTGTCAGAATGGCTGTCATAGATAAATAAAAAAACAAGTGTTAGCAAGGATGTGGAGAAAAGGGAACACTCCTTCATGCATTGTTGGTGGGATTGCAGATTTGTACAGTCACTATGGAAAACAGTCTGGAGGTTCTTCAAGAAATTAAAAATGGATCTAACTTTTGACCCAGGAATCACACTTCTGAGTATTTATCCAAAGAAAAACAAAACACTAATTTGTAAAGATCTATGCATCTCAAACGTTCACAGCAGCACTATTCACAATAGCCAAGATATGGAAGCAACCTAAATGCTCGTCAACAGACAATTGGATAAAATAGTTATGGTTCATATATACGATGGAATATTGCTCAACCATAAAAAATGAAATCCTACCATTTGCAACAACATAGTATCCTTACTTTCTTAGCAATGTGATTATTTGCATAAGTTTAATAAGAATCTGTTCTCTTTATAAGAGGACTTGATTGGAAACTAGTTTTTATTACCAATCTTCTGACTGGAATGTCATATATGAGAGGAATGCAGAGACTCGGATATGACCTAACAATTTTAAGGAATTGACTTTTGGAAGCCAATAAAAGCCTTTGGAAAATTGGCCTGGTACCTTGTTCTCATGGTTTCCAGCACTCTTCCCATATGAGTAAAGAATGTCACTTCTTGGCAGGTGCAGGAACCTCAAGATATTTTGGAGATCTCAAGAAGAGAAGAACTCACTTGAAAACTATAGTTATTGTCGGCATTATCTGAGCACAAATCCTTGCCTTGGCTTTTCTGGTCTTGTGAGACCTTTTAAGTTCAATCTGAAGAGTCCTTGCAAAATTCCAGCAAAGTAGAATTAAAAGTGCCTATCTAATTAATTAATATTATTGCTGGGCTTATGAAAATGACCAGGCTAAATTTATTGAAATGAATTATATCATAAATGAATGAATCTGAATTTAGCTATCTTTGGTAACAATAGGGGTGGTTGGAGAGGAAAGGAAAAAAACATGTTTTGACAAAAATTGAAATATACCTAAGTATACATTAGATTCTTATGATTTTCATCATCTTTTAGGTTTTATTTTATTTTCTACTTGGAAATTGGACTAGATCCTGAATTCTCTTTTCCTCCAACATCTGTCTGTGGCTCTTTAACATGTTTTTGATTTGTAATTTTTCTCCTATCCTTTAACTAGGAATCCTTGAAAAGTATAACTGCTTTTTCCAAGCCATGCAAGCTAAAGATAAACAACTTTATATAAAATTTGAGACATTGCCACAACAGCTCATTTTTCAGCAATCTTGGTGACTAGTGCTGTGTGGGCCACAAAAAGAGTTTGCCTTGGTGTCTGAGGACATCATCAAGTACATTTCAAGTTGTGGGAGATGTTTTCAGACTTATATCTAGAAATCTTTACTGACAGCCTTACAAATGTATAATTTGCTCTGATTGTTAACCTTTGTTTTTCTCTTGTTTTCATAGACATAGGAGACATCTATACAATGGTTAATATAACCTGCTAAACCTCTGGAGAAATTGAGACTCAAAACAGAATCACAAAGTAGGCTACTTTGTATTCATAGTAACCCAAAAACTAACAATGCTTTCAAATGAATATAGGACAGTTTCATTCGTCTAACCCCCGGACTCTGCTACTGTTTAGAAGAAAGCAGCCAGAGTGGTCATTGTCTCTTCCCTCACAAATGAGGAATGATCAAGAGACTTGGGGGAGTTCTAACAGGAATTGTAGCCTCACATGTTGCAGCACTTTAACCACTTGGTGGCCCTCCTTTGGTTCTTGGGGCCATTACCTGGTAACAGGACTGCTTGGCTTATGTGTGCTGTTAGTGTTAGGATGTAGTCTTTATTATATTTATGCTCTATAAATGCAATACGGAAATGTTCTAACCACCCAGGTACTTCCTGTCCAGAAGAACTGACGTGAAGAATGTGAGGTAAAGGAGCTATGTTTTGGTAGAGTATAGAGTTAACTCAGAACATAGTCCCTCCACATACTCAGAGGACTGATAGCTTCCCAGCCAGCAACCAAGGAAGGCAGTATGCAAAATGGTTTCAGCCATGCCCACTCCCAAGGATGTTTTCTGCTGCTCCCATGACATTATCTGCTCCTGTAACCCAGCAGCACATCTTACTTCCATGCATTTGAGAAGGCGGCTGCTCCCCCAAGGAGATAAACACTCCCTCTACTTGTGTTCATATACAACTCTACTTGCTCTTGGTCAGCAGCTTTATTCCTGCAGCTTTGACTAGCTCCTGCTGAAGCTTCCCTGCCTTGTGAGTAATAAATGGCATTTCTCACCTCTCAGGTCCTCACAGTGGTTCTTCCAGAATATCCAAACTCACATGCAAGTTCCAGGCCTGGAGCTCCTGTGTTATATGTAGGATCAATATGACTATATTTTCTCCCACATAGATTAAATATATAGATGTAAACAAAATTAAGAAAATTCTGAAAAAATAATATCGGTGAAAAATTTCATAATCTATATAAGGATAATTTATTTCTAGGCAACACTTAAAATCCAGAAATCATAAAGGAAAAGAAAAAAATAGTATATAATGAATTTAAAACTTCTGCTTCATGGAAGACAACAAATTTAAAAAGAAAATAATAGTACGAGAAAATATGTGTGATGCATATAAAAACAGTATTACTGTTAATAATGTATAAATATCTCCTGCAAATAAATAAAAAGTAAAATTAGCAAAGTATATGAATAAGCAATTCAAATACAAGATATAAATAGCACATGAACATATAAAAACAATATCAATCTAATTCTTAGAGAATTTTTATAAATTTACTAAAAAGATACTCTAGAGCTGTATGTGTTGAAATGAAGATATCTATGATATATTGATAAATAAGAAATAAAATATACAGAACAAAATGTATATTATAACCTTATTCTTGTAAAACAAATAATTGTGTGAAAAATGCACATGTATATGTATATGTATATATAAGTATATAAATGTGTGTGTGTGTGTGTGTGTGTGTGTGTGTGTGTGTATCTCAAATAAATGCAGAGAAAAATGTTAAATGTAAATAGTTACTTTGGGGAAGAATATTGGGATTAGAAACTACAGTTAGTAGAAACTTTCTTTTTTGTTCTAAACACATTTGAATTTTTTTTAGAAATCAGTATATATTTTTTTCATAAGTATAATGAACCTTATGTCATATCTAGATAATACACTCAATAGTAAATCAAGATTTTATTTATGAATTATTTTTTTACTCATATTAATTTGATTTTACAAATCCTCTCCTTTAGCTTTATACTCAGCATATATGTCCAGGCCGTTTTGTCCACAAAAATGTAAAGCTATATATTGTTAGCAAGTCATTTATTAATCATATTAGTGGTAGGTTCACAGTCTAAACTAGATTATTGTTATGTATCCTAAAGTGACTACCATGCCTCTAAGTTCTTGGATTATCACAGAGATCAAGAGCTTTAGCTATGTCATCATAATTTTTATGTATTATTGAAATCTCTTTGTAGGAATGAAACTCTAATTTAAAAAAAAACATGCATGAAGTGGTTAGGTCAAAATCCAACAAAGACTTGTGGGGAGTGTGGCATTCAAAGGGCCCATAACACATTCAATAATCTTCAAATACAAATATTGTTGAAACACTGTTCCCAATGGTAGTAAGCATACTCAGTATCCAGATCTTTGTTTCTAAATAACATTCTCTTTAAAAAGGAACCAGAGATCCTTGAATAAATGGCTGATTCTAGGGTTGAAGCAGGAAATATATCCATAAACCTGAAAAATTTTATAACACTTGAAAATAAGCAAGTCTTTAAAAATCAAAAGTATAGGGCCATGCTAAAGGGACACAGGAGTCAACCTGAAATATCTCCCAATGGTCAAACTGAAACAATTTGAGCAAAAAATAAAGTAGTATTGAATTATAAACCAAAACAGAAATAAATACACAGGACTATGACCTGTTAAAAATGAATTATTGAATAAATACGGAAATGGATAGAAGAGACACATCTTCTTTACAGGAGAATTCCAAATAATATATATAGATGGAGATTCAATCTTCTCCCCAACTACCATCCTCACCAGAGTGTGGGTTGAATTTAGCTACCCACTTCCAAACAGTAGAATAAGGAACAGGCAAAAATAGTAACTATAGTGGAGAATTATGACTTAACCAAGTTCTCAAGGTTGACATCCCCAGTAATATAATCCATGTGGATAATTCATCAGATTACCCATAAATATGATAGTATGAGGACATTTCACCTCCATGGTATTTTTTTTCCCAAACTCATAACATTAGTCTAATTATATATATTTTTTAAATTAGACAAATATAAATTAAGAAACATTATACATAATATCAGCATTCTTTGAAACTATAAAGATTGTGAGAAACAAGGGAGACTGAAGAAACTGTAACAGATCGGAGGAGATTAAGGAGATACAATGACCAATGAAATGTGGTATTATTGAGTTATCTCAGAGAAGAATTTTTACATTCAAGTTCTGATCAAACACATACTGTACAATTTTTTTTAAATCATGACAATTTACCAAAAGTCATTACTGCATAAAAACTAAGTGGTAATGACCAAGCAATCCTTTTTCTGGGTATCTATGCAAAACATTTGAAATCATTTATTAGTAAAGATATATTCACCCTGATGTTATTGCAGCATTATTTACGATAGCCAAGATTGAAGAAAACCAAAATGCTCTTTGATAGATGACTGGATAAAGATGTGGAACATATACACAATAGAATATTACTCAGTCATACGAAAATATGAAATGCTTCCATTTGTAACAACATAGATGGATCTTAAGACTATCATGTTATGCAAAATAAGATAGATGGGAAAAGATGAGAACCATAATTTCAATCATATGTGGAAAATAAAACTGAAAGCAATGAATGAAGAAGACAAAGAGAGACTCATGGATATGGACAACAGTTTAGTGTTTACCAGAGGAAAGGCAGAGGTAGGTAAAGGTAAAAGGTGTCAAATATATGGTGATGAAAGGAAATTTAAATTTGGGTAGTGAACACACAATGCAACACACATATAATGTATTATTAAATTGTGCACTTGAAACATATAATTTCATTAATCAATGTCACCCAAAAAATTTAATAAATTTTAAAAGGTTTATAAAACTAAATGCATTAGAGGCACCTAGAATGGAATAGATGATAGAATCTTCATTTATCCTTCTTGCAACCACATCAAAATTGGGACAGAAACATGGAGCAAAGTCACATGGGATCTAGATGAACAAAAGCACCACAACTAGGGAGAGAAATAATTCATTGGTCTGAAATGATGGAAAGTAGGAAGGTGCGAAGACATGAGGTTGCCTGGTCCTGAGTAGCTAAGTGAGACAGAGGCTACAGCAGTTGCAACCGGATGCTGCAGATGTCTCTTAGGGGCTGGGTCTGTGAGTGGATTTTATGGTGACAGAATTGCTCACACTGAGCACCAGTGCCAGGTTGGCTGCTTGAGGGGCACCAGGAACTTACAGGGGGACACTGAGTTATCAGAGTGAGAGTTGGAGGTGAGGCTTTCTCCTGGGCAGTAGGGCTCTGTTGAGCCCTCCCACTCTCAGTGTGTGGACACAGTATCACCATAGCTGAGACTTCATTAAACTAGATAACAGAGGTCACTCTGCTGAGAGGATTCCCTGAAACTCTACCTTGCCCAACTCGTGACCCCACCCAAGCCACATTCAGTTTGTGTCCTTGGTGAGTCCAGTGCTCCTTATAGAGCCAACCTAAAGACCCACAATGGTGGCAGCTAGTCTCAGTTTCTGGTATGACCTCTTGGGGCAACTATAAGCACAGCATCTGTGGATTGCTTGCTAAATCTTATAGGTAGCCCCAGAGGGGCACAAGATTTGGCTAAACTTGGCCTGCAGCTGAGCCCCTCTCAGGACTGTGCCACTGGACACCTACTACACAAAGCCACACTAATCAGATTGGGAGAATTAAGAGCTTCGCTTAGTACAAAGAAACAGACACGGAAAGACAGCCCAAATGGGAAGACAAAGAAGCAGAAATCATATGAAAGAACAGAAAATAGATCAAGAAAAAAATCAGTTAAGCAATCTAACAGATGCAAAGTTCAAAACACTGGTTATAAAGAATCTCAAGGAACTTAGGGAAGAGTAGATAAATTCAGTGAGAACTTTAACAAATATATAAAAAACATAAAAATGAAAATGGAAATTAAAAGGAAATCAGTCAGAAATGATGAGCACATTATCTGAAATGAAGAGTATATTAGAGGGAATCAACATAGTGGAGGAAGAAAAGGATCAAACCACCAATATAGAGGATGAGGAAGCCAAGGACACACAATCAGAATGGCATGATAAAGAAGCCAAGACTATAATAATAATTTCAGGAGCCTATGGGACACAATTAAATGTAAAACATCCAGATCATAGGGGTACTTGAAGGAGAACAAGAAGTTGAAGAGCTATTTGAGGAAACAATGATGTGAAACTTTCCTAACCTGGTGAAGGATATAGACATACAACCCCAGGAAGCTCAGAAAGTCCCAAAAACCAGGAACCCAAAGAGGCCCACACCAATACACATCATAATCAAAATGTCAAAGGTTAAATACAAAGAGAGAATCTTAAAAGCAACAAGAGAAAAGCAGTTAGTTATTTACAAGGGAGCACCCATAAGACTGGCGGCTGATTTCTCAAAAGAAACGATGAAGGACAGAAGGGTTTGGCACAAAATATTCAATGTGATGAAAACTCAGGATCTACAACCAAGAATTCTTTATCCAGCAAAGCTATCATTTAGACTCTAAGGACAGATGAAGAGCTTCCCAGACAAAAATAAGCTAAAGGAATTTATCAACACCAGCTAGTATTACAGAAACTGTTGGAGGGACTTCTTTAAGAAAAAAAAAAAAACATGTATCAAAAACATGAATAAAGAATGATCATTACATTCTTATCAACAAGTACCTCAAATGGAAAATAATTAAGTACTTCAACCAAAAGATAGGGTGGCTGAATTGATAAGGAAATAAGACCCCTACATATGTTGCCTATAAGAGACTCACTTCAGATTAAAAGACACCGAGAGACTAAAAGGAAGGCAGTGGAAAAAGATATTGCCTAGATGGACTGAGAGGGTATTGCACTAAATGAAGTTAGTCAGAAAAAGGCAAATGTTACATGATTTCACATACACATTGAATCTAAAGAACAAAAGAAACAACAACAAAAAATGGAAACAAACTCATGTAGAGAATATTTTGAGGGTTACTATATGGGAGGGGGTTTGGGGTGGATAGTGAAAAAAAGCAAAGTGATTAAGTACAAATGGATAGTTATAAAACAGACATGGAGATATAAAGTGTAGTATAAGGAAAAATTAATAATGTAATAAATATGTAGGGAGGAAGAGGTGTGCTACATTTAGTAGGATGATCACTTTGTGAGTTATATAGGTCTTTAATCACTATGCTGTACAACTGAAACTAATATATTATTGTATGCCAACTATAATTTAAAAAACTCATTGAATTGTATAATGTAAATATGAGCAACTAATTGTCTATTATATTTCAATAAAGCTGGAAAAAATTCTGGACAATAAAATAATTAAATATGTTAATTTTTAATTTGGATAGTGTGCTATAACTTAACTTTATGATAGACTGAATTGCTTAGAATCTCCATGTATTAGTGTGACATTTTATTAGAATTTACAAAATAGAAAATAGAAAGAAAAATCTTTAAGTAAATGTATTTAAGAAAATGATATACGAAAATCAGTTTTTGGTTTTAGTGTTTGAAGGTATTGAGTATTGAGTACCTTTGCTTATTAAAGCAAAAGCATCATAACTTGACCATTAAAGAGTCACCTCTGCAGGTAAAACTAGAATTTGGGTTTTACTGAACTGGTCTCTCTTGTAACAAGGCCAGACCTCTAATAAATGCTAATTATGTTGGTGCTTTGGGGGGGTTTTCACACAGTTCACTAGGAGTAGATCACTGACTCCTTCACTTTGGCTCCTAAGTAGTCTCAAAATGGTAATGACCTACATTCCTTACTTCCCTGGCTGAGATTTGATTTAGTGACCTTGAAAAAACAAGACTATATTTTCATTTAGTAATTCCCACTTAGCTGTCTCAGCGACTTTGTTTCATGATAAATTTAAGTATGCTGAAAATCTGTTCACACAAAGCTAACCTAGAAGGAATGTGGCTACAGTTTTCATATGACTATTTTTCAATTAATGATCAGACATATTTTTCAGTTACTTCATAGTATACAACAGAAGCAAAATTCTCCCTTATTGTTGATGAGTCACACTGCTTTCAGTAAATTGAATCCTAACATTCTTTTGTATATGAAAGCAGTATGCCAAATATTGAGTATATGACCATTTTATTATCATTTTATTAAGTAAAGGCAACATTTCTTTTCCATTTTTCTGTAATTCAGATCCTCATGAAGTGAAGAGAGTTATCACAATCATTTGTGCTTCGATTTTTTATGATATTATTTAGTTTCTAACAATGAAGTCAAGAATTATATAAAGACTTTTGGTTTACCAAATAAACCCAATACTAGTGGGATTAAGTTCTCATAGCTATATCTTTAGAGAATGTGATCCATATTCTAAATTTCATTGATAAGTTCCGTGCACAAGTACTCAGGTCTTCATTACTGGTAACTGAAGTCTTTTTTTGAAAGACTACCACTTCTGACATCTACCCCCAAATAACTGACATTTGAAAAACATAAAATAGTGACAACAGCTGAAAATATATTCAGCAATTTATGTAAATGTTTCTTATAAACAAAAGGTTCAGCCAATCTCTTTGCCCCATTAAGGTGTATAGTTTCATTCATTTTCATCTGCTTTACAGCATCTGAATGGCATTCAGTTCTAATACTCATCCTCCCCTGCTGCTGCAGATGAAAAAGGTTTTTTTTTTCCAGTTGCCATCATTTTTACTGATTTTCCTCTTTAGTTACTGATATATAGATTTCCATATGGCAGATAAGATTTTATTGTGTGGGGGGAGGGATGTAGCAAGATTGTAACTATATATATTTTTAACCCTCCACCACAAATGATATTTTATATCAGTCTCAAATCTATGCCTGTTTTTGAAAATCATGGCAAAGCTAATTAAATATGGAGCCAGCCAAGAAATATGGTTAAAGGTCTATTTCTCCACTGAATAATGCTTCAGTCTGTCTAAAGCATAAAGCATTAGGAAATTATGGGCTGGGGACATTCCTAATCTGTGCATGGAACTTTAAACAACAAAAGAGGCTTAAAGTGACTCAAATAACAAAACTGGTATGTTTCAAATGCTTTGCACTATATAGCTCAACAATACCATTTCTTAATTCATTTCTTGAGTTTCTATCATTGGTTTCCCCATATTGTTAAATGTTTCTCTGAATTGAGAAAGATTAAATTTTGATGAAAAATAAGTCATATTTGTCTTCCCTTAATTGCTACTATGTAGGCTCAAATTTGATCACACACACACTGATTTATGAGTCAGATATTAATCCTCGATGAATATTTAAGATTACTAATAGTACCTGCTTTCTAACTCAACATATTTTTTAGTATTTAATGGGTGAACTCAATTTAGTTTATGTGATTTATGATATACTAAAAAATTCTTTCTCTGTCGATCTACTCTGCTTCTCCTACTCCTGCTACCAGTAATTTTAAAAATATCTTTTTCATAATAGTTAATACCCACAATTAGAGTTAAATATACACAAGTAGAGTTAATAATATAACTTGGATCATTGCTTCAAGATTATTCTTTATAAGATAAAAAGTCATTAAAAGTGGAGCAGCAGAGGTCAAGATTCTGAATGATAAGTTTTGATGGAGAAGAGGAAGAGGAAAATATTTCAGACATGAAGCTTTATTTGGATTGTATAAATGGGATATGATTGTGGAAACCATACATAGCAAGTTGTGGCAATGAAGGCTCTAAAAATTCTGAAGGCACATTGCAATTTCATTATAAGATAGCTCTTTATGATTAAAATATTTATTAATAAAGAGCTCAGATCTTGAATGTGCTAGGTGGAGTGAAACAAAAAGAATAAATGTACTCTATCTGTCTCTCTCTGTCTCTCTCTCTCTGTCTCTCTCTCTATACACACACACACACACACACACACAAATATATATATACACACACATATATATATCCACACACAAATATGTGTGTGTGTATAATTTTATGTGTGTTTACATACATGTATATTTCTCTTGACTATAGTACTTGACTATAGTAGTGCTTTACATTCATTATTTACATTATTCGTTCACTAGCCTATAAGTTAGGCATAAAAGGTCTAATTACAACTATTTTTTTTGTTTTCTTGCTATTTAAAAAATGTGAAAAGAAACAAATGAACAAGACAAACAAAAACTCATAGACACAGACAACAGTTTTGTGGTTACCAGTGAGGAAGGAGGAAAGGGGTAGTAGAAAATGGTAAAAGGGGTCATATATATGGTGAGAGAAGGAGATATAACTTTGGATGGTGAACACACAATGCAATATACAAATAATATAGAATTGTACACTTAAAACCTATATAATTTTATTAACAAAGGTCACTCCAATAAATTTTTAAAAGACACTATAAAGGGTCTGAAGATTGCTAAAAATGTGGTAAGAAGATCACAGGAGAGATTAAGCGCCCTATCCAAAAACACATATCCAGTTAAGGGAAGAGCCAGTACTAAACTGAAACTTTTAGTATGTCTCAGGAGTTTTCAAACTGTGCTCCAAGGATTTTTAGGGTTTCTAGGAAATTCTAGTGGTCATAGTAAGGGGAAGAGGACAAAAGACTGTGGGTGGGTGTCTGAATAGCTTCTACTTTCTCTCTCCCTTTATAAAGAGGTTATAATTAATTATTAGCCTCTGTGGTTGGTTCTTTTCTGTTGTCAGTCCTAGTTGTTCACTTGTTTAGTGTGGCACCCTTCCCACTTCTCTTTGACACCATCTGTTTCACTCTCATCCCAATTTAAACTCAACTTGACTTTCATTGTTCAGAAAAGGCAGGTCATGGCTGAAATGTGAAGAAAAACAGTAAAAAATATTACTAATATTTGAACTTTCAAGGTTCCAGGTCTTAGCATCAACATTATACTTGGAAGAATATTTAGACAGATATTTTATCTGTCACAGGAGGAAGAAAAAAAGAGCTTTCAAGGCTAGAGAAGAGACAATAACAATTTGAAGAAAACGTAAAGTTGGAAATAACATGGGAACCCAATCTAAGATCTGGGGATGTTAGGAACATAACCCCCTTTAAATTTGGATTGCCTCAGTAGAAAATGTTTGAATCTCTTTCTCTGGCATAACATAAGTATTCCACAAAGTTAATGGAAAGTCTTCTATTGACATCATGCTACAATAATTGATAGCATGACATGTCTAAAAATTGGATTACCAGAGAGTGCCTTGAATTTCCTGAAGCTCTGGAGTGGCTAGGCTAAATACACACATTTTCCCATAGTTCTCAAGAGTCAGATGCAGAAATAAGGTGAGCAGGAGAGAAATCCAGTTGACCTACAGGGACTCTTTTTTGATGTCATGAGAGAAGGCTCTAACAGAAATTAAGAGTAGATAACCTAGTAGGAAGTCAAATAAGAACACTATTAAATCAAAATGATGCTAGCAAACAAGGGAATATAGCCCAATATTAGAACTAGTTGTATCTAAGAAATGAAAATTAAGAGTGATGTCAATGTGGTATTTGTATATGCCCCCTTGTAAGCTTAGACTATACCACAGGGAGAAGGAAGAGGTGACAGGGATATCATGAATTTGATAACATTTAAATTGAAATGACTGAGGAAAATAATAACAAGTGATTGAGTTTTTAAAAGTAACTTGATTACTGTTTCTGCCTCAGACAAAATAGGTGTACTAGTAGAAATTAATTTTAATTTTTGAAGAATTTAATACAATACATAAGTTCATGGTACTGTGAAATTTGAACATGGTATTAATATATCATCTTTCCATATAAGATTTTATTTTAACAGCAAATAGGATCAAGTTAAACAAAAAGGAAGAAAAATAGTTTTGAATTTATGGGATATTGACAATCTGTCTCATATGGGGTAAAGCTCATTAGTGAGAAAATGGGCACAGCAGCCAGCTCCTAACAGTTCATGTATATTTTTCTCAGCATTACAAGGATAGTAGAGGGTTATTCAATTTTCAATTTGGAGAATTTAATGTTAAAATGAGGTTAACCTTGACAGTAACCTAGCTTTCTGTAATATTAGAGTTGGAGTACCTTAAGGATAATGTTCTCCATTTTACTGATGATTAAACTGAGATTGAGATCAGGGAAATTGGCTTGCTTAACCTTATGCTCTATTTACAGCCATTTATAGTGAAGGACTTCAGATCAATTCTAGAAATTGTCTGGCTCAAATTATATTCATGTTAAGAAACAAACAAACAAAAATAATAATATTTCAAGGGGTTATTATTACATTGGGGTACTATGAAAAGTAAATGAATAATTTAATATAAAGTATTTTGTAAAATGCAAAAAATCTCTAATAATTTCATTATTAAAATCATATAATAACTCCATGTACCAGTGTCTAGGTTAGAATATTTCACATGGAGAAAATAATCTTTTTGTATTAGTTAATGGTGCAAGGTGAAAATAAAATTGTTCCTTTAACATATAGGAGACAACTATTTTAAACATTGCAGCATGGCTTTGACTTTAACTACCCTCCTTATTAACTTAGCTTGTGTGAAATCTACAAACATTATTAGTGGTCATAAAATTACCAGGCAGTTCTTGGAATTGAATACAGAATTGGCCTCTGTGGCCTTCATCAGTCCTGTGGTCTGGCTCATACTGACTACAGCAATAGTGCTTTTTTCATTATATAAAAATTTGTCAAACATTAATTTCAAGTGACACTCTGATTTTCATGTTACTGTACAGAACTAAAAGGAGAGCCTGACAAGATTGTATTACCCAACCCTTGTAACTTCGAAATGTCAATCAAATATTTTATAGCTCTTCTTTGGCAGTAACATTCTTATACGCTGCAATAACAATATATTCCATAAGGTCAAAAAAGTCACTAAAAGCTACTTTTTTTCTCTTGCAATTGATTTGGATATTTGCTTATTTTTTATTTGCTTCTTTAAAATTTTCCAAATAAAATAATCATTTATTATAATGGATCTCAGTATATCTGAATGCAATTACAAACAAACAAAATAACACACCTCTAAATAACCTGTTTTTACTAATAAATGGATCTTTTATACATTGTGTTCAGATGTTACCACCACCAATTTATTTCAAAAGAGCAGCTTGCTGAAAGCTGTACCTGATAGGCCCTAGTATTGGCCCTGCCAAATGTGATCACAATCCACAGCTGCAGGTCTTCAGGACTTCATCATCACATCTTGTTTTCTATAATACTGCAATTCTATGATAGTGTAAAGTGTGCAATTTTGGGATTTGCTTGATCTGCACCTTTTCCCCCTTTAGGGCTCTTATCTATTATATTGTGTACCTTTTGGATTGTGTACCTTATGTTACCTGTATTCAGATCTACCTTGAAACCTGCTTAAAGCCTCACTGCCTTTTTTTTAAAGCCTACAATACCTGGTATTCCTAGGTGGTCTTCCATTCATATACTAACCAGGCCCGACCCTGCTTAGCTTCTGAAATCAGACAGGATCAGGCATGTTCAGGGTGGTATGGCCATAGACCCCTCACTGCTTTTGAAATACTGATTTATCCTGTTGTGTATCCTGGTTCAAACTTAGTGTAATATTTCATATGGCATCTTTCCTGAGCTTTAAAGGGGGAAATTACAGCTTGTCCAGGTGTCTGTTGCTTCACTAATTTTAAATTAAGAGAAAATATTTATTTTTCTTGTACTATATTTTTTACTAAATTTATTAGGAGTGACATTGGTTAATAAAATTATATAGATTTGAAGTGTATAATTCAATAATATGTCATATTTATATTACATTGTGTTCACTACCCAAAGTTAAATTTCCTTCCATCATCAGCAATTAATGTAGATCTCAAATCTCTTGCCCTGACATTTATATATTTTTAAAGGTATATTATTGCAAAAACAAAACAAGACAAAAAACTACCACTATGTTCTTTGCTCTGAGAGATCCTTAAATTCAAGGATTGTTATAGACAATCAAGAGTTCATTAAGTCATTTGATAAGTATTCTCACAGTATCTTTGAGAATAAGATTCACTGGCTAAGTGGTGACATCAGAGTGCATGCTAAGTTTCCCCTTGACAGTGTAGGACAAAGCTGATAAATATCACACTTGGTAAATGAAATAGGTGCATGTTAGGTAAAGTGTATGTTTCTTAAATCTTAAATTTGATTTATTTGCATGTGAAATCATGTGCTAAGTATGCTTTTTAATGTTTCCTATAGGTGTAATGAATATGAACTCTTATCTCATGGGATAAATAAGAAAATGGAGGCTGAGAGTGATCAATGCCTTGTCCAAATATCAGTGCTGAAGAGAATTTTCAAAGCCATTTTTATTTCTCCACTTTCTCATAATTCTTTTCTAATCTGGATTCCATAGCCTCTCGTCAGTTTACTAAACATCTCTTGCTAAGATCACCAATAATATCCATATCCTCTAAACCAAGGAACCACTATTAGTCCTCAACTTATTTTACCTTCTTGAAATATTCTCTTCTTTTGGCTCCCATGATTCCACACTCACCTAGATATCACCTGCTTCTCTGTCTATTGTTATCAATGTAATTAGGGTTCTAACTAAAGATTTCCTTAAAGAATGTTGCATTTTTCCAAGTTATGTTTCAAATTCTTCTGACTATTATGACCTCACTGGTTTTGAATAACCTCTTCTCTACATTGTGGTAACTTAAAGATCTTGATGTGTCCTTGAATGCTTGTCATGGTAGAACTGATTTGAATGGACCTTGGTTTCTAATTGAATTTGGCTTACAATTGACTTTTTTGAATTTTTCCAAGAGGCTAGATATAATATCCTAAACTCAGGTGTGAGCACATAGAAAATTGGTCATTGTCTGCTAATCAGCAGATCTTTAATAATGTGAAACTTAACACATTGAAGCCATATTCTCTTCCTGTATCTTCAACCCATTCTGTTCAGTTTACTTATTTTTGCTCAGTAGATGATCAAAGTTAGACAAACTCAGGCCAAGTTCAACAAATCCTATGAAAATTGTCAAATCTGAATTACTGTTGGGCATCTTTTTACATAGGGCTGTCTCCTGAAGACTAATATATGATTTCTATTTTTTCACCTTTATTGGTCCACTGTAATTATATTCTTAGACTAGATCACTCTTTGAAGTATCAAAGAAGATAGATTAAGAAAAATTGCTGAACATAGAGAACTCTCACTGGAGAATATAGATCCAGATTTTGAAGGCACAAACTAACTTTATCTAAATAATTCTACCTTTATTTCCAAGAAGAAAAACATATTGTAGAAATTAATTATTGTAGTCAACATGTTCTACTATCTGACATTACTATGACTTTAATCAGTATGTGAAAATCATTGAAACTGTAAATCCTGTCTTTGCTGTCAAGCAAATTTGTTATGACCTAATTGAAATATCACCTTTTAAAAGTCTTTTTTTAATTTAAAAATATTGTCAAGCAGTATGCAAATTCAGTAACAGTCTTTAGAAACCTCATGGGGGGAATTTAATATAGCTTACTTTTAAGAGAGTTTTATTGTAAATGTTGGTTCTTTGTGCGCTGCCTAACATATGTTGCAAAAATGTGTTAGCTCCCTAGGTAACTCTTGAATAAAATCTGTCATGTTTTATGAGAGTCTTGACTATTTTACTGTAAGTTTCATTTTAACATCTAATTCTGAAGTTATGGTATTTTATGTACTTATATGTAATCTTAGATTTCTTCTGTGTGATAATTTGCATTTTAAAAGGTAGGAACCAAGTCTTACTTGCATTATTTTATTTCCCTTTTTATATGCTCATATTTTTTAAGGAAATATTTGTTATATAACATTGTGTGGATTTAAGGTATACTACATGTTTATTTGATACATTTATATATTGTAATGTAATTGCCATTAGTGTAATAGTTAGCACCTTCATCATGTATCATATTTATTTCTTTTTTTGTGGTTGGAAAAATAAATATTTAAGCTCTTTGTAAATTTGATGATTATAATACAATAGTGTTGTCTATATTTAATATACTGTGTATCCAATATCTAGGACTTATTCATTTATTATAAATTTGTACCCTTAAAGAATATCTCTTTTATTTCCCCATCCTTAGCCTCTGATAATCTTCATTTTACTCTTTGTTTTTATGAGTTTGCCTTTTTACATTCCATATGTGAGTAATATCATACAGTATTTGTCTTTCTCTGCCAAATCTTACTAAGAATAGCATCCTCAAGGTTCTTCATCCATGTTGTCAAAAATGGCAGAATTTTTTGCATGACTGAATAATATTCCACTGTATGTATGTATGTGTGTGTGTGTGTGTGTGTGTGTATATTATAATATATACACACACACACACACACGCACCACATTTTCTTTATTCATCCACTGACAGGCACTTAGGGTTGCTTCCATATCTTGGCTATATTGTGAATAATACTGCAATAAACATAGGAGTGTGAATATTTCTTTGATATCCTGTTTTCATTTCCTTTGGCTATATACCTAGAAATGATATTGCTGGATTATATGATAAATTTACTTTTAATTTTTGGAGAACCTCCATATTGTTTTGCATATTGGCTGAACCAATTTACATTCTCAACAACAATGTTTAAGCCTTCTCTATTCTCCACATCCTTGTCAACAATTGTTATTTTTTGTCTTTTTGATTATAAGCCATTCAAATAGGTGTGAGGTGATGTCTTATTGTGATTTTGATCTTCCTTTCTCTGTTGATTTGTGATGTTGAGTATCTTTTGATAAATTTGTTAGCCATTTCAATAGCATCTTTGGGAAAATGTTTATTTAGTCCTTCTGCCATTTTTAATGTATTTTTTTGTTTTATTTTAAAAAATATTTTATTCTTTACCAATTTCCTTTGGTATTCAGGTCAATAACTATTACCTGTCTTTCCTCTCCTCTTCTTGGATTCATAGTGTTTTATTTGCTTGCTTTGTTTAGGTCACTTGGCTTAAAGATGTTCTTAAATAGTGTTTAAGAGTGTAGACTTTGGAGTTCAGTAGCATGGTGGTTAAAGGCCTACACATGTAATCATATGAAAAAAAAGCTACTACTTACCAGTTATGTTACTGGAGGCAAATTATTTAAAAGTTCTGAGCCTCAGTTTCCACACCTGTAAAGTGAGGATTACAATGATCAATTTATAGAGATGTGATCTTGATTAAAAGAGTTAATTGTGTATCTTTTACTTAGCATAATGTTTGACACATAACAAGCATTTTATACATAGTAGCTATTTTTATTATTGTCATTATTAAAATAAGCATTGAGGAAAGATGTAGAAATTATACCAATTGTTATCTTAAATTAAAATTTAGTGCAATAAACACTGAGCTAGGCTAGACAATGGAGATACAAAGAGATTACCAAATAATTACTACTTTCAAAGAATCCACACAATATGCATGCATTAAGAGTATAAGAAAGAATCTTAACCTCCACTTTCTCACCTTTTTCCCAAAGTGATATTCATTGAAGTCTTAGACTTTAAGAGGACCTGAAAAATATGGTAACATGTTTCAAGTTAGTTTTAGACATTTTGTTTACTGTCATTTTATCTATCCATTTATAGTTGACCCTTTAACAACTGTCAGTAAGGTTTTTGTTAGAAATATTTTACTTTTAAGTAATATAAAACTCAACACACAGTGTGTTGAAAGAAAAAAGATATAGAAAGGAATATAAGGGTTGCTTAACAACTAAAAAGTCTAGGGGTAGAATTGTCTTCAGCAACAGCTGTATTTAGGTTTAAATGATATCATCAGGGCTCATTTCATCTCTATGTTATGATATTTCCTCCAGCTGGGTTGGCTTCATACCACTCTATATAAAGGTAGTAATACTATCTTCAGTGCCTAACTTCATCTCAGGTTTTTGTCCATGTAAAAAGAACAACAGACTCTTTCCCAGAAATATCAGTAAACCTTTGATTGCATATTATTGGCTACAGTAGGACAGATGCCTATCCTTAAAGCAATCTCTGAGGGCAGATAAGTGATTTAGGATAATCAGGGTACAACCTTGGAGGTTTGGGGTGGTCTCAATCTGACATAGATCATATTAACTGAGAGTGAAAAAAATACCTCAAAGAAAATACCAGGTATGTTTTAACAGAAAAGTGTTGGGAAAAAAAGTCGATGACTATTTCATAGCAAGATTTTTTTAACTGAAATATTTAAAAGATAAACCAAAAGATGACTCAAACACCTAATGATCATATGGCTAGAAAACTTCCTTTGTTACACCACCACAAGTTGATCAATATCTTGATTTGATTTGGCTAATATAATTTTATCTAATATACATGATATCACTATTTTCTTCTTCAATATTTTTGACATAATATATGTTGGAACTGTGCTTAATATCCATTGGTGAAAGACGGTTCATTACTTATTTGCAAGCCACAAATGCATGATGTTTTTAAAGTTAGTATCTGAAAAGTAACTTCTTCCAGATAGTATTCAAGCTAGAAAATTTAAATAACAAAACTGCATAATTTGAATTTTCATATCTCATATATTTGATAAAAGTTTGGTAAACTGTCAGATATATTTTTTCAGTCAGAAGAATAATAACTGATTAATAGCAAAAAAATGTAAAGATGAAACAATACAAGAATGATTACTGACTTTAAAATTTTGGACTCTCTTAGCTGGAACTTAAATTCTAGAACTGGTTGTTACAGAATCAATTTGTACTTTGTTATCTTTCAAACCTCATGCTTCCATGGAACTACTGGCTGTATTTTGGCGAAAAATTATTCATCTTTAACATACTTTTGAAAAATTAAGCTGAGTTTTTTAAAAGCTATGTTTCATTCTATAAATATGCATTATCTTTAAAAGCTGTTCATCAAATTATAACTTCTTGTAAAAATTAATCATGGTCAGTGTTTTAGTAACTGAAGTAAAGAATGTTCTGTTACATATAAAAAATTAAAAATGCTCCATATTGTGCCACATGGAAAAACTATGAAAAAATATAATACTGATTAATGAAAAGTCTAATTAACATTAAAAAACCTGACAAGCAGTTAATGAAATAAGAAAATATGTCAAAGACATTTTTAGAAACATAGTTTTATCTTTATTTTTTTTATTTTCTTGCATTTCATAACTCAGATTAAGACAGAGACAAAAAATTAGTAGTTGTAATACTTAAATATAGACCAATTATACCAATAAGTAAATTATTACGTTATGGGCTTATGAAATTCATGAGTTAAGTTTCTATTTTTATTTTAAGATATCTCACAAATTCCACAACCAGCTACTAATGTCTTTATTTTCTTTTCTGAAAATTTGTTTAAAAAAAAAAAAAGAAAGATCCCAGGCTCGATGAAATCTTGGTATTTTCAGGAGAGGGTTAAGGAAACAGAATGCTGACTTCATTCTGCTGATACCAACACAATAGTATTTTGACTAGGAATAGGGTTATAAAGGCATTTGCATGCTTCTTATCAACTAGGAAGTCTAGTTTGAGTAGCAATGTAGCCATTGGCTTGATTAAATCAAAAAAGTCCCGAAGAGCTTATAATGCAAGGAGAAAGGTACATTTGAAGTGATGGTTTGACTGATACACCAAAAGGAGAAGTTTAACTCAGAAAAAAAAAATGCTCCTGAATAAATAAAAATAACTATCGGGGAAAAAAGATGGAAATTTAAAGAGCTGTAAGCCTGTCATAGTGATAATGGAGGAACTTAGTCACAAATCTGGTGTCTGTTCTCAATTTTCTAAATTGGCAGGTTTTGACTTATCCATAGGTCAGAATTCTGGGAAGCATTTTCTACTGGGAACATAAACAAAAATCAGAAGCAAAAATAGCTTTTAATAAAAATTGTATATTATGAAGATCTTGCATTTTAATAAGTGGGGAAAGCAGAATTACTCCTCAGCAAAATAGATTATAATAGATATATAGATGATAAATTAGATAGAAAGTGATGATAAACTGATGATAAATAAAATTAGTAAAATAAGGCCATGAATTATAGCAGCAGGATATACTGTCAACCTTGAGAAAATATTTCTCAGCCTCTACTGGTTGCCTGTGAAGATAAAGATAAGATTTTGAAGATGAAACTTTAGCTCTTGTGTCCAGAAGCCCCAAACCTGCTCCATAATATTCATATCTGCCTCTCCTTTTATCAGTTTTACCCAGTGTTATTTCTCATTGTATTTTCTGCTTAACACTTATTCTCTCCTCTTTATTTATATTTCCTAGTTATCTTCTGAACTTATGTCTCTTCATTTGCTCTAAGTCTGTTTCTGAAAGTTTTCCTCTTTTTATCTCTTATTTTCTATCATCAATTGTGTATCAAATGTCTCTGTATTAATACTCTTCCCTGTACCTTTAATTTTGTTCTTTTTATTTTTTCCAGAAATAAAATTTCCAAAAGGAGAGAGGCTTAGGTATCCCATTGGGACAATGACTACAATTCAAAAAGCATTTATTTGATAATCAGACCAGTTATTTATATGGCTAAGTTTTTAATCAACAAGTTAAACATTTTCTGTTTAACAATTTTCTGCATGCTATCTATAATTATATAATGTTTACAAGTTAGGATTTTCAGAACCTATACCTTGGTTACCAAAATGTGGAATTGCTTATCAACAAAGAGTGATCCCTTTATGCTATGAAAATTCATATATTATCTAAAGAACTAAGGAAGATAAGATCATAATATTTATGTTTTATGGCCTGTAAGAAACAGATAAAGGTGAGTGATGAAATATTTATGTGTGTGACAACAGGGCTCATTAAATATTTAGAAAGTATCTCCTTTTACAAAATAACTAAAAATAATGGATAAAAGTATTTTAAGTAGTTAAATATATTCTATAAATGTCAGGAAAGGGAATATTGTTAGAGAGTAAAAATAATGAGAAAACATGAATCACCAACATTACATTGTAGCCACTGTCCTTGTGTTATCTGTCAATTTCTGCTGTTAGTGGGTCAGAAATAGAGGATAATAGATGGAGCCTAGGGCCTCACTGAGAATGTGTAAAGATGAATTGAGGGCTATACATAAAGAATATATACATGAAGGGCAATACCATAAGCTTCTGGTCAAGATGGCAAAAAAGGAAAAAGGTGTGCCCACTTCCTTTCACAACCATATGAAATTTACAACTAACTATAGAACAATCATTACTGAGAATCACTTGAAGTATAGCTAAACAGAGGTCCTATGACTGAGGATATACAGAAACCACCTTGAGACTGGTGGGAGGGTCAAAGATGTGAAAGAGTCCGATCCAACAATCATGTGTGGTGGATGAAAACTGGGAAGGATATTTTAGCTACAGAGTTCCCCCCTGAGGAATGAAGGGTCCCAGCCAAACACCAGGCTTCCCAGCCTAGAATTACAGTGCTAGGAAGAGAAGGCCCTGCAACTTCTGGCTGTGAAGACAACAGATATTGTGGTTGAGTGAGAGAGAGGTTGAATGGAGTCCCAGGTGCCCCTCTTAAAGGGCCCAAGCAAAAACTTGCCTGCTGAAGGGACTCACTTATTCTGAGCTCCAATGCGGGGGTAGCAGCTCAAAAAACACCAGAGACATATGAGGAGAAACTGAATTGTATGGCTTCAAGGCAAGGGCTGGAGGGGCAGCTTTTTCCAAAATATAAGTGCTGGCAGAAACCGTTATTTCTTTGTTGAGCCCTCTCTTCTTCCAGCATGCAGATGCAGGTGGAAGCCATACCTGAGTCTGCATAAACCTGGCTAACATCATTACCCCCACCCTGGTGATTTCCTGAGATTCCCAACCCATTCAACTTGCAGTGCACTGAAGCCACTTCTAGTGGCTTTTCAATACAAATGGCCTAACTTGGTGCATGCTGTGGACTTTCTTGAAGCCTCTCAAAGTTTCAAAGCCCCAAACAAGCAGCATCAGACTCAGCGAACCCCATATCATTTGTTAAGCATTTCCAAGCCCAGCACTGGCAGCAGATAGCCTCAGTTTGCTGTTTAGCCTCTCTCAGATACCTCCAACCTCAACCTCAAAACAAGTGACAGGCACATAAAAATAACTTTATAGCTTATACCAAATGGCTCCAGGCAGATCACAGGCAGAGCCTGATCTTGGCCTGCACCAGAGCTCCTCCCAAGAGGCCTTAGAGCTGATATACTCAATTGCCAGCTTCAGACCATACCAGAGAACCACCCAACTAATTCCACAAATGACACAATTAAAGGGAAGACTCAACAGGAACTGGAAACACACATTAGTTAATTCTCCTCTGTAGGATCAGCCCTTGTACTGCTCCCCCACTGTAGTCACAGTCAGTTCTCATAAGCAATCAGCCTGAGATCAACACCTCCCATAGATATGCCAACAGCAACCAAGACTCAACTAAAACAGAAGGGTACACATAACCAACACATGAGACACACCTGGTGACTGAGGTCAAGTGATCAGGAGGAATGTGCCACTGGGCCTGACAGAACACTTCCTACATAAGACCACTCTATCAAGACTAGGAGACACAGCAGCTCTATTGAATACATAGAAACAAACACATTGTGGCAGCCAGAATGAGAAGAGAATAAAACATATCCCACATAAAAGAACTGAACAAAACTTCAGAAAATTAACTAAACAAAATGGAGTTAAGAATACTACCAGACTGATGCAGAGTTCAAAACATTGACTATAAAAATGCTCAGTGATATCAGTGAGACCTTCAACAGAAAGATAGGAAACATAAAAAATGGGGATAGACAACATGAAAACAACATGTCAGAAATTTAAAAATACAATAACTGAAATGAAGAATATATTAGAGGAAATCAACAGTACATTAGATAAAGCAGATAATTGAAAATTGAATCAACAATTTTGAAGACAGGGTAACAGGAAAGATCCAATCAGAACATCAACAAGAAAAAAAGAATCCAAAAATATGAGATTAGTTTAAGCGACCTCTGGGACAGCATCAAGCAAAACAAGATTCACATCATAGGGGTACAAGAAGGAGAGGAGACAGAGCAAGAAATTGAAAACGTATTTGAAGAAATGATGATGGAAAACTTTTCTAACCTGGCAAAGTAAATAGACATACAAGCTCAGGAAGTACAGAGTCCCAAATAAAACAAATCCAAAGGCTCACACCAAGATGCATCATAATTAAAATGCCAAAGATTAAAGACAAAGAGAGAAATCTTAAAAGTAGCAAGATAAAAGCAATTAGTTATCTACCAGTGAGCTTCCATAAGACTGTCATATTTTTTTCTCAACAGAAATTTTGCAGGCCAGAGAGGTTGGCATGAAACCCTCTTTAAAGTGAACAGCAAGGACCTACAACCAGGACCACTCTATCCAGGAAAGCTGTCATTTAAATTGGAGAACAGATAAAGTCCTTTTCAGAGAAGAAAAAGCAAAAAGAATCCATCACCACCATACCAGTGTTACAAGAAATATTAACGGTACTTCTTAAAAAAAAAAAAAAAAAAAGGAAAAAAGTGATCAAAAATGTAAATAAAATGTCAATAACTACATATTTATCAACACTTACTTTAAATGTAAATGGATTAAATGCTTCAATCAAAATATATGGTGGCTGAATGGATAAGAAAACAAGACACATATGCTTCCTATAAGAGACTCACTTCAGATTGAAAGACATACACAGACTGACAGTAAATGGGTAAAAATTAAATGTTAGGAAAATGAAAAAAATAAATAAAAAAGCTAGGGTAACAATACTTATACCAGACAAAATAGACTTTAAAACAAAGGCTATAAAAAGAGACAAAGAAGGACCCAGTAGTTCCACCTCTGTGTATTTATTCAATGAAACCCAAAATGCTAATTCAAAAGGACACATACATCCATATGTTTATAGTAGCATTATTTACAATAGGCAAGATATGAAAGCAGCCTAAGTGTCCATAACAGATGATAGATAAAGAAGTGATACATATATACAATGAAATATTTATTACCCAGCCACAAACAGGAAAATAATCTTTCCATCTTAAACAACATGGATGAACCTAGAGAGTATTATGCTAAGTGAAATAAGTCAGACAGAGAAAGACAAATGCCATGTAATTTTACGCATATGTGAAATCTAAAAAACAAAATAAACATACAAAAAAACTCAGAAAGAAACTCATGAAGAAAACATTTGACAGTTGCCAAATGAGAGGAGGTTTTGGAAGGATGGTTGTAAAAGGGCAAGTATTAAGATGTAGAAATTGGTAGTTACAAAATAGTCATGGGGATATAAAGTATAGCATAGGAAATATAGTCAATAATATTCTAATAACTATGTGTGGTATCAGGTGGATACTAGATTTATCAGTGTGATTACTTTGTAAGTTATGTAAATGTCTAATCGCTGTTGTACACCTGAAACTAATATAATATTTTAAAACTAATATAATATTGTAGGTAACTATATTTTAAAAATAAAAAAAAATATATTAAAAGATAAAAAATAAAATAGAGAAAAATAAAGAGCCACACTCCCAGTTTCATTGAATGAGAAATAATATCATTCCTCATTGAAGGAAATAGTTTAACCCATTTTCCATTTGCCCTGAGAATACTTGCCAGTGGTGCTTCCATCCACAGTGTTTACCCTGATAAAATGTGTGGATTATAGTCCTAACCTTACCCTCAAAGTTTGCTACTAAATATCTTGTTTTTATTATTATTTTGACATCACTTTAGTATATCGATAGTCTTTGGAAACAAATGACATCATTTTATTTATAGCATTCTCTTTTTAGTAGAAGTATTTCTATTTATAAAATATAGTAATTTCTTGATCACTGAAAATGTCAAATCCTAAAACATGTGGCATTCCTATGCATGTCTTTAACATTGTTCTCGAATAGTTGTTAGCCAAAGATTCATTTGATGAATCCAATTATTGTATACATTTCTGTTATATTAGGATTTGGGACAATTTCTGTTTAGAAATAACTCCACGAACAGTTTTTATATTTTATTTTCACATTGATAACCAGTCACATTTGCTTCAGCCTCAAAGAGCGTGTTTTTGTAAAATGAAATTAACACTGGCAACAAGCTGTACTTTTTTTCCTAAATGGAAATGGGTTAAACATCTGCTCATTTTGAAATTGGTTCTATCAAAAAAGGAAAATAAAACTAATATTTCTTAGTATCCTCAAATACAAGCTAGCCCTCATGTTAATCTGAGGCTTAAATAAAACTAAATCTGTGGCCTCCAAATATTAAAGCTGAGAAGCAAGAGTGATGCCAGAAAATGGTGGACTAGGAAGCTACAGGAATATCAGAAAACAACCAAACTGAATAAAATAATCTCATATAAAACTCTGATAAACAGTCAAAGTTATACGAACACTAAGCAAACACACAATTATGAAAAATCCACATTCATAATGGCAAGAAATTTCATGGCCTTTTAACCCAGCCATGCCCTACATTCTCCCTAGTATTGCAAAATATTCTTTATGAAGAGTCAGCAGCTCAGTTCCCAAGTCACTCTTGGGAATAAAGCAAATCTTATTTTTAATACTAACCATTGTGAGGGATACCTGAAGGACTGATCCTGTTTTACTTGACTTACATCTTAGGTGAGGAAAAGCAGCAGGTACTGCTCAGGAAAGCTACAAGTAAACTAAGACCAACAGTAGCCTGAGAAAAGAGATTTCAGGCAGAGACATACAATAGACCACTCGAGAAACTGATAAAAACAATTGTGTATACAAGGGACTAAAAAAAAAAAAGTACAAACAGGCCCAGGCAAAATTCATGTTTATAAAAGTCCTGAGAAGATTTGCACTTAGCTAATTAGTGAAAAACTGTCGACATATAGTCAGCAAAGGATGAGAAAAGCAGCTGTTGTTGTTTTCTAATGTCCAATTTTCATCAACAACAACAAAAAAATACATACAAAGAATAGAAAAATATTGACCATTTAAAAAAGAAACTACATTATCAGACATCTTCCTTGAAGAAGAACAAAAATCAGATTTAATAGGTAAAGACTAAAACAAAATGCATTACATATCCTCAGAGTTAAAGAAAAAATATAAAAAATAAAAGGAAATCAGGAAATTGATATATAAACATGAAGATGATATTAAAATATATAGGAATTATTTTTAAAAAATGAATAGAAATTCTGGATCTAAAAAAATCAACATAACTGAATTGAAAAACTAAATAGAGAGGCCAACAACAAACTCAAACAAGCAGAAGCAATCAGTAAAGTTGTTGATAAGTCATTTGAAATGATCAAGTCTAAAGAACCAAAGGATAAAAGAATTAATAAAAAGTCAGCAGAATTTAAGGAGCTTATAGGACACTATTAAACAGACCAAAATATGCATCATGAAAGTCTCAGAAGGAGAAGAAAGAAGGGGGAAGAGTGATTATTTGAAGAAATAATGGCTTAAAACTTTCCAAAATTGATGAGAAACCTGAATATATAAATAGAAGAAGCTCAGCAAACTCCAAGTAGTATAGTCCAGAGAAACCTGCACTGAGAAACATAATAATCAAACTGTTGAATATTATTATAAAAATCTTCAAGAAAATAACAACAAACCAAGTTTACAATATATTAAAAGAATTAAATGTCATGGTCATGTAGTTTATTCCTGGTATATGAGGATGACATAACATATGAAAATCAAGCAATATGATACACTGCATTAATATATAAAAGGAAAAAAAAACACATAATTTTTTCAATAGATGCATGAAAGTATTTGATAAATATGATATTCTTTTATTATGAAAACTTTCATCGAAGTAGTGTGGAAGGAAACCTCTTTAATACATTAAAGACAATATAAGAAAAATTTCACAAAGACCAGAGTCGATGATGAAAGTTTGAAAGATAAAATTAGGAACACAGCAAGGATGCCCAATTCCATTCAACATAGTGTTGGAAATCCTAAGCCAGAGTAATAAGGCAAGAGAAATAAAACGACATCCAAATTGGAAAGGAAGAAGTAAAATTACTTATTTTTGGAGATAACACAATCTCATGTGTAGAAATACCTAAAGATTTTACAAAAACAAATCTATTAGAACTAATAAAAATTCAGCATATTGCAAGATCCAAAAATAAATGCATAAAAATGATTGCATTTCTATACACTAAAAATGAAAAATCTGAAAAGGGACTTATGAAATAAATTTAGCTTGCAATAGCACCAAAAAGAATAAAATACTTGATGGTAACTTAACCAAGGAGATGAAATACTTTAATACTTAAAACTACAAAACAGTTTTGAAAGAAATTAATCAAGACATAAATAATTGGTAAGCCATCTCTTATTTACAGTTTGGAAGGCTTAATATTGTTAAGATGTCAATACTACCTGAACTGACCTACAGATTTAGTGCAATCGCCATCAAAATTTTAATGAATTTTTCTCAAAAATAGAAAAATTTATGAAATCTCAAGGGACCCTGAGGAGCCAAAAAATACCTTGTAAAAGAAGAACAAAGTTGAAGGACTCATAATCCTGATTTCAACACTTACTACAAAGCTACGGTAATCAAAACAGATTGGTATTAAAATATAGAAAGACATATAGACTCAATAAATAGAATAATGATCCCAAAAATAAACCTTCACACATATTGCCAAAGTATGGTCAACAAGGGTTCCAAAGTCATTCAATGGAGAAAGGACAGATATCCAAATTTGAAAGAATAAAGTTGAATACTTAAGTTATTAATATGCAGAAATGAACTAAAAACAATCAAAGAACTAAACATAAATGCTACAAGTTTAAAACTTAAAACATGGGGAAAAGCATAATGGCATTAGATTTGGCAATGACAACAAGCATAGGCAACATATGACAAAGAGTTCAATAAAATAAAATAAAATAATAAAATAAAATAAAATAAAATAAAAACTAATGTGCATAAAAGGACACTGCCAAGAGCATAAAACACAGCCCACAGTATGAGAGAAAACATTTCCTAATCTTACATCTGATAAAGGATTAATAGTTAGAATATATAACAAACACATACAACACAACAATAACAAAATCATTCCAATTAAAAAGTGGGTATACATTTCTCCAAAGAAGATATCTAACTGCCAAAAGGTACATAGAACGATATTTGACATCACTAGCTGTTAGGCAAATGCAAATCAAACCCACAATGAGATATCATTTCACAATCATTAGAATAGCTGTTATAAAACAAATGGCAACAATTAGAAAAAACAGAAAATAGCAGGTGGATAGAATGTGGAGCAACTGGAACCCTTGTACAGTGCTCCTGGAAATATAAAATGATGAAACATCTGTGGAAGATAGTACGGCATTTCCTCAAAAAAAAAAAAAAGTAAATATAGAGTTATCACATGATCAAGTAATTTTCCTTTTAGACATGTGTAAAAAAATATAAACGAGGACTCAAACAGCTGTACATGAATGGTCATAGCAGCATTATTTTAATAGACAAAAGCTGGGAACGAACAAAATATTCATCAATGGGTGAATAGAAAACACAATGTTATATATGTGTGTGTGTGTGTGTGTGTGTGTGTGTGTATAACTTAGTATGTGTGCATATATATAGGTAGATAGATAGAGATAGATAGACACACGTACTGATATAGACATATATAGATAGATATTTCAATTAAAAGAAGTAAAATTACATAACCTTAAAAGTAATGAAATTTGGATACATGGCACATAATGAAGATATTATACTAATCAATATAAATTAGACACAAAAGGACAAATATTGTATGATTCCACTTATATGAGGTATTTTAGAATGGTCAAATTTATATATACAGAAAGTAAAATAGTGGTTACTAGTGTAAGGAGAGGAAGGACTGAGGATTTATTTTTTAATTGGTACAGTCTTAGATTGAGATGATGAAAAAGTTCTGATGATGGATAGTGATGATGGTTGCACAACAATGTGAATGTACTTAATGCTCCAAAATTATATACTTAAAATAATACATTTTATGTTGTACATATTTTATCATGATAAAAAAAATCAAATTTGAAACTCCAGTTTACATTTTTCATAGTGATACTGCTCCCTCCAAAAATGGCATGAGCAACTTAAATCTTTTATAAGGAAATACAATTTAAATTCTCGCCTCACATTGTACCACAGATAACGTTTCACCAAACATAAGTTTATATTAAAAAACAAAAACACTATCAACAAAACAAAGATAAAACCTACAGAATGGGAGAATATATTAGCTTATGATACACCCGAGAATGGGTTAGCATCCAAAATTTATAAAGAACTCATGCAACTTAACAACAACAAAACCCCCAAACAATGCAATTGAAAAATGGGCAGAAGATCTGAATAGGTGTTTCTCCAAAGAGATAATACAGATGGCCAATAGACGTATAAAAAGATACTCAAGATCACTAATCGTCAGAGAAATGCAAATTAAATCCACAATAAGATATCGCAACACTCCTGTCAGAATGACTATCATCAATAAATCAAAAACATAACACGTTGGCGAGGATATGAAAAAAAAGGAATTCTTGTACACTGTTGGAGGGATTGCAAAATGGTACAGATACTATAAAAAAACATTTTGGAGGTTTTTCAATAAAATAAAAATAGAACTAACTACATTTTGATGCAGCAATTCCACTTCTGGGCATTTATCCAAAGAAAACCAAAATACCAGTTCACAAAGATTTATTCGCCCCCATGTTCATGGCAATGCTGTTTACAATAGCCAAGATATTAAAGCAACCTCAATGTTCATCAACAGACAATTGGATAAAGAAGTTATGGTTAATGTAAACAATGGAATATTAGTCAGTCAAAAAAATGAAATCCTACCATTTGCAACACAAAGATGGACCTAAAGGTTATTATATTGAGTGAAATAAGTCAGACAGAGAAAGATAAATACCATATGATTTCACTTATATGTGGAATGTAAGGAACAAACTAAATGAAAACAGACTCACAGATACAGAGAGCACTCTGGTGACTGCCAGAGGTACAGAGCTTTGGTGGGGGAGAAAAAGGTGAAGGGATGAAGAAGTGCAAATTAGTAGTTACAATATAGCTATGGGTATATAGAGTACTGTATAGAGAATATAGTTAATAGTATTGTAACAGCTATGTAGAGCCAAATGCATGATAGAGTAATCACTTGTAAACTATATAAATGTTTAACCAATGAATTGTATTCCTGAAACTAATAAAAAATAAAAAAACAACAAAACAAAAAAATACATAAACAAGTCATCCTATGTGATAATAAGCAAAACACACACACACACACACACACACACACACACACACACACACACACACATACACATAAACCATAAAGACTTCAAAGGCTACATATGTAGGAATCAATAAATAGGGGATACTATATGTAAAATAGACACATATGAGTCAAGAAGGTAGAGCAGGGAAACACTATGCTTTTCTTCTCTCACAACATTAGAATTACAACTAAATTACAGAACAACCATCATTGAGAATTGCCAAAAGTCTAACTGAATTGAAGCCCTAAAACTAAGGACATGAAGAAGATGCTGTCTAGAGACTGATGGAAGGACCAAAGACACAGAACAAGCTGGTCCCATACCTGTGTTTTGTGGTTAAAAATGTGGAGAAATATCTCAGCTGTGGAGGAAGAGGGAAGGCTCCAAGCAGCACACTGGAGTCCCCTGAGAGGATTCCAGTGTCAGAAGAGAAGTTCCCACAACTTCAGGCTGTGAAAACCACTAAGACTGTGGCTGAGTGAAACAGAGGGTGGCTGGAGCCCCGGGTATTAATCTTAAAGGGCCTGTGCATAGATTTACTCACTGATGAACACACTCACTCTGAGCTCCAGTGCTGGGGCAGCAACTTGAAAGACACCAGGGACATATGGGGAGGAAATAAATAATCTGGCTTCAAGGCAAGGGCTGGAAGGGCTACTTTCTACAAGACAGAAGTGATAGCAGAATTGTTTCTTTGTTGAGCCCCTCCTCCTAGCATGAAAATTTTGGTAGGCCCCGTATCTGAGTCTCCATCAACCTGGCTAACACTTATTGCCCCACCCTGATATTCCCTGAAACTTGGCCCATCCCAGTATGCAGGCCCACCCAAACAAGTTTCAGTGGCTTGTCAATACAAATAGCTTGTCTTGGCTTATACTATGGATTTCCTAAAATCTGTCAAAGGTTCACAAAACCTAAACAAGCAGCATCTGGCCTCAGTGGGCCTCATACCTCTTGATGAGTAGCCCTACGCCTGAAATTAGTAGCAGCCAGCCTCAGTTCACATCTTGGACGCTCAAAGCAACTCTAAGCACAGTGTGGGTAGTGGCCATCTTCAGATTATTTGTTGGCTCATGCCAGGTGGCCCCTGGAAGGGCACAGGCTATAGCTGAACTTTGCTTGTGGTAGGGCCTCTCCCAGGAGACCCTAGGGCCATTATGTCCAGTGGTTGGTTTCAAAACTAGCCAGAGCACCACCCTGGCCTGCAACCAAGGACAACATACCCAAAAGTCAGACTGGGCAGGCACCAGAACTCTACTAAAGTAAATGCTGCTCCGTAGAGTCAACTCCAGCACAACAGCTTCTCCACTGTAGTCACTGACCAGTCCTCACAACCAATTAACCTAAGGGTAAATTCCTGCCACTGATGCAACAACAACAACTAAGGTTCAACTACAACAGAAGGGTACACAAAACCCACACAAAGAACTCACCTGCAGCACCCAGCTCAGTTAACAAGAAAGACTGTGCCACTGGGTCCACAGAACACCTACTGAATAAGGGCACTCTACCAGGACTGGGAGGCATAGAAGCTCTACCTAATACACAGAAAAAAATACAAGGAGGTAAACAAAATGGGGAGACAAGGAACATGTCCCAAATTAAAACAAACAAACAAACAAACAAACAAAACAAAGCTCCCGAATAAGAACTCAACATAATGGAGACAAGCAATTTACCAAAAGCAGATTTCAAAACACTGGTTATAAGGATGCTCAATGAACTTAGGGGAAGAGCAGATGAACTCAGTGAGAACTTTAATAAAAACATAAATATGAAAATAGAAAACATAAAGAACCAGTGAAAATTAAAAAAAAAAAAAAATATATATATATATATATATATATATATATATATATATATATATATATAGTAACTGTGGGTCCAGTCAAGATGGTGTAGAATAGATGCTGCGCTTGCCTTCTCTTGCAACAACACCAAAAATATAACAAAACTATAGAAAAATCATCACTGGGAGTCACCTGGTGTCTGGATGAACAGAAGTTCTACAACTGGGAACATACAGAAGAGGTCACTTCAAGACTGGTAGGAGGGGTAGAGATGTGAAACAGACTGGTCCCACAACTGCGTGTGACTTTTGAGAATTGGGAGGCATATCTTAGCTCCAGAGCCCTCTTATTCCCCATGGAGGACTGAGGGTTCTCAGCTCTACAGTAGGCTCCTGAGCACAGGGTTCCAGTACCAGGAGAGAGGTCCTCACACCTTCTGGCTTTGAAAACCTGCAGAAATTGTGGCTAAATAAGATGGAGGGCTACAAGAGCCACAGACTTTCCCTTAAAGGGTTAAGGCCCAGACTTACTCAGTGATGTATTCACTTGCTCTGAACTCCCATGTTGGGACAGCTGCTTGAAAAGTGCCAGGGACATACAAGGGGGAACTGAGTTGTCAGGCACAAGACAAGGGCTGGAGGGGTGGCTTTCTCCAGACAGAAGTGCTGGCAGTATCCAGTGTTCCTTGAAGTCCTCCCTGCTCTCAGCATGCAGATGCAGTTGGCCACCATATCTGATTCTCCGTCAATCTGGCTGATACAAGTTGCTCCACCTAGGTGATTCGCTGAGACCTTGTCCCTCCCAGCTTGCAGGCCCACACAAGATGCTTCTAGTGGATTTTCCATATGAACAGTCTGTCTTGGCTCATGCTGTAAACTTTCCTAAAATCTCTCAAAGGTTCACAAACCCCAAACAAGCAGCACCTAGGCTTGGTGTGTCCCATATATCTTGCTGAGCAGCCCCAAGCCCAGAACTAGTAGCAGCAGGCCTCAGTTCCTGGATTATTCTCTGGAGGTACCTATATGCCCAGAACAGGTGGCAGCCATTTGTGGGTTGCTTGGTGACTCTTTCCAGGTGGCCTCAGAACTTGACAAGCTGCAGCTGAAATTGGCCTACAGCTGGGCTTTCAGGAGGCCCTAGGGCCAGGGCACACAGTGACATGCTTCAATTGTGTCAGAGTACCATTCAAGGCAGTATCTGAGGAGGACACACCAGAAGGGCAAATTGACAGGCACCAGAGACATACTAAAATAAATTCTGTTTCATAGGATCGGCCCCTCAATGAACAATCCTCACAATCAGCTCAAAAGTCAATTCCTCCCATCAATGTGCAAACAGAAACCAAGGCTCAACCACAACAGGAAAGCAAACACACCCATACAAAGGACAACTGGAGCACCTCAATCAGGTGACAGGGAAAGATTATCGCTGGGCCTAATGGGATATCTAATATATAAAGCTACTCTACTAACAGAAGTAGACTTAGGAGCCCTACCTAATACATAGAAACAAACATAGGAAGGCAACCAAAATCAGGAGAAAAAAAAATGTCCCATATAAAACAGAACAAAGCTCCAGAAGAATAACTAAACAAAGTGGAGACAAGCAATCTACCAAACGCAGAATTTAAAACACTGGTTATAAGAATGCTCCATGAACTTAGGGAAAGAATAGATGAATTCAGCGAGAACTTCAGAAAAGAGATAGAAAACATAAAAACAGAGATGGAAAACATAAAAGGGAACCAGTCAGAAATAAAGAATAAAATATTAGAAATGAAGAGTACATTAGAGGGAATTAATAGATTAGATAAAGCAGATGATAAAATCGGTGATTTAGAGGAAAGATAGCAAAAGACATTCAATCAGGACAACAAGAAAAAAGATTAAAAAAAATAAGAATAGTTTAGGCAGGGGTCCCTAATCCTCAAGCTGCGGACTTTTATCAGGCTGCACAGTGGGATGTAAACAATGGGTAGGCAAGTGAAGCTTTATCCATATTTGCAGCCTCTCTCCAATGTTAGCATCACAGTCTCAGCTCCACTTTAGATCATCAGACATTAGATTCTCATAAGACCACCAGTCCCTGATGCCAAAAAGGTTGGGGACTGCAGGAATAAGGAGCCTCTGGGACAGCATCAAGCATAACAATTTTCACATAATAGGGGGAAAAGAACGAGAAGAGATATAGCAAGAAATTGAAAATCTATTTTAAGAAATAATGATGGAAAACTTCCCTAACCTGGAAAAGGAAATGAACATACAACCTCAAGAAGCTCATAGAATCTTAAGCAAGATGAATCCAAAGAGGCACACACCAAGACATATTATAATTAAAATGCCAAAGGTTAAAGGACAAAGAGAATCTTAAAAGCAGCAAGAGAAAGCAATTAGTTACCTACAAGAAAGATCCCATAAGACTGTCAGCTGATTTCTCAACAGAAACTTTGCTGGCCAGAAAGGTTTGGCACAAAATATTCAAAGAGATGAAAAGCAAAAAGATAAAACAAAGATTATGTTACTTAGCAAAGCTGTTATTTAGAGTAGAAGGACAGATAAAGAGCTTCCAGACAAGGAAAAGCTAAAAAAATTTCATCAACACCAAACCAGTGTTACAAACAATGTTTGAGAACCCTTTTTTTAATAGAAAGAAGAAAATGAAATATATGAATAAAAATGGCAATAACTACATATATATCAACATTATTGTATATGTAAATGGACAGAATGCTTCCAACAAAAGATAAGGTGGCTGAATGGATAAGAAAACAAGAAGTCAGATTGTCACTATTTATGGATGACATGATTCTCTATTTAGAAAATCCTAAAGACTCCACAAGAAAACTACTAGAAACAATAAGCAAATACAGTAAAGTTTCTGGATACTAAATCAAGATTCAAAAATTCATACTGTTTTTATACTCTAATAATGAAGTGTCAGAAAGAGAAGTGGAAAAAAATAATTCTTTTTGCAATTACAACAAAAAGAACAAAATAACTAGAGATAAATTTAATGAAACATGTGGACTTATATAATGAAAACTACAAGACCCTATTTTAAAAAAAAATCAAAGACAAAACTAAGAAATGGAAAGATATTCTGTGCTCTTGGATTGGAAGAATCAACATAGTTAAAATGACCATACTACCTAAAGCATTATACAGATTTAATGCAAACCACATCAAAATCCGATTGGCACTTTTTAAAGAAATAGAACAAAAAGCCATCAGATTTTCATGGAATCACAAAAGACCCCAAATTGCCAAAGTCAATCTGAGAAGAAAAGAATGAGGCTGGAGGCATCACTCTGCCTGACTTCAAATTATGCTACAAAGTGACAGTAATCAAAACAGCATGGTACTGGCAGCAAAACAGACACATGGACCTGTGGAACAGAATCGAAAGTCCAGAAGTAAACCCACATTTATATGGGCAAATATTTTTTGACAAAAAATACAAAAACATACAGTGGAGAAAGGAAAGCCTCTTCAATCTATAGTGCTGGGAAAATTGAAAAGCCATCTGCAAAAGAAGGAAACTAGACTGTTTTCTATCACCACACACCAAAATTACCTCTAAGTAGATTAAGGACCTGAATATAAGACCTGAAACTATAGAATGCATAAAAGAAAACATAGGAACTAAACTCAAGAATCTTGGACTTAAAGAGGATTTTATGAATTTGACGTCAAATGCAAGGGAAAGAAAAGCTAAAATAAATGAGTGGGACTACATCAAACTCAAAAGCTTCTGCTCAGCAAAAAACATCATCAACAAAGTAAAGAGACAACAATATGAATGGAAAAATATATTTGAAAGTGACGTCTCCAATAAGGACCTAATATCCAAAATATATAAAGACTTCATACAACTCAATAACAACAACAGCAATAGCAACAAGAAAACAATCCAATCAAAAAATGGGCAGAGGACCTGACCAGACACTTCTTCCTAGAGGACATACACATGGCCAACAAACATATGAAAATATGTTCTACATCACTAGCTGTGAGGGAAATGCAAATCAAAACCACAATGAGATACCATCTCACACCTGTTAGAATACCTATAATCAACAAGACAAGTAATAAATGTTGGAGAGGACGCAGAGCAAAAGGAATCCTCATACACTGCTGGTGGCACTGCAGACTGGTACAGCCACTAAGGAAAACAGTATGGAGGTTCCTCAAAAAACTAAGAATTGATCTACCATATGATCAAGCAATCCTTTTACTGAGTATTTACCCCGAAGACTTGAAAACTCATATCCAAAAAGATATTTGGACACTGATGTTTATAGTAGCATTATTTACAGTGGCCAGGATGTGGAAACAATAAAAATGTCTTATGATAGTTGATTGGCTAAAGAAGCTTTGGTACATAAATACAATGGAATATTACTCAGCCATAAAAAGAGATAAAATACTATCATTTTTGACAACATGGATGGACCTCGAGATAATTATGCTAATGAAATAAGCCAGAAAGAAAAAGATGAAATCCACATAGTATCATTTATATGTGGGATATAACCCTAAAAGCAACAAATGAACATGACAAACAAACAGACTCATACACATGGACTATAAACTAGTGCTTACCAGAGGGTAGGGGGACCAGAGGGTAGGGGGTGAGGGAGGAGGGGGAGGTAGACTGGGTAAAGAGAGTCAAATATGTAGTGACAGAAAGAAATCTAACTATCGGAGGTGAACACAGTGTATATATATATATATATATATATATATATATATATATATATATATATAATATTTATATATTATATTTGTATATAATATTATTGTTAAAATGTAAAGATTTTAAAATATATTCCAAGAAAAATGAAAAAGGAAAGAAACCAAGACCCTTGCATATACTGCCAACAAGAGACTCATTTCAGATTAAAAAAAGAAAAAAAAACACAGAGACTGAAAGTAAAGGGTTAGAAAATTTTCATAACAATTGAAACAACCAAAAAAAAAAAAAAAAAAGAAGAAAGCTGCGGTAGCAATACATATATCAGACAAAATAGATTTAAAATAATTCCTATAAAAAGAGACAAAGAAGGACTCAGTAATCCCACTTCTGGGTATTTATCCAAAAATCGAAAACACTACTTTGAAGGGACATTTGAACATATATTTATTATTTACATTAGCTGAGATACGGAGGCATTCTGAGTGTCCATCAATGAATAAATGGATAAAGAAGAGGTGGTACATATATAAATCAAATATATTTTAGCCATAGAAAAGAATGAAATTTTGTCAACTCTAAAAACTGGGATGGACCTAGACAGTATTGTGCTGAGTGGAGTAAGTCAGACAGAGAAAGATAAATGACTTATGATTTTACTTACATGTAAAATCTAAAAGTCAAAATAAACAAATGAAACAGAAATAAACTCTTAGATACAGGTAAAATTTTGATGATTGACAGTTGGGAGGCGGTTAGAAGGGTAGACGAAAAAGGGGAAAGGATTAAGAAGTACAAATTGGTAGTTACAAAATAGTCATTTGGATATAAATTATAGCATAAGGAATATAGTTAATAATATTGTAATAACTATGTATGGTGTTAGATGGTAATAGATTTATCCAGATGATCCCTTCATCAGTTACATAAATGTTTAATCACTATGTTGTACATCTGAAACTGATATAATATTTTATGCCAACTGTAATTAAGAAAAACTTTTTAAAGGGCTAAAAAAAAGACAAAAAAAATGAAAGAGAAATGGCCAAATACTTTTATGTTTATTTTAAATGTTTCTTCCTCAATAATTTTGGGATCATAAGTAAAAAATTTTCAAAATACCATTAGGAAAAATTTAGAATAGTAAAATAAGATATTTAATGTATCAAATATGAGCAATTCTTTACTTGGAGATATTTCTGTAGCTATAAATGTTGTTATATAGAATGATTAAAAATAAATTAAAAACAATCTAAGTACCTAAAAAATAATAAAATCGATATATGTATGTGAAAGATAAAGATATAGATAAATATAAATAGATGGAAAATATAAATATTATTCTATCAATATGCTTAACAAAGTTATGTCAATATCAAATAAAATACACTTCAGTGTAAGGAGATAAAAGGAACATTTTTAATAATAAAACTATCAATTCGTCATAAAGATTGACAATCAGAAATATGTATGCAACTCCTAACACAGCTTCATAAAAAATGTTGCAAAAGTTTACAGAATTGAAGGGATAAATAGCCAAAACCACAATTATTACTGCATATTTTAATGCATATCTCTCAACATTTTATAGAAAAATTAGACAAAAAGTGAAGATATAAATAATCTGAACATCACTATTTACCACCGTGTCCTAAATAATATTCACAAAACACTGCATTTAAATCCTTCACAGGATATTTTTCCTTTTCAAGTAAACATGGCACTTTCTCAAGATAGACCATGTTAGGCCATAAAAAGAATCTCAAATAATTAAAAGAGTTTAAAATCATACAGAGTACATTCTCTGACCACAATAGAATTAAATTAAAATTCAATTAAAAAAAAGATATTTAGAAAAAACTCAATAGATTCCAAATTCTATGGGTTAGAAAACAAATCATAAGTGGAAAAAGAAATATTTCAAACTTAAAGA
Source organism: Eidolon dupreanum (assembly GCA_028627145.1). NCBI lineage: Eukaryota > Metazoa > Chordata > Mammalia > Chiroptera > Pteropodidae > Eidolon > Eidolon dupreanum. Next base: position 56,228,745 of record CM053505.1, on the reverse strand, counting down.
TAATAAAAATAATACATATCAAAATTTATGGGTTGCAGTTTAAGTGTGCCTAAGAGAAAATTTATAATTTTAAAAGCTTATCTATGTAAAGAAAAATTAGTTAAATAAGTAATTTAATGTTTTACCTTAAAAAAAATAGAAAAATTAAATTCAGTGTACAAAGAAGGAAGTATTAAAGATATAGGTAGAAATCAATTAAATAACAAAAATATATGGTTTTTGGAAATGATTAACTAAATTTATAATACTTTAGCTAGATTAATCAATAATAAAGAATATCATCACTCTTTACAGTGAAATTGAGCATACCATTTCAGTTTCTACATCAGTTAAAAGAAAAAAAATATTGTAAATATTGTAAACATTATGCTAACAAATAAGACAATCCAGATAAAATGAACACATTTCTTGAAAAAGTCTATTAATAGTGACACAAGATAAATCTTAAAATCTCAAATGTTCTATATCTAGTAAAAGATTGAATTTGTCATCATAAACCTTCTCACAAATGTAATAAATGTAAGACTATTTTTTAGAAAATTGTGAAATGTTAAAATATGTAAAATAAATGTACAGATATGCCTTGTTCATTAACGGGAAGACTATATTGTAAAGATATGAATTATACCCAAATTGATCTATAGATTTAAAGCAATTACAATATAATCCCAAAGGTACAGTTTGTGAAATTGACAAAATTATTCTAATGTATATGGAAGCACAGAGAGCTGAAAATAACAAAGGCTCTCATACAGAAATATATAAGGCGAAGGTGTTGGCCTACCAATAATCAAAACTTACTTTAAAACCAAGTAATTAAGATCAAGTGGTATAGGAAAAATAAATAATCTAATGGGCTTCTATTGCTATTAGACTTTGTAATAAAAATTCCTGACACTTCTGTAAGAACAAATATTCAATCCATAATCACAGTCCCAGAAAATAATTAATTACAACTGCAGACCATTTTTGACGTATTATCTTGTGGCATAGGCACATCACTTACAATCTTATCTAATCAATTGGAAATTTAATAACACTCGAGGTTGTTGTGTTGGTTATATAGCCCAGAAGTTTGTGACTTATAATTCGTATCATTTCCTTTTTTAATGAAAATTATTGGGTTGACATTGGTTAATAAAATTATTGTTTTCAAGATTACAATTTAAAGATGCATCATCTGTTTTTTGTATTGTGTGTTCACCACCCAAAGTCAAATCTGTCCCCATACATATTTGATCCCTTCACACTTAAATACCTGCTCCTCCTACATTTCCCTCTGATAACCACTAAACTGTTGTCTGTGTCTAAGAGATTTGATTTTTTTTTTGTTTTGTTTGTTTGTTGCTTTCTGTATCCCACATATGAGTGAAATCACATGGTTCTCAACTTTTTCTGATTTATTTCGCTTAGCATGATAATCTCAAAATCCATCCATGTCGTCGCAAATAGCAGAATTTCATCTTATGGCTGAGTAATATTCCATTTTATATATATACCATGTCTTTATTCAATCATATATCAAAAGGCACTTTGGTTGTTTCTATGTCTTGGCCACCACGAATAATGCTGCGATGAATCTTGTGGTCCATTTATCTTTACAGATAAATGTTTTCAAAATTTGTGGTTAGATACCCAAAATAGGTATTGCTGGATCTAGTCCAAAGACTTTTTAAAAATGAATAATCTTGGCAATGTTGAGAATTACTACACTGAAAACCACCATAGGAGATGAATTTTACTTTTTAAATAGCAGCTCTTCAATGGGAGACAGGATGTGAGCTCACCTCACTGTCAGATTGTATTATCTTTATGATTCATTCAGTTTTTGGACTTTCATTTGAGTTTGGCACCAGGTGGAATCAATTACCCTTTTGTGATTATTCTGCAGTGATTACCTCTATTTCAGGAACATGACTAAGACCCTGGCATCTCTTTTCACAGAAGTCACCAAAATGCTATCTGATAATGAGAATCTCTGGCTTGAACCACAACCACATCTTTAAATGATTCCAAACTTAATAATAATCTCAAGAGCTCTTCAGAGTCTAATGAAGTATATGTCTGTAGAATAAGATAACATTTACTAAATTTTGAAGGAACTATGAGAAGCATTTTATGTAAATAAGAACATTTAAAAATAATTATACATGCCAACATGATGGGGTATGTCATCTAGGAGTCATGTATGATATACTATGATTAGGATAATAGAATTGAATTTCTGCCTCCCAAACTTTACTGTCACTACATAAAAATACTCTGCTGTTCAAAAATGCTTTGAGCAAAAACACTGTTACAAATGGTCCTGCAAATCCCATTTCTATATGCTTTTTAAGTTGTTTAGTTCTGAATCAGCAGTCTAAAAGTGTGTTTAAATACTACGAGTAACCATTTCGCATGGAACAAATAGGAAGAAAATCAGGTTATGCTGAGGGCACCCAGCAGGACTCTTCTACTGTCTACTGAATGACAATGTAAACTGATTTCTTTAAGAAAGACACTCAGGGAAAAGAGAACAGATTGCAGGAAATATGTTCTGCATGCAAGAAAGAGCAAAGAGATAGCATGCAGGATACTTGGTGATAATTATGCAAAAGAATAAAAGAGAAACAGCTATCGCATAAATGTATTGTATCAGGTGGAAGTGTTACAAACTATGTTTGCTTGCAACGCCATAGAACATAAGACATGAGTGTTCTAGCCTGCTATCTTCCTTTTCTGCAAAATAACTGCTAGCTCATAAGTTCCTGATGTTTTTTTTTTTTTTTTTTTTTTATCATGGATCGTGTTACTCAAATTGCTATTTGCTAAGCACAAAGTTTGATCAAAATTAATAATGATAATAATAATGATAATAATAATGAAACAACTACAGAAGAATACATGCATTAAAAATAATTCTTAATAAAAACCATAAAATTCTGAATGTGTACCTGGAAGAAATATAGAGAGTTCTTGAAATTGAGATAAATTTGTGCTCACAAATTAATTAGCTGAATGCTCGTTAAGCAAAACAATTTACAGAAGGGAACGTTATTGGAAAGGGTAAAATGTTCCTGCCCAGTTTTGAACACCAAAAGGCAGCTAGCTACTTCAGTGAATAAGAGCAATGCATTCTTCCACTTTGGGAAAATACAATAACATTACTAATGGGTGGATAACTTTATTGAATTAAACATTTTATTTTGAGAAAAATTTAAATGCACGTGCAATTGTTAGAATTAATGCAGAAATCCCTTATGCCCTTTACCCAGGTTCCCACATTGGCAGCATCTTGCAAACCTATAATTTAGTATCAGAATCAAGATATTGATATTAGCACAAAAAGTTTGATCCTCACAAGGATCCCTCACCCTTTTTTAGACACATGTATTATTTTAAACCCGCCCTTCGACCCTGACTATAGCGATCACTAATCTGTTCTTCATTTCTATATTTTTTCTCATTTAAGAATGTTATATAAATAAAATTATACAACATATAACTTTTGTAATTGGCTTTTTGCACTCAGCATAATTCCTTGGAGACTAATCCAAGTTGCTATGTGTATCAATCATTCATTCATTGTTATTGTTGAGTAGTATTTCATGATATGGATGTACTACAGTTTGTTTAATCATTCACGCATTCAAGGATATTTGGGCTGTTCCAAGTTTTGTGTCATAAATAAAGCTACTATTAAACTTCCCATAAACATTTTTGTAAGAACATAAATTTTATTTTTCTGGATAAAAGAGTACAAAGCTGGGTCTTAGGGTAATTTCAGTCTAATTTTCTAAGAAACTATCAAACTTTTGGCAGAGTGGCTTTTTTTTTTCCAGAGTGGCTGTAGCAATTTACATTCCCACCAGTAATGGTTGAGCCATCATATTTTGCTGCATCCTTGGCAGAATTTGCTGTTGTTACTATATTTTTATTTTATCCATTCCAATAGTTCTACAATGATCAACTATGGTTTTAATTTGCATTTATTTAATAGTTACTGTACTCGAATATTTTTTCTTGTGCTTACTTGTCATCTGTATATCTTTGGTGAAATGTCTGTTCATATATTTTGTTCATTTCTCATTGGATTTTTTTATCTATTGAATTTTGAGAGTTTTTTTTTTTCAAAATACTAGTCTTTTGGATATGTGGTTTGCAAACACTTGCTTGTATTCTGTACCTTTTATCCTCTTAACAGAGTTTTTCCAGAACAATTTGATGAGCTCCAACTTATCAATTTTTTCTTGCTATAGCTTATGCTTTTGGTGTCAAGTCCATGATCAGTTTCAAGTTGATTTTTGTATAAGGTGTGAAGCTTAGATAGAGGGTGCTTTTTAAATTTTGTTTTTTTCTTGTTTGTTTGTTTTCTTTTCTTTTCTGTTGGAGTGTGTGTTTGTGTTCATTTATTTGTCTGCTATTACCTACAGATGTCCCATTGCTCTGACTTCAATTGTTGAAAAGGATATCTTTTCTCCATTGGATTGCTTTTGCACCTTTATCAAAAATCAGTTGGGCATATTTAGATGAGTTTTGTTTTCTGAGTTACCTTTTCTATTTCATAAATCTATTTGCCTATTCAACCATCGATATCACACTATCTTGATTACTCTAACCATAGGGAACATCTTAACATAAGGTAGCATAATTCCCTCCACTTAATTTTCTTATTTCGAGATTTTTCTTAGTTATTCTAAGTCTGGTCCTGCGGCTTTCCATAAAATTTTAGAATAAGCTTTTTTTTATGTCATAAAAAGCATTTATTGTATTTGATAGAAATTAATTAAACTTATAGATCAATTTGGGAAGATGTGCCATTTTTATTATGCCAAATCTTCCAATTCATGAGCGCAATATGTTTCTCCATTTTTTATATCTTTGATTTCTTTTACTAACACTTTGTAACATTGTATAGACCATGGACTTATTTAGTTTAGTTTATATTTATGTACTTCAAATTATTTGTAATGATTATGAATTGTATTTTTTCAAACTTTAGTTTTTATGTGATAATTAATATATAGAAATCTGATTGATTTTGTGTATTGATCATGAATTCTATGATCTTGCTGAATTCATTAGTTCTAGGATTTATTTTTATAGACTCCTTGGGGTTTTCTACATTGAAAATCATATCATCTACAAATAGGTGCAGATTTATTTTTTCTTTCCAAATATGATTGACTTGTATTGTTTTCTTGCCTAATTACCCTGGCTAGAACCTCCAGCAGAATGTTGAATAGAAATAGTAAGAGCAAAGAAACTTTTGGTGATTCTGATCGTAGGGTGAAGACATTCAGTCTTTCATTATTAAGTATGATGTCAGTTGTATTTTTTTTTTTGTAGATGCTCTTTATTGAACTGAACATGTTCCCCTCTATTCCTAGTTTCAGATATTTTTTTATCAGTAGATGTTAGATTTTGTCAAAGCCATTTCAGCATCAGTTAGTATAATTATCTGATATTTAATCTTTAGCCTATTGATATGGTACATTAAGTTGATTATTTTTTTAATGTTTAACCAATCTTGTATGCTTGAAATAAATTCCACTTGGTCACGTTTACATAAATCTTTTTATACATTATCAGACAGTTTTTTTTTTCCATTATGTTGATTGCTTTTTGCACCTAAGTTCACGAGAAATACTGGTTTGTAGTTTTCTTTTTATTACCTCTTTGTCTTGTTTTGGTATTAGTGTATAATGACTTCACAAAATTAGTTGAGAAGTGTTCTCTCCTCACTTATTTTCTGGAAAAAGATGTTCTATTGTAAACTCTAAAATTTCCAAAGCTGCCTTTCTAACTTTGAACTTCCCAGGGTCTTAAAGACTTAGTTGTCCATTCTCCTGCTATCTACCACCAGATAGGACCCTAGAGGGAAAGTTTTTCCTATCAGCCAGACCAGCTGCTACCCACCTAGTCCTCTACTTTTCTGTGTGCCCTTGAAATTTTTCTAATGAGCAGATCTTATCTTCCCATGGGAACCAAGTATCACCTCATGCTCTCGATACTATGCATCCTGCCTTCCACAGCTCCTGTTAGTTTAATCTATTCCCGAGTGCAATCCTTGTGCAGCTCTTTATGGTGGGCAATGTCTTCCTCCCCCAGATGTGAGTGTGTGTCTCTAATAAATCACTGTTAATATCACACATATTGTTGGGTGTGGGTGTTCTGCCATCTCTTACTATTTAGGGTGAATCGTTTCTTCACCAGTAGAGTAAACAGGAGGAGATTAAAACAATTGTGTATAATTGATATTAATTCATAAATATTTGATTGATTACTCCAGTAAAACCATCTGGTATTGGAAAATTTTTAGAAGATTTGAATTACAAATTAAATTCCCTTAATGTTTATGAGACCATTCATATAATTGCATCTTGAATGAGTTTGGTAGTATGTCATTTTCAAGGAATTGGTCCATTTCTTTTAAGTTGCCCATATTAAGACAGTAATGTTATTCATATTATCCCCTTATCCTTTTAGTGGTTGCTAGATCTGTAGTGACATCCCTGTTTTATCTCATGATTTTGGTTATCAGTGCCTTTGCTGTTCTTATCATTTTCAATCTTGCTAGGGATTTATGAACTCTATTCATTTTTTGAAACACTAACTAGTAGCTTAATAGATTTTCTCTATTGTTTTTCTGCTTGTAATTTCATTGATTTTTGCTCTTTTTAAATTATATATTTCTTTGTTTTCTTTGAGTTTATTTTTTTTCTATTCTCCTTTCTTGACAATTTTCTTTTTTTTTTAATACAAGCATTTTGTACTATTAACTTTCCCTTTCAACACTACTTTAGTTACATTCTCCAAATTTGATATGTTGTATTTTTATTTTCATTCAGTTCAATTTTGTGTGTTTTTCCTTTAGACTTCTTCTTTGACCATAGATTTTTAAAATGTGTATTTAAAAAATATTTCCAAGTATTTGAAGAGCTTTCTTTTGTCATTGTTATCATTTCTATTTTGCATTTATTACATTCAGATATTATTTCAATTTGTTAAAATACATTGACATTCATTACTCAAGGTATGTTTGTCCTGGTGAACATTTCTTGGGCACTTGCAAAGAATGTATATTCTTCCGATATTGAGTGGAGTCTTCTATACATGCCAGTTATATCCTCTTAATTGATATGTTGTCGAGTTCAATATCTTTGCTAATTATAGTAGTTCTATAATTTAATGGTAATGGAGAATTGAAATCTCAAACTATATTTATGAATTCATCTATTTCTCCTTTCAGCATTATTAGGTTTTGTTTTGTGTTTTTTTTTTTTAAGTCCTCTTGGTTAGTGCATGCACATTTAGGATTGTTATGTCTTCTCTTTTTGCATTTTTTAAAATTGAAATAGATAATTAGCTGTTCATATTTACAGTGTGTAATTCACAAAATGATCCCCCTAATAAATCTTATACTCTTCTGCCCCTTTAATATATATTAAAATGTAATTGACTATATTCTTTATGCTATACTTTATATCTCCATGACTGTTTTGTAACTATCAATTTGTATTTCTTAATCACTTTGCCATTTTTCACTGACCCTCCTACCCCCTCACATCTAGTAATCCTCAAAATATTCTGTGTATCTGTTAATTTGTTTCCATTTTTGTTGTTTATTTTGCTCTTTAGATTCTACATATATGTGAAATCATGCACAATTTGTTTATTCTATCTGACTTACTCCATTTAACACAATATCCTCTAGATACATCATGAAATATCTTTTCCCATCCCTTTAATTTTTGTCTGTATGTGTCTTTTAATCTGAAGTGAGTCCCTGGTAGGCAGCATATGTAAGAGTCTTGTTTTCTTATCTATTCAGCCACCCTCTCTATTGATTGGAGCACTGAATTCTTTTTAATTTGAAATAATTGTTAATAGATATGTAGTTATTGCCTTTCTTTAGCCATATTTTTGTTACATATTTTCCTTCTGAAAGAAGTCCCTTCAACATTTCCTGTAATTCTGGCTTGGTGGTGATGAAATCTTTTAGCTTTATTTTTTATTTATTTTATTTTATTTTTTATTTTTATCTGGAAGCTCTTTATCTGTCCTTCAACTCTAAATAATAGCTTTGCTTGATAAAGTAATCCTGGTTGTAGAGCCTGGGTTTTCATCACTTTGAATATTTTGTGCCAAGCTCTTCTATCCTGCAAAGTTTTTTTTGAGAAATCTGCTGCTAGTCTTATGGGTGCTCCCTTGTAGGTAACTGTTTTTCTCTTGCTGCTTTTAAGATTTTCTCTTTGTCTTTAGCCTTTGTCATTTTAATTATGATATATCTGAGTGTCGGCCTCCTTGGGTTCCTCTTTCTTGGGACTTTAGAGCTTTCTGGGGTTGTATATCTATTTCCTTCACCATGTTAGGGAAGTTTTCCATCATTATTTCTTCAAATAGATTTTCAACTTCTTGCTCTTCTTCTCCTTCTGGTAGCCCTATAGTGCGAAAGTTTTTATGTTTGATGTTATCCCATAAGTTCCTTATATTATCTTCATTATTTTCTATTCTTTTTTTCTTGTTGCTGTTCTGATTGGGCATCCTCTGCTACCCTATCTATATCAGCAGTCCCCAACATTTTTGGCACCAGAGCCCAGTGCTACTGTGAAAATCTAATGCCTGATGATCTGAGGTGGAGTTGACATGATGATACTAGCGCTGCTGAGCGGCTGCAAATACAGCTGAAGCTTCCATCACTCTACCGCTGCTCACCTCCTGCCATGTGTCCTGGTTCCTAATATTGGTTCCGATATTGGTCTGTGGCCTGGGGGTTGAGGATACCTGCTCTATATTGGCGATTCAATCCTCTGCTTCCTCCACTCTGTTGATTCTCTCTAATACACTCTTCATCTCAGACATTGTATTCTTCATTTCTGACTGGTTCCCTTTTATGATTTCCATCTCCATTTTTATGTTTTTTTTTTTTATCTCCTTGTTAAAGTTCTCACTGAGTTCATCTACTCTTCCCCTAAATTTATTGAGCATCCTCATAACCAGTGTTTTGAACTCTGCATCTGGTAAATTTCTTGACTTTAATTTTCCTAGAGCACTGTTATGTTCTTTCATGTAGGGCATGCTGCTCTGTCTCCCCATTTTGGCTGCCTTTCTGTCTGTATCTGTTTCTATATACTAAGCAAAGCTCCTAAGTCTCCCGGTCTTATTAACATGGGTTTGTGTGGCAGATGTCCAGTGGCACAGTCCTGAGAGAGATCCTTCTTCAGGCAAGTTTAGCCCCAGCCTGTGCTCCTCCAGGGCCACCTAGTCAGATTCAGTAATGAATCCTGTACTGTCTGATACCGGTTATTTGCTTATAGTTGATCAAGAGGCTACACCAGAAACTGAGGCTGGGTGTCAACAGTGTGGATCTTAGAGCTGCTCAGCAAGGGGCACAGAGCATGTCAAGGACCTCACTGGATGTGGTTTAGGTAGCACCGCAAGTTGGGAGGGGCGGAGTTTTAAGAAGTCTTCTGGGCAGGGTGTTTTCTGTTTTCTAGTCTGATGATGTTTCAGCTGTGACACCATCTGCATTCTCACACTGGGAGTGGGGAAGTCTCAATAGAGGAACAATGGATAGCACCAGCACTTGTGCCCCTGAGAAAGCATCACCTCCGTTCCTTGCTCTGAAACTCAACAACCCAGTATACCTCACCTCCCTGTATGTCTCTGGTGCCCCCATCCACGAATACCCAACCCAGAACTGGAGCTCAGAGTGAGCATGTCCACCACCACAAAAGTTCAGTTGTGGTTGTGGCCCATTTTAGAGGAACATCTGCACCTGCCTGCTGCAGCTGCCACAACCTTTATCTCACTCAGCCACATGGGATCATGCAGCCTTGCATCTCTGCCCCTTCCTACCACTGTAGGGTGTTTTCTTATTTCTCTCCCTAGTTGTAGTGTCTCTGTTCATCCAGACCTCAGGCAATTTTGCTTGTTGTTTGCTCTGTGTCTCATCATATTTCTGTTGTGGTCACAAGAGATATATACAACTTCCATGCTTTATGCCATCTTGCCCCTCAGGATTGTTATGTCTTCTTGATGGCTTGATTCTTTTATAATTATGTTATGTGCTTCCTTCTCACTAGAAATTTTTTTGTTATAAAGTTTACATTATCTGATATTAGTAAAGCCATACCCGTTTTTTTTTTCTGAATAATATTAGCATGATATATATATATATATATATATATATATATATATATATATATATATATATACTTTTACCATGTTTCTTTCAACCTATCTATGAAGTTGTATTGTCAGTGTATTTCTTACATACAACATTTAGTAGAGCTATTTTTATTTATTTTATTTATTTTAAATTTTATTTTATTATTAATTTCAAGTATATAGTACATTGGTTAGACATCTATATAGTTTATAAAATGATCCCCCTAATTGCTCTTTCTCTCCTCTGGCTCACCACCTTACCAATATGTTAATACTAACTGCATTCCCTATGCCATAGAGCTATTTTAATATTATTTGGCCATTCTTTATCATCTAGTTGGCCTATTTAGACCATTTTCATTTAAAGTATTCATTTATTTGTTATACTTAAGTCTTCCATTTTATTATTTATGTTTTATTTGTTTCTTGTTTTCTCTATCCTTTTTCATTCTCTTTTCTTGCCTTCTCTTAAATTGCTTTTTAAAAGAATTTCAATTTTTTAATTATACTTGTTTCAAGTATCTCTTTTTTATAGTTTTTTTTTGTTTCTATAAACATTGTAATATATATGCAACTTGTCACAGACTACTGATACTCAATGTTTTATTACGTCAAGTAAAACCTTGAAACTCTGCTTCCATTTGAGTCCTTTTACTCTCCCCAGTTATTAAATATAATTGTCTCTAATATTTCCTCTACATACATTGAACACTACAACAAATGTTATAATTTTTTATTCAACAATCGGATTGTTCTGATTTGTAAAGAATTCATAGGAAGAAGGAAAAATTCTTATATTTACCTCCACTATTACCAATTCTGCTGTTCTTTCTTTTCTCAAGTGCCCATTCTTCTTATCATTTCCTTTGTTTATAGAGCTTCCTTAAGCCATTAGTCAAGGTAGATTTGCTAGGGACAAATTATCTTACTTTTCTTACTATTCTTTTTATCTAAGAATATCTCTTTTTGCCCTTTGTTCTCAATGAATAGTTTCACTGATATTAGAATTCTCAATTAACTTATTTTCTCTTTTATTTTTTTAAAATGTTGTCCCACTTCTTTTTGGTCTTCATGATTTCAGATTAAAAAAAAATCTGCAATTATTTGAATTGGTAACTTCATCACTTCTCTCTGGTTATTTTTGAGATTTGTTTTCTCTGTATTTTTTTCAGATCTTTAATTATGATGACTCTTGGCTTGGATTTGTTTGAGTTTATCTTATTTAATGTTTAGTTGGCTTTTTAAACCTAAAGGTTAATGCCTTTTATCAAATTTTGGATGTTTTACAGCCATTATTTCTCCAAATGCTTCCTAGTCACATTCTCTCCTCTACTTCTGGAGCTCAAGTGCTATGCGTTTTCTGAGTCTCTGTTCATTTTTATTGTTCTGTTTATTTTCTCTTTGTGGTTCATATTCTGAAAATTCTGTTGATCTGTCATAATGTTAACTGATTCTATCTTCTGTCATCTCTTCTACTGAATCTTTCTGGTATTTCTCTTTTATTTTGGTTATTTTATTTTTCAATCCTTAATTCTGATTGTGTTCTTTTTCATAACATTTCTCTTCTCTGAAGTTCTCTATTTTTCATTTGTTTCAAGAGAAATCATAATTACATGTTGACACAGTTTTATAATGGTTGCTCTAAAATTGTTGTCAGATAACTTTAATATATTAGTGTTTTCTGTTGATTGTGTTTTCTCGTTTAAGTTGTGATTATCATTTAACTTACATGGCTAGCAATTTTATTGTATCTGGGATATTTTGGTTACTATGTTAGAAGGCTTTTTTTCCTATTTAAATTTTCTGTTTTACCAAGCAGTCACTTATAGGTTCTGCATATATATTCTGGCAGCACTTCTGGGCTCTGCTAATATCCCCACTGTGGGTAGATGAGGCCTGTTGCTGTCAGTGGTTGTGTGATGGAGAATGGATTGGTCCAAAGGCTCTGCAGGTAATAAAGCTGTGAACAGATTGGATCTTTCACAAAGTTTGAGATGTTTTCAGCCATTATATCTTCAAATATTTCTGTGGCTGCCAATGTGTGTTGGGTAAGGGATAGTCTGACCCCTCTTTGGCTCCACTATTGTCACTGCTGCATGCAGATCATACTTAACAATACCAGCAGTTTGGGAGCATGGAATAGGTTGATTCACTCAGGTTTTACTGGTGATGCTCCTGTAAGCAGATAAGGCCTAATACTGATGACTGATGTGAGAAAGTGATTGATATGCCCTCGTAGACTAAGCTAGTGATGCTCTCATAGTGGACTGTACTACCTCTGCTGACCACTGTGGGGTGGAAATTAGGTAGACAGCCTATATTTTCTAGTGATATTTCTGTATGCCAGTTAGCCATTGCTGTCACTGGGTATAAGTCTGCCTTCCAAGTCTCCAATGGGCTTTCCCTTTACCAGGGTCTTTTGCAATAAAATCAAATTTTTTCTTTCCTTTTCTGCTTTTTGTTTGTCTATCTATGCATTGTAGTTGTCAATTGTAGGGTTCTCTGTTGCCCAGTACAAAATGTATGAGAGATTTAAAAAGAAAATAAAGGGAATTCACTGCCATGTTTATATTCAATTCTTGAGAACCCTAGTCACTCAAAATTTTTCTTTATACCTTTCATAGTTATTTTATAATTGTCTGTGGAATTATTTTCAGGATATTTACTTGTGCTTAGAAAAAAAAAAGTGAGGTAAAGTTTTCTACTCCATCTTGTCCTGGAACCAAAAATGGACTATTTTTATAACCTACTAATATGTTCTAGATTTTCATCTATTTCATGAGAACTCACAGGTGTTTGCTAAAAGAGTTTTCATGTGTGACTACTTTTATAATCCTTGTCAGATAATTCCAAATTCTGATTCACTTTTGTGTTGACAACAGTTGATTATCTTTTCTCATTCATATTGTGACTTCTGTGGTTCTTGGTGTAACAAGTGAGTATGATTGTAACCTAGACATTTTTGGATATTATATTATGAGACAGTGGTCTATTTAATTTCCTATTGAGGTGCAGTGCAAGGGACATGTGTGTGTATATGTGTGTGCATGTGTGTATGCGTGTGTATGTGTGTGTTCAACTTACCTCTTGGCCCTGCTGACACACACAAGGAAAAGTGAAGTGCTGGTTTACAATGATTCATTACAGACTGGTGGGGGGGGCATGTGAAAGGTAAGCTTCTCCCCTCAGTATTACTGACACATTTTTCAGTGAAATTAGGGCACTATTTATTTAGCATGATACTCTCAAAATCTATCCATGTTGTCATGAATGGTAATATTTCATATTTTTATGGCCAACTATTATCGCATTGTACATGTGTACCACGTCTTCTTTATCCATACACAACAATATGAATATACAGATGTTTTATTATGAAGTTATATACCTGAATTTTATGTTATTAACAAATACTACTCTAATAAATTTAAGTAAAATTTTAAAAAAAAGGGTATCACTTCATACTTTCCTGTTGCCTCTGAGTGAGAAAGGTGTAAGGTCAGCTACTTGCCTGATCCCATTAACACCAGGGAGTGGGGCTAGTAAAAGGCTTACTCCACCATTTTGTTGCTGTAGGAAGAGTATGAAAGCTGAGCTCCTTACTTGACCCTAGTGACAATAGCAGAGAAGAGGGGAAAGTGGATGCCAACTAGCTCCACCTCCCATCATCAGATTCCACCTCATTGATGCCAGGTGGGGGGAAAGACACAGCTCTCTATTGGACCTCACTGAATGAAAGAGGTGGGGAATCAGAGTTCTGGGGTGGAGACAAAGCAACTTGGATACTAGCCCTGCCTCACACTACCTTGTTAACTCTCGTTTATGACAAGTGAAAGTGAATGCTCAGATTGAGGTTGGACTTTATTGTCACTACTTTGGCAGGAAAAGCTAGCATCTTCTGCTTCCATTGGATAAGAGATGGAAGATAAGCTCCCAAACAACTTCCTTAATACTACCTTAGCAAGGGAACTAAAGGGCCCTTTGCTTCCAATAAGAGGTGAATGAAGGATTAACTCCCTTCTCAGCCTTGCCAACACAATCCAAGAGAGAAATCAGAGTGTCAACTGCTTCTGCAAAGCAAGAGATAAATATGCTCCCTGTTTGGACCTGATTATATTGCTGTGAAGGGAAACTGAAGTGCCAGAGCATGTTTCTGTGTGGTGTGGTAGCATATAAGCTCCACTTTCAACACCACTGAGATCATAGGGAGTGAAGAGTTTTTTTTCTGTTGGTGTTTAGTTGGAGTTGGACAGGAATTGGCAAGAAGGTTTTTCTTGTTTGGCTATCTTTTCCAGTTCCCTAGACTAGGAAGAAAAAATCTTTCTTGAAGCTACTTTTCTTGAAACTACCTGTTGGTGGTTCAGAGTTAGAGGCTTTTGCAGCAACCTGGTCAGTATATATGGCAGCCACCAAGGAAATCCTGGGAAGTAAGTTCCATGTTGTTTCATAAGTCCTGAGGTCCCTAGGCAGTCCAACTTCTTCCTGTTAGTGTATTCTTATGTTTATTTATTATGTTTTACCTGAGGGTTTTTATTTTTGGTTGTAAGAGTGAGTGCCTAGAAGGGATGGCCTATTCTATCTTGCTCAGAACTAGATCTATTGGAGCACTTTTGACTAATAAAATTAACATATGGGAAATTATTTAACGTTGAAAATTAACCTCTTAAAATATTGCATGGTCTCCACTTAATCTGCTTAACATATACTTTCATCAGCATCTTAAAATACAGAACTGTGAGTCAAGGTTTATTAATTTCTTAATTTTAATTTAAATTTTTAAATAATTAGTTAATTTTTATGGTGACATTGGTTTAAAAAGTCCAATAAGTTTAAGCTGTACAGTTTAATAGTAATGCATGTACATATTTACACTGTGTTTTCACCTCCCATACTTAGATTTCTTTCTGTCACCACATATTTGACTCCCTTTACCCTGTCTACCTCCCCCTCTTCCCCACCCCCACCCTCTGGTAACCACTAGTTCATAGTCCATGTGCATGAGTCTGTTTGTTTGTCCTGTTCATTTGTTGCTTTTAGGTTTATGCCCCACACATAAATGATACCATGTGGAATTCAACTTTTTCTGTCTGTCTTATTTCCCTTATCATGATTATCTCGAGGTCCATTCATGTTGTCACAGATGGCAATAATTCCTTTCTTCTTATGGCTGAGTAATATTCCATTGTATATATGCACCGCAGCTTCTTTATCCTGTCATCTGTCATAGAACACTTTGGTCGCTTCCATTTCCTTACCACCATAAATAATGCTGATATGAACATTGGTGTGGAAATACCTTTTTGGATATGGGTTTTCAAGTCTTTGGGGTAAATACCCAGTAGAGAGATTGCTGAATTATATGGTAGATCAATTCTTAGTTTTTTGAGGACCCTCCATGTTGTTTTCCATAGTGCCTGCACAAATTTGCAGTCCCATCAGTAGTGTATGAGGGTTCCTTTTTCTCTGCATCCTCTTTAACATTTGTTTTTACTTGTCCTGTTGATTATAGCTATTCTAACAGCTGTGAGATGGTATCTCAATGTGATTTTGATTTGCCTTTACCTAATGCTAGCGATGTTGAGCATCTTTTCAAATATTTGTTAGCCAATTTTATGTCCTCTAGGGAGAAGTGTTTATTCAGGTCCTCTGACCATTTTTTGATTCAATCTTTTGTTGTTGTTGTTGTTGTTGCTGCTGCTGCTGCTGTTGTTATTGAATGGTGTGAGTTCTTTGTATATTTTCGATATTATGCCCTTAATGGAGATGTTGCTTGCAAATATATTTTCCAATCGATGGTCATCTGTTTACCTTGTTGAAAATTTCTTTTGCTGAGTGGAAGTTTTTAGTTTGATGTAGTCTCATTCATTTATTTTAGCTTTTACTTCCCTTACTTTTCAGGTCAAATTCATAAAATCCTCTTTAAGTCCAAGGTCGTTGAGTTTAGTTTCTATGTTTTCTTCTATGCATTTTTTTTTTTTAAATTTCAAGTCTTATATTCAGGTCCTTAATCCACTTAGAGTTAATTTTGGTGTGTCGTGATAGACAACAGTCTAATTTTCTTCTTTTGTAGATGGCTTTCCAGTTTTCCCAGCCCCATTTTTTAAAAAGGCTTTTCTTTCTCCACTGTAGTTTTTAGCTTTTTTTGTTGAAAATTATTTGCCCATATAAATATGGGTTTACTTCTGGACTTTTGATTCTGTTCCACTGGTCCATGTGTCTGATTTTCTGCTAATTCCATGCTGTTTTGATTACTGTCATTTTGTAGTATAATCTGAAGTTGGGTAGAGTGATGCCTCCAGCCTCATTATATTTTCTCAGGATGGCTTTGGTAATTTTGGTGTCTTTTGTGCTTCCATACAAATCAGATGTTATTTTGTTCCATTTCTTTAAAAAATGCTGATAAGATTTTGATGGGGAATGCATTAAATCTGTTTAATGCTTTAGGTAATCAAGTCATTTTAAATATGTTGATCTTTCCAATCTAAGAATACGGAATATCTTTCCATTTCTTTGTATCTTCTTCAAATTCTTTTAATAGGGTCTTATAGTTTTTATTACACAAGTCCTTCACATGTTTCATTAGATTTATTCCTAGATATTTCATTCTTTTTGTTGTAATTCCAAAAGGAATTATTTTTTCCACTTTTTTTTTGATTCTTCATTATTAGAGTATAGGAATGCTATGGA
Organism: Eidolon dupreanum; assembly: GCA_028627145.1. NCBI lineage: Eukaryota > Metazoa > Chordata > Mammalia > Chiroptera > Pteropodidae > Eidolon > Eidolon dupreanum. The sequence continues at coordinate 56,211,903 of CM053505.1, read as the reverse complement.
TTTATGAACATTGATTTTGTATCTAGAAATTTTACTGTATTTGTTTTTTGTTTCTAGTAGTGTTCTTGTGGAGTCTTTAGAGTTTTCTAGATAGAGAATCATGTCATCCACAAGTAGTGATAGTTTAACTTCTTGGTTTCTTATTTGGTTTACTTTTATATTTTTCTCTTACATGATTGCACTAGCTAGGAACTCTATGTTATATTTAATAACAGTGGTGATAGTAGATAGACTTGCCTTGTTCCTGATCTTAGAGGAAATGTTTTTAGTTTTTCACCATGAAGTATAATCTTGACTGAGGTTTTGTCATATAAAGTCTTTATTATGTTAAGGTATTTTCCTTCCATACAGATTTTAATGTGTTTTGATTATAAATGAATAGATGTTGTATCTTCTCAAGGAATTTTTTTGCATCTATTGATATGATTGGATTATTCTTAGTTTTTAATTTGTTTATGGGGGAATCACGTTAATCAAATTGTGTATGTTGAACCATTTCTGTGCCTCTGGGATGAAGCTCACTTGATCATGGTGTATAATCCTTTAAATATGTTGCTGTATTCGATTCACTAGTATTTCATTTAGAATTTTTGCATCTGTGTTCATGAGAGGTATTGGTCTGTAGTTTCATTTTGCTGTGTTATTTTTACCAGGTTTTGGCATCAGGGTAATATTGGCCTCATAAAATGAGTTGAGAGATATTGCCTCCTCTTCAAATTTTGGGAAGAGTATGAGGAGAATAGGTATTAAATCTTCTTTGAATGTTCGGTACAATTTACTGGTGAAGCCATCTAGTCCTGGACTTTTATTTTTTGGTAGTTTTTCGATGATCGTTTTTATTTCCATGCTGCTGATTGGTCCATTTAGATTTTCCAGATCTTATTAATTCAATCTAGGAAGTTTGTATTTTTCTATGTGCTGGTCCATTTCTTCTAGGTTATTAAATTTGGTATTGCATACTTTTTCATAATAGCCTTGTATGATCCTTTGTATTTCTGCAGTGCCTATCATAATTTCTCCTCTTTCATCCCTGATTTTGTTTATTTGTGTCCTTTCTCTTTGTTTTTTAGTGAGTCTAGCTAGGAGTTTGCCAATTTTATTAATATTCTCAAAGAACCAGCTCTTTGTTGCATTTATTTTTTTCTATTATTTTTTGTTTGTTTGTTTTTAATTTTCTTTATATCTACTCTAATTTTGATTATTTCTTTCTTTCTGTTGACTTTAGGCTTCTTTGTTCTTCCTTTATTAGTTTTTTTTAAGATGAAGTTTTACGTTGTTTATTTGGGCTCATTCTTGTTTTTGGAGATAGCCTTGTAATGATATTAACTTTTTCCTTATGACTGTTTTTGTCATGTCTGAAAAATTTGACATGTTGTACTACCATTGTCATTTGTTTCTACGTATCTCTTGATCTCTCTTTTTATTACTTCTCTGACCCACTCATTCTTCAGTAGCATGTTGATTAATCTCCATGTATTTATGGTTCTTTCCACTTTCTTTTTACAGTTGATCTCCAGCTTCAAAGCATTATGATCAGAGAATATGGTTGCTGTGATAAAACCCTCTTATATTAGTTGAAGCTATCTCTGTGTCTCAGTATGTGGTCAATTCTTGAGAATGTTCCATGTACACTAGAGAAGAATGTATAAGCAGCTGTTTTGGGATGGAAGGTTCTGTAAATGTCAGTTATGTCCAGTTGGTCTAATGTGTCATTAATGATGTTATTTCTTTATTGATTTTCTGATTGTCTGATCTGTCCATATCCAACAGTGGGGTATTCAGGTCCCCTAAATATGATAGTGTCTTGGTCTGTATCTCCCTTTAGTTTTGTTAGTAATTGCTTTACATATTTTGGAACTCCTGATTAGGAACATTGATATTAATAAGTCTAGTGTCTTCTTGATGCATGATTCCCTTTATCATTATGAAGTGTCCCTCATTATCTTTCTTTACCTTTTTTATTTTGAAGTCTATTTCATCTGATATTAGTACCCCTACTCCCACTTTCCTCTGAATGCCATTTGCTTGAAATATCATTTTCCACCCTTTTACTATGAGTCTATATTTCTCTTTAGAGCTGAGAAGTGTCTCCTGGAGGCAGCATGTTGTTGAGTTTTGTTTTTTTGATACACTCTGTAGCTCTGTGCCTTTTTATTGGTGAGATCAGTTTATTTACATTTAGGGTGATTATTGAAATATGAGGTCTTCTTACAGCAATTTTATCTTTTGTTTTCTGATAACTCAGTGTTTCTTTTGTTCTCTTGTGTTTTTGTTTCTGTTTTCTTTATTATTGTTGGGTTTTGGGAGTTTCCTCTCTGGTTCTTCTTCTTTTATATTTTATACTTCATTTCTGAATCTTTGGTGTGGGGTTACCATTATGAATACGTAAAGGTTAGTTATGTATATACAGTCATCCATTTTCTTCTGTGTTTGCCTTATCACCATTCCCATTTGCAAATTTAGATCTTTGAATCCTCCCCTTTTTAATCATTGTTGTCTCAATTTTTCCCTATGTATGCTGAATGTTCATTACTATCTTTCTATAGGAATCTTTTCTTATTGTTTAAGGTTATAATGCTCTGTTCTTTGCAAGTGTTGCACTCTTCTACTTTTATTTGCCTGATAGTCACCTTGCTCCTAATTATGTATTTTTTTGTCATTTTGTTTTATGTGAGCTGACCCTTTTTAGTATTTCCTGTAATGCAGGACTCATAGTGGAGAATTCCCTCAATTTTTGTATTTATGGGAAGGTTTTTATTTCTCCTTCATATCTAAGGAGAGATTAGCTGGGTACATTATTCTAGACTGGTATTTCTTTTCACTTGATATTTTTAATATTCACTTCCCCTCCTTTCTGGCTTGTAAGGTTTGTGCTGAAAAACCTGATGATCATCTAATGGGTTTTCCTTTATAGAGTACTGTCTTCTTTCCTCTGGCTGCCTTGAGAATTCATTGTTGTTGATTTTTGATAATTTTAATAGAATACATCTTGGTGAAGTCCCTTTTGGGTTGAGATAATTTGGTGTTCTGTTGACTTCTTGAATTTTAAGTTTCAGCTCATTCCTTAGATTTGAGAAATTCTCATCCACTATTTGTCTGAAAATGCTTTCTAGTCCCTGCTCCTTTTCCCCATCGTTGATGATGCCCATTATTCTTATGTTTCCTCTCCTGATGTTATCAGCTATTTCTCGTATTTCTCTTTCATTATTTTCATTCTTCAGTTTTTTCTTCTTCCTTCTGATTTTTCTCTAGATTTATGACTTCAATATCAATGATCCTTTCCTCCCTTTGGTAGACTTTATTTCCCAAGCTTGTTATTTCATTTTTCAATTCTTGCAGTGTGTTTTTTAACTCCAGATGATTTATTCTGTTCAAAATTTCTGAGGGTATCAATCTCCTTGCTAAAGAACTCATTCTGCTCATCTAGTTCTTTTTTTCATTCCTGAATTTTTTGATATAACTTTTTTTTTTGGATCTCTCTGATTATTTTCAGAAGTTCCATTCTGAATTCTCTGTCATTTATGTTGCATATTTCTATGTCTGTAAGTTTATTTTCTAGAGATCTTTCTCTTTCTTTCTGATATGCCTTGTCCATTTGGTTGTTCATGGTATTTAATGTACTATTTCTCTGCCTTGGCATTAATAAAAATGTATTCTGTTTCTTTTCCAGAAAGAAGCTTTATTATATAAAGGTCTCTCTAGCCTGTTTCAAAGAAGGAGCTTTTCTTTAGGTTTCCAGTTTGTGGTGGCCAAGCCTCTTGGATCCCTGCTTTATATAATGCCTTAATAATGCCTTTGTTTTCTTAAAGATGTTTAATTGCACTCACTACCCTCACCTTCAGTTCCTGTCAGTGTTAGCTACAGTTTCGATAATGTTTGTTCAGATTCCCTTGGAGCTCCATAGTGATCCATGTTGTATCATATGGGGGAAGGGCCCTGTGGGTTGGTGTTTGGAGGCTGTGGCTCAGCCTTGGTTTATCAACCACAATTGGTAAAAATCAGCTGTTTTTTCTCTGCCATCCTACTTCTTTCTGCCCTGATGACTGGGCCCTACTGCTGGCTATGTGGATCTCACAGCCTGCCTAGGTAGGGATATTCAGGGAAGTTGGTGCACCTTCTCCCCTCTCCTTCCTCCTATAGGGAACTCTGTTGTTTGTAAGATCAGCTTCTTTATTTCTCCCAGTCTTCTGCTCGACACCTGAGTTTCTGATATGTGGTAGCTCTTATGTGTAGATCCCATTCCCAAACCTGCTGGTGTGCAGTTTGGGTGGGTTTTTTTTTTTTTTTTTGTCGAATTTTAGATGTTTGACTTATTGTTGTTTCAAGGGGAGAGATCTGGGAATGTCTCTTACTCCACCATGTTTCTCCAAACTCCCCAGTTTATTTAATTTGTGCTTATAATTTTTTCCTTATGATAAATCTGAAGAAACAAATAAATATTAACACACCAGTGGTGCAGCAAGGGAGGTAAATGTAATCAATTTGTGCATTAACCACATACACACCCAGATGTCAGCAAATGTAATTTTTCTTGAGCTTTTCCAGTAATTGATGAAAATTTCCATGGTCACCTGAATTTGAGAATTTTGGTATTCCTTTTTATGAGTAGAGTATCTTCTTATTGAAGAAATAATGGTCTAGGGTTATACTTTTCTGCTCTGCCATTTATATTTCACTAAGGCCACCTGAGCTTGCCAGACTTTACACAGATGCTAAAAGATACATTTTTTTTCTATATAGTCTTTAGCAATGAAAAGAAAAAAAATATATTTTCTCTAAGAGATCACATTTATTCTCAACCATATAAATTGGAACAGAGTTTTAATTTTATAAATTAAAAAATTATCTAAGTCCCATTAGGTTTAGGAAAGGCAGAGAGAGAAATGTATATATCAAACCAAGAAATAAAATGTGTTTTGTAACACAAACTGGGGTTTATTGACATTTTTAATATATAATTTACAACAGTAAGACCAATTCTAGGCATGGGTATTATTTTATATATGTATTAGATGCTGAAATGATTGATATTTGAGCTGAAATAGGGAAATTCCTTGGAATCAATTTTCTCTAGCTTGAAATTTTGTATATTTCTGCTAGATCCTTATTCATGTGTTATGCAGGCATTCCTATGGGTATACAAGTCCTTGAATATACAGAAAGTACACTGGAAACATACTTTGTTGCTTTCAGTCCACTACATTATTTAGTACACTGAATAAAATATGGACTTAATTACCTTAGTGTTCTGAAGAGTAATATATATATATATATATATATATATATATATATATATACACACACACACACACACACACACACACACACACTAACTTTTGAAGAACAATTATAACCACATTGTCAAAATTCAGTTATTTGTGGCAATAAGCATTGTGACTTGCAAGAATAAATGAATGCAAGAATATTTAATTTTTTTAAATTTTAACTTAGGAAGTTTAAAACACACACATACACATGCTCATTGACAAATCATAGACTTCTGTAATGTCACCCCAAATTATTCTTTGTGTGATTCATTTTCACTAGAAGGAGAGCATGTTTACAAGGTTTTCCAATGCATTTGAAGTAGTTGGCATAACCCTTATCATATGTACTTTCAGTACTTATATCCATAATATGTTGGATAAGCCATGCGAAGGGGCTGAGTCATTTAGAGTTATCTTAGTTTGTTATGTCAGTTGATGCACATCAGCAAATTTTATTTTCTACATTTCCATTCTGCAAAAGGCTATAATGAGAAAGTAGTAGCAGCCATGTGGTACTTGTTTCCTTACTCCCAACTCCTATTACTTAATGAGGACCTAGATGAGGTAGCTACAGAAGACTGCACCCTGCCCCCTTCCTGGATAACTCTATGTTGTTGGAAAGCTAATCCAATGGATTTACCAGCTGAAGGCAGCTCCCATATTCTCAGCTTACTGAGATAGAAGTCAAATTCCTAGTATTCTCAGAAGCTGAGCATTGGTAGACTCATTATACTTGACTTGGGATTGAAGAGCCATAAAAGGCAGTGGCAGCAACCAAGTGGCACCATTTCTCTCTCTCCCCTGCTCGCTCTCTCTCTCTCTCTCTCTCTCTCTCTCTCTCTCTC
>CM053505.1:55450994-55495994 GCA_028627145.1 Eidolon dupreanum | reverse complement strand
TGCTTTCATATCTTGTCTGACTTTTTGTAGTGTTTTCTTATTGGGTTTCTTGATTAAGAAATTAATTTTTCTCAAGAGGTTTCACTCAAGATAGCATAGTAAATGCTATGCATGCCTCCTCCCATGACAACATTAAAATTACAACTAAATTATGGAACAATAATCTGGAGAACCACCTGAAGACTAACTAAACAGAAGTCCTGTAAGTAAGGATATAAAAAAGAAGCTATGTCAAACTGGTAGGAGGGGCAAACACGTAAAAATGGTATGGTCACCTCTCATTTGTGACCATTGAAAATCAGGCATGGTATCTTGGCTGCAGAGCCCCTCTCCCTTTAGAAGCAAGGAGTCATAGCTCTATACCAGGGTCCCCAGCTTGGAGCACCAGTGCCAGGAGGAGTCTTTACAACACCTGGTTTTGAAAATCAGTGGGAATTCATCTGACTAGGTGAGACTGTAGGTGGTTGGCAACCCAGGAGCCCTTTTAAATGGCTTGTGCACAGACTGCCTCACTCCCAGGAACTCATCCTGGTCTCCAGTGGAGGGCTAGTGACTTGGGAGGAACCAGAAACATACAGGAAGAAACTGAGTTGTTTGGCTTCATAGCAAGTGCTGGAAAAAGTCATCATTGTCCCTGTTTTGAGCCCTCATCCCATGCAGCTGGTGGGCAGGCACTATTTGTTCTATGTTGAGTCCTTCCTCCACATGGCCAAATTTGAATATACTTTGGCCTAGTGAACTCCTCTCATTTTCCACTCATGAATCTCTGAGGTACCACCCCACCCAACTCATGCATTGCCAGAATCTCTTTCAGTGGAGAGCAGCCAGTATCAATTTACACTGCAGTCTTTCTTGGACAGCTCTCGGGTATCCATGGGCCTCAGGCCAGTGGCAGCTAGCCTTGGTGTGCTCTGTGCCTTTTTCTGAGTGGCCCCAGGCTCAGCAATAGTACCAAATCTGAATGTGCATTAACCTGGTGAGCAACACTCGCCTTACTCTAGTTATTCACTGAGACTCCACCTCACCCAACTCATATACTGCCCAAAGCTCTTTCAATGGTTAAGGTTTATGTGCAGCTGACAAGTGGTGACAAGTCTCAAGGTCTTTCACTGAGCTTCCCCAGGATCAATACTGTGGCAACTGGCCTCAGTTTGCAGCATGGCCTCTCCTATGTGCTTCCAGGTCCAGCACAGGCAGCATCAACCACAGACCAACTTGTAACTCCTACCAGGTGGCCCTGGGCCAGTCACAGGCAGTGGCTGACCTTGGCCTGCACAGGAAGACCCCAGAACCAACACATCTGGTGGCCAGCTTAAGACAATAGAGCTCCACCCAATTCACCCCACAAGTAGCAAACCCAAGGGGTGGTCTTGGCAGGCACCAAAGCTCACTTCACAAATGCTATTCCAGGTTATCACAGCAGCTATAGTTGTGGCCAGTCCTCCAGCCAGTCATCCTTGAGGACCAATCCCAACCACTGACATTTCAAGAGTAATTAAAGCTCAAGTACAACAAGAGAGCACAAACAGCACACACAATGAATGCTGCTGGAGAATCTGGCTTGGGTGATAAGAGAGACTATTCCACTGGGACCCACAAAACCTACTACATAAGGTTACTGTGCCAACACTCAGAGACATAGAAGCTCTACCTAATACATAGAAACAAACACAGAGAGGTAGCCAAAATGAGAAAAAAAAAATATGTAACAAATAAAAGAATAGGAGAAAACTCCAAAAAAAGAAACTAAGCAAAATGGAGGCAAGCAAACTACAATATATACAAATTTCAAAACACTTGTTATATAAAGATGCTTAAAGAACTTAGTGATAACTTCAACAAAGAGATAGTAAGCATAAAGACCAACATAGAAATGATTCATAATTTCAGCTATTGCTTTAAAATTTTACCTGACACAGAAATAACCAAATTCCCATATCAATTACACTATAATGAACTCTCACCAAATCTTTAACCTATGCTATTTTTAAGTGTTTTGTCATTTATAGATAGTTGTTTTCCTCAGATACTTTACAAAAATGTTTCTATAAAAATGCTTTATCTTCAAGAAGATTCTGGAAAAGATACTGACAAATACTCTAGAATGTAGATTTTTGATAATGTTAAGAATATAACACTGAATTTAAAATAATTCTAGAACTTGAATGAAAACTGATTGATTCATAAACTGCTAATCTAAGATCAAGATCAATAAGAATTAGAAGAGACTAAATGAACTAGGATGATTTTAATTTTTATGAGTTCCTATTGTTCTCTAATGTTTTACATTTCCAGATTAAAAGAAACATTTTCTCTTAAGTGTCTATGACTTATAGTAGTTTGATAAAATACACTTTTGTAAACAAAGATGAAATATTTATCTTTTCTCCCTGCCTGATCCCTCCTGAATTTAGAAATACTTATTAAATATTATTACTTTTATGATAACATATGTATTTGCATATGTAAAGTAAAGAATTCATTCTTCTAGTTACATAAAGCAATTAGAAATGTTAGCAATATTACCAAAATTGATATGCTTAATGTCCATGAGATTTTTGGAATATTATTATTGTTAATTGCCTTCTCATACTCATTGCCTTGCTAAGGAAGGTCCACTTAATTAGCTGGTAGTTTTGGATTATTCCTTAATGACTTCCTTTATTATATCCTAAATGGTGACTAGACAGTACTTTCTTAGAATCTGTTTAATCCTAGCTGGAGTCTTTACCTCTTCTGAGGACATTTTGTTGGCAAATGGAAAGATAATTTTCTAGTCACATATTATTCCCTAACCCTAGCTGCATCAGCAAATACCACTGATTGAGCTTTGGCTTAACAACAATGATCCTTGGATTCCCTAGCAAGGGTTATATTAGATAATCAAATAGCACTCAATTATTTCCTTGCAAAACAGGACCTTATGGATACCATAGTTAACACCTCTTGCTGTACCTGGATCAATACTTCTGGTGAAGCTGAATTAGAACTTGAGAAAATTAGAAAAATAGCACAGGACTTTCTAGTCCAATGTCTATTAATGACACCATCTGGTTTCCTGTCAATATTTTTATCTGACTTCCTTCAGGTATAAGCACTTGGTTAAGATCGATACTTTAGATATTATCAATAATTGTTATTGGATTTTTGTTATGTGTACTTGTATTTAAACTCTTTATGCTGCTGTTAATCTACATATTCTACAGAAAATCTACAAGCACCAAGATTATGATGACTGAATGGATGTAAGTGATAAACAAAGCCTATTCATCTGAAACTGTGGGTAACTTGATAAAATTCACAAACAAGGAAACTGAGTCATTTCCTGACTGCCCCCTTGTTGCTCAAATGTGGCATAACCCTTAAGACATTGAGTCCTTGAAATAACAATCGAAGATTAAAATGTCCTCAACATGAGATATAACTTCCTTGAACAGTTCTATTCCAGCAATGCAGGAATAGACAAATCTACGGTTGATCAGCAATATTTTTAGAGAAAGATCTTGCTCAAAATGTAGAAATGTGATATGTGAAATAAAATATAGTCACTTATGTTATGGGGCAAGGTAATGGGTCTTATGCATGTCCTCATCAAAAAGAACATGAACTTTTTAATGGGTCAAACCATAAATACTCTGAGAATGCTGCACAAACACCTGCAAGTTGTTATAGTGTAGAATTTTTGCTTAGAGATAACCTTAGCAGATAATTGTGTTTAGCCAAGTTTATCTTTTTGTCACCAACACCAATTAAATTTTTTTGTGAATAACTTATGCCAAACCTTCCCTTTTTGTCTTTAAAAAAAAACTGACTTTTCCTCTCTAACAGGAAACATTTTGGGTTGCTACCTAAGTCTGTGTTTTCCAGAATTACAATTCTTGTATCCCAAATAAACTTTCTTTTTCCCTGCTTGATTGCCTCCTTATGATTTAGATTAACAAGTTCTTTTGCTATATCTTTCATAACTTATCTCATTTATTCCTGACAAAATATAAATAAATAAAAAGTCTCATTTTACAGCTGAGAAAATTGGGGTGCCAAACAATTCTTGCAAGGTCATATAACTTATAAATAAATGATTCATCTGATATTGGAACCTTGACATTGTCTCTAAAATCAATTGTTATATTACTTGTCAAAACAATGCATTATGGTAAAATCTTAAGTTACAACACTATTTTTAAGGTAAATTTTCTCATATCAATAAGTTTAGAATAAAAGCATGGATATTTTAACATGAAAAATCTTTTCACTCAGGATTGATGTTTATTTAAAGTTTAATGACATACAAAAGTAAACCAAGAATCAGTATATTTATCTCTATCAAATCGTTTAAACGTGACCCATAGAAAGAAATATATTTTATATGATGACCCAGTAAATACATAGGTTTTTTATTTATACAAATAAAATCAAAATTTTATGCAACAATATTTACCTTATTTTATGTGATACACACTAGTACCTTATATTCTATTATCAATTTTTAAAAATAGTAATGGTCATGATCTATTAAACTGATTTCTCAACCCACTAATGGGTTGAGATCCACAGTTTAAAAAACATTAATTTAGGGGTGGAAACATGGCAGAGTGAGAAACGTCCCCAGATCTCTCGCCTTGAAACAATAATAAGCTGAACATCACAAACTCAACAAAATACATCCAAACTACACAACTAGCATGTCTGAGCATGGCATCTGTGTATAAGAGCTACCGCAGGTCAGAACCCCAGATGTCAGACAGTGGACTGGGAGAAATAAAGAAGCTGCCTCTCACAGCTGCCGGAACTCCCTGCAGGAGGAGGAGGAGGGGTGAAGGTACGGGAACTTTCTTGAACAGCCCTGCCTGGGAATGCTGTGAGCCCCGTGTGCTGAGTAGAAGGGCTCAGTCATCAGTGTAGAAGACAGATAAGCAGGACAGGACAGCAGAGAAACAACAGTTGATTTTTACTGGCCCCAGTAGCAAAACCGAAGCTGAGCCACAGTCCCCAACTCTCAACCAACTCTCCCTCCATATCTTCTGAGACCGATCACCACAGATCCCTAGGGGAATCTTGAGCAAATGCTGCCGAGACTGTCGCTGACACTGACAGGGACTGAAACTGAGGGTAGCAAGTGTGATTAAATATCTACAAGAAAAATTTTTAAAAAGGTGTTTTAAGGCTTTATATAAAGCAGGGATCAAAGAGGCTTAGATACCACCTACTGGAAACCAAAAGAAAAGTGCCTTTTTTGCAACAAGCTAAAGAGAGACCTTTATATTATAAATCTTTCTGGAAAAACAGCAGGATACACTTCTATTAATGCCCAGGAAAAGAAATAGTCCATTAAACACCAAGAACAACCAAGGTGAGAAGGTATCTCAGAAAGAAAGAGAAAAATCTCCAGAAAATAAGCTTACAAATATAGAAATACACTACTTAAATGACAGAGACTTCAGAATAGTACTTCTGAAAAACTCAATGAGTTCTAAATGAGTCATATCAACAATTTCAGAAATTAAAAAAATAAACACTAGATGAGCATAGCAAGGAGATTGAAACCCTTAAAAAGAAAAGAATAGATCTTCTGGAGATAACACACACACACACACACACACACACACACACACACACACACACTACAATAATTGAAAAATGAAATAGCAAGTTTAAGAAATAGAGGCAACCAAATGGAGGAAAGGATCAGTGATATTGAAGACCCAAATCTAGAAATAAATCAGAAGGAAGAAGAGAGAAACCAAAGAATGAAAAATAATGAAAGAGAAATTCAAGAACTAGTTGATACCATCAGGAGAGGAAACATAAGAATAATGAGCATTATTGAAGCTGAAGAAAAGGAACAGAGATTAGAAAGCATTTTCAGACAAAGAGTTGATGATAATTTCCCAAATCTAAGGAAAGAACTGGAGCTTGAAATTCAAGAAGTCAACAAAACACCCAATTATCTCAACCCAAAAAGGTCTTCACCAAGACACATTGTATTACAGTTATCAAAAATCAATGACAAAGATAGAATTCTCAATGCAGCCGAGGAGAAAAAAAAAGGTAACTTATACAGGTAAACCCATTAGATTATCCTTAGACTTCTCAGTGCAAATCTTACAAGCCAGAAAGAAATAGAATCAAATATTTAAACTACTAAGTGAAAGGATCTACCAGCCTAGAATAATGTATCCAGCTAAACACTCATCTAGATATGAAGGAGAAATTAATATTTTTCCAGACATACAAGAACTGAGAGAAATCTCCACTACAAGGCCTGTGTTACAGGAAATATTGAAAAGGGTCAGTTCACCTAAAACAAAATGACAAAATAAAAATATGTAATTAGAAATAAACTGACTATCAAGCAAATAGAAGCAGAGGAGTTCAACCCTTACTAAGAACAGGGCATTATAAGCTTAAAAAATAAGAAGAGAATAGTTATAACAAGATAGTAATGAACGTTCAGCATACATAGGAACAAATTGAGATAACAATACTGAGAAGTGGGGGATTCAAATATCCAAATTCACAAAGGGCAATGGAGATGAGGCATGTGCATAACTATTTTTTTCATATTTGTAATGGTAACCACACACCAAAGATTCAGAGCAAAAGTATGTAACATAAAACATGAAGAATCAGAGGGAAAATCCACAAAAACCAACTAAAATAAAGAAAACAGAAGCACAAGGACAAGGAAGCAATAAAAACACCGAACTACCAGAAAGCAAAAGATAAAATGGCTATAAGAACACCTCATATTTCAATAATCACCCTAAATGTAAATGGAATGAACTCACCAATAAAAAGGTACAGAGTTGCAGAATGGATCAAAACACAAAACTCAACCATGTGCTGCCTTGAGGAGACACATCTCAGCTCCAAAGATAAATATAGAATCAAAGATTAGTGGTAGAAAATGATATTTCAAGCAAATAATATTCAGAGAAAAACAGGAGTAGCAGTACTAATAGCAGACAAAATAGACTTTAAAATAAAAAAAGCTAAAGAAAATACTGAGGGACATTTCATAATGATAAAGGGAATCATGCACCAAGAAGACATAACATTTACTAATAACTATGCTCCCAATCAGGGAGTCCCGAAATATGTAAAGCAATTACTAACAAAACTAAAGGGAGAAACAGACCAACACACTATTGTAGTAGGAGACCTAAATACCCCACTGTCAGATATGGACAGATCATCCAAACAGAAAATCAATAAGAAAATAACATCCTTAAATGACACATTAGTCCAACTGGACATAACTGACATTTACAGAGCCTTCCATCCCGAAACAGCCACTTATACATTACTCTCTAAAGCACATGGAACATTCTCAAGAATCGAGCACATACTGGGACACAGATATAGTCTCAAAATATAAGATTGTTGATATCATACCAACCATATTCTCTGATCATAATGCTTTGAAACTAGAGATCAACTGTAAAAAGAAATCAGGAAGAACTACAAATACATGGATATTAAACAACATGTTACTGAAGAATAATTGAGTAAGGGAAGAAATAAAAAGAGAGATCAAGAGATACACAGAAATGAATGATAATAACAGTACAACATATCAAAACTTTTGGAACGCGGCAAAAGTAATCATAAGAGGAACATTCATATCATTACAGGCTTATTTCCAAAAAGAAGAATGAGCCCAAATAAACAACCTAACGCTTCATCTTAAAAAAAAAAAAAAAAAACTAGAAAAGGAAGAACAAATGAAGCCTAACATCAGCAGAAGGAAAGAAATAATCAAAATTATATCAGAAATAAATGAAATTAAAAAAAAAAAACAATAGAAAAAATAAGTGCAAAAAAGAGCTGGTTTTTTGAAAAGGTTAATAAACTTGACAAACCCCTGGCTAGACTCACTAAAGAAAAAAGAGAAAAGAGGCAAATAAACAAAATCAGGGATGAAAGAGAAAAAATTACGACAGATACTACAGAAATAGAATGGATCATAGAAGAATACTATAAAAATGTATATAACACCAAATTTAATAACCTAGAAGAAATGAACCAGTACTTAGAAAAATACAACCTTCCTAGACTGAATCAAGAACTGGAAAATATAAATAGACCTATCAGCTGTATGGAAATCAAAACAATTATCAAAAACCTACCAAAAAGTAAAAGTCCAGGACTAGATGGCTTCACCAGTGAATTCTACCAAGCATTCAAAGAAGATTTAATACCTATTCTCCTCAAACTCTTCTAAAAAATTGAAAAGGAGGCAATGTTTCTCAACACATTTATGAGGCCAACATTACTCTAATTCAAAAACCTGGTAAAGATAACACACACAAAAAAGAAAACTACAAAATAACATCTCTCATGAACACAGATGCGAAAATCTTAAATAAGATTCTAGCAAACCAAATACAGCAACATATTAAAAAGATTATACACCATGATCATGTGGGCTTCATCACAGAGACACAGGGAGAGTTCAACATATGCGAATCGATTAATGTGGTAGATCACATAAACAAAATAAAGAATAAGAATCATATGATCACATCAATAGATGCAGAAAAAACCTTTGACACAATATAACATCCATTTATGATCAAAACACTTAACAATTCGGTATAGAAGGAAAGTACCTGAACATAATACAAGCCAGGCCATATATAACAAACCCTCAGCCAACATTATACTTAATGGCGAAAAACTAAAAACCTTTCCAAGATGAGGAAAAAGGCAAGGCTTTCCACCATCACCACTGTTATTCAAAATAACAATGGAGGTCCTAGCGAGTGCAATCAGAAAAGAGAAAGACATAAAAGGTATCCAAATAGGAAATGAAAAAATCAAACTGTCACTATTTGCAGATGACATGATTCTCTATATAGAAAATCCTAAAGATTCCATAAGAACAGTACTAGAAACAATAAGCAAATACAGTAAAGTCTCTGGATACAAAATTAATGTTCAAAAATCCATAGCTTTCCATACTCAAATAATGAAGTGTCAGAAAAAGAAGTGGAAAAAACAATTCCTTTTGCAATTGCAACATAAATAATGAAATACCTAGCAATAATTTTAATGAAATATGTGAAGGACCTATATAATTAAAACTATAAGATCCTATTAAAAAATCAAAGAAGATAGAAAGAAATGGAAAGATATTTTGTGTTCTTGGATTGGAAGAATCAACATAGTTAAAATGATCATATTACCTAAAGCATTATGTAGATTTAATGCAATCCCCATCAAAATCCCATTGCCATTATTTTTTAAAGAAATAGAACAAAAAATCATCAGATTTGTATGGAAGCACAAAAGACCCCGAATTGCCAAAGCCATCCTGAGAAAAAAAGATCGAGGCTGGAGGCATCACTCTGTCCGACTTCAAATTGTACTACAAATTGACAGTAATCAATATGACATGGTATAGGCAGCAAAACAGACACATAGACCAGTGGAATGGAATAGAAAGTCCAGAAGTAAACCCATATTTATATGGACAAATAGTTTTAGACCAAAAAAACCAAAAACATACAGTGGAGAATGCAAAGCCTCCTCAATAAATGGTGCTGGGAATATTGGAAAGCCACCTGCAAAAAGATAAAACTAGATTGTTGTCTATCATTTCACGCCAAAATTAACTCAAAATGAATTAAGGACCTAAATGTAAGACCTGAAACAATAAAATGCATAAAAGAAAACATAAGAACTAAACTCAGGGACCTTGGACTTAAAGAGGATTTTTGAATTTAACCTCAAAGGCAAGGGTATTAAAAACAAAAAGAAATGAATGGGACTATATCAAACTAAAAAACTGCTCAGCAAAAGAAATCATCAACAATGTAAAAAAAGAAACTTTTGAATGGAAAGTATATTTGCAAGCAACACCTCCGATAAGGGCCTAATATCCAAAATATACAAAGAACTAACAAAATTCAATAACAACAAAAAAGGACAAACGATCCAATCAAAAAATTCACAGAGAATCTGAATAGACACTTCTCCCTAGAGGACATACAAATGGCCAACAATATTTGAAAAGATTCTCAGCATCGCTAGCTATTAGGGAAATGCAAATCAAAACCACCATGAGATGCCATCACACATCTGTTAGAATAGCTATAATCAACAAGACAAGTTATAACAAATGTTGGAGAGGATGTGGAAAAAAAGGAACCCTCATACACTGCAGTGGGACTGCAAATTGGTATGGCCACTATGGAAAACAGTTTGGAGGTTCTTCAAAAAAGTAAAAATTGATCTACCATATGATCCAGCAATCGCTCTACTGGGTATTAACCTCAAAGACATGAAAACCCATATCTGAAAATATATTTGCACACTGATGTTCATAGCAGCATTATTCACAGTGGCCAGGAAGTGAAAGCAACTGAAATTTCCTATGATAGATGACTGTCTAAAGAGGCTGTCGTACATATATACAATGGTATATTATTCAGCCAGAAGAGATGAAATATTGCCATTTGCGACAACATGGATGGACCTTGAGATAATCATGCTAAGTGAAATAAGCCAGACAGGAAAAGTTGAAAATTACATGATATCACTTATATGTGGAACATAAGTCTAAAAGCAACAAATGAACAGGACAAACACACAGAAACTCATGGACATGGACTATAGACTAGTAGTTACCAGAGAACTATAAAGTAGTGGTTACTAGTGGGGTGCGGGATGAGGGAGAGGTAGACGGGGTAAAGGGGATTAAATATAGGGGAGTAGGGGGAGGGTGAATTGGATAAAGGAGATCAAATATATGGTAGCTGAAGAAAACTGGACTTTGAGTGGTAAACGCACAATAGAATATACAGATGTCAAATGATAATGTACACCTGAAAATTATATAATTGTTTTAACCAATGTTACCTCAATAAACTAAAAATTATATATCATAAAAAAATATAAGGAAAAGAAAAAAAGAAAACATTAATTTAGACAATGACAGTTTGAACAGCCATACCTACTATTTTGAGCAACTCAACTATTCTGAGCAATCAAAGACCTAATAAAGACTTCTTTTTAACTCCTAAGTATAATTGGTTTCTCCAATTACCAACTTAATCTGAAAGAATAAACAAAATAACCTAAAGCCTCTACTCTAGAAGGCTGTCATTAGAATTCACTCTTCTTGACTAGGAGGTAAGCAGTAGCATAACCTCACAAACATTGCTCCCTCAAGCAATTTTTCTTCTCACTCAACCTTCCTTAGTCAGTTAGGATCCTCTATCACTTTTACTTATACAGAGGTAACAAGTCTTTTGTTGCTTACACTTTACTTCAACACCAATCTTATCCAAGTTTCCAACTTCTATCCAGTGGAAGTAGAAGTTATAAAATGTGGGAAGGAGGCAATGTTACAAAAATTTTGACAAAAATGTATCAGAAAATCCCAGAAAAAATGGCAGTAAATACATCGGCTCCTATACACATTTGCAGGCCACTACTGTAAATGGTTTGACTTCATATTATTAAATGGATAGCTACTATACTGGACAAATTATACACATAAGTGAGTATAAATCAATCTGATGAACTTATGATTTTTCTTAATATTTTGATAAACTTGCTATACATTTTCTCTTTAAAATTTTTCAGGAAGACAGTACAAAAACTAGTTATTATTAAACATTTTTAATTTAACCTTTTAGATATTGAAATGGCATATGTTGAAAAATAAATGGTGGCTGGTTCAGTCTAACACTTTTTTCCTAGTATTTCAAGCCACTTCATCTTATATATATTTCCTAAATATATATATATATATTTATATTTATATTTATATATTAATAATTATATATATTTAATATTTATGTATTTACTGAATATAAAGCCCAATCATTGTTGTGAGACAAATGGAGATACTGGAGCTATTTCTGGTTGGTTGTTTATCCAATAAAGACACTTTTCTTGTTCTCTTTTTCAATCCATAGCTTCCCAAGATTGCTCTGCAGGGTACAAAATAAAGCATGACTAATGATAAATTATTAATACTTTATTCACCTTATCAATTTTAACTGTTTTTTCAAATCATTATTTTATTCTATATTTAAAATGTACATATCATGTTTGAAAACATATTTATGAAAATACTAAATTATTTTAGAGAAAAGGATTCTGGACATTTGTTATCTGAAAAACAGTGTGGGGTACTAATGCTATGTTAGCTTTTATGATATAACAATATTTAATAAAGAGCTGACATAGACTATGAGAGTCATAGAATTAAACCTTGTAAACACAAATAAGAAAACACCAAAGGCTTTCTGGAAGACAAAGATTTTATTGCACTGAAAGCTACACACCTTTACACATTGAAGATTACTTTTTATGATATAAAAAGAAAGTGAACCTCCATTTCATAACAGTAAACTTTCCCAAGCATAAACAAAAAAAATATTATCAGTTTTAGTTCTTTCTTAGAATTATTTCTCAAAGAAGAAAAAACAGACAAATTGAAGTTTAACTCTAAGAATTTTCTCATATATTTTTGGCTTTGAACTTTTATCTCATGCCACATCCTCTTCCTGTAGCAAAGTACACACATAAGGAAAAAGATCCATTAGCCTTTTAGCCACACAAACCTGACAAAAGTCCCCAAAGAATTCTACATAAAACAAGAGGATAGCTATATAAATCATTTGTATAAATAAATATCTACTCTCATTTCCTATTCCAGGAAGCCTTACACTATTGACTGACGTTTCAGATAAAAAAAGAGGTATGAAAATTTCTTTCCACATGTCAGTATCTAATGCTATTAATTTAAAGAGAATTACTAACTCATTTAATAAAGATGAACTAGTTGTATTTGTTAGAGAATATGGGCTCATTATTTTTACTCATGGGATATGACACCTTCTGGTGTTGGCAGCTGCCAGATTATATTGGCACCTGCCAATAGTGGTTAGTGAATTGAAGAAATATTGACAACTTTATGAATATATGTAATTACTATCACTTTTCCTATGACATGTACTCAAAACTTCCTCAAATTCAGGACAAACCAGGGTAAAATACATTTAGTGACTTGATTTTATTATTCTGATTTTCTAAATCTGACAGTTTCTATATCTTAGAGGTTCTTCTCTTAGCTCCTGGGGACAGATTTTTTTTTTAAATCAGCTTTATTTTAGAATAGTTTTTGATTTACAGAATTATGACAAAGACAGCACATAGAATTCATGTATGCCCCACACATAGACTCACCTATTACTAACATATTACATTATAATGAAACACTTATTATAATTAATGAATCAATTAGATCATTTTTATCAATTAATATTGAACCTTTATTCAGATTCCCTAGTTTTCATTTGCTGTCTTTTTCTGATCAAGAATCCCATCGAGGATATAACATTACATGTCTTTTAGGTTCCCCTTGACTGTGACAGTGTCTTAGATTTTTCTTTTTCTCTTCCCCCCCCCCTCTCCCTCTCTTTTTCTCTCTCTCTCTCTCTCTCTCTCTCTCTCTCTCTTCCCCTTCCTTCCTTCCTTCCTTCCTTCCTTCCTTCCTTCCTTCCTCCCTCCTTCCCTCTCTCTCTCTCTCTCTCTTTCTTTCTTTCTTTCTTCCTTTCCTTCTTTCTTTTCTTCCTTTCTTTTTTGCTGACCTTGACAATTTTAAGGAATATTGGTCAGATATTTTGTAACATATCCACCAAATGAGATTTCTCTGATATTATTATTATTATTATTATTACTATTACTATTATTATTACTATTATTATTATTGTTGTTGTTATTATTATTATTGTTAAACTAGGGTTATATCTTTTTAGGTTGGAAGACCATAGAGGGAGTTCCATGATCATCATATCATATTCAGGATACATACTACAAATGTGACTTATCACTGTTGATGTTAACTAGATCATCTGGCTTAACACAGTGTTTCTCAGGTTTCTCCACTGTAAAGTTAACAATTATTTTAGAAGCATGTCACTATGTGCTTCCCATACTTAAGGAGTGGGGACTTATGCTATATGTCCTTAAAGGTGGAGTACCTACGTAACTTATTAGTAATTCTTTTGCATGAGAGATTTGTCTGTTATTCACATTTATTCAATCATTTATTTGTTTATGGAGTTTTATTTTATACTTTGAGGTATTTTGTTCCTCAAAAGCTTCAAGTTTTACCCATTGGGTGCTCTTTGAGTTGGTTCCAATGTACTTTTCAGTACTCCCTACCTCCATCAATGTTTTTTTTTCTTTTTTCTTTTTTTTTAAATTTTCTTGAGAATTTCCTCAGTTTTAAGTACTACAAGGCACTCCACAATCATCTGTATATTTTCAATCCTGGTCCTACAATCAGCCATTTCTTCAAGAAACCTTTTTTCTGTTATTGGGAAATGGTCTCAGAAACCAAAACCTGTGTGTGCTCATTGCTACTGGGGTGCTGATGGTTATAGACTCTCTTAGTTGACAGAGCAAGGAAATATGTGCATGTATACTAATTATTTTATAAACAATACATATATATCACATATTCATATATGTATTTATCTGTATCTATATTAAGCTACTGATGTCTCCGTCATCATACTGGAGTCTCCAACTCTAATCCATTACTATTTAGATCATTTTTTGATTCCTTCTTTGTTTATCTATAAATTTCTACTTAAACAGTGAGAAATCTGACTGTCCACTTACTGAATTGTTAAATTCCAGTATACTTGTTTCGAAATATCAGAATTATAACCTGTATCCTCCTGGGAAAACTCTTTATCAGGTAGATTACAGTTTTATGCGCAGTTCCTTTCACCTTTACTCTTACAGACTCCACTCATTCCAAAGTTAATTAGGTCAGCAATTTATTCTTTCACCCCCATTAGGGAAGTTTTAAAATACATTTGTAATACATTTAGATTATTTTGCCACATTTTGCATTCCATCCTGAAATCTATACATTAAGGATTATTCTTTGTGCTGTAAACATTGGTTTTGACAAATGCTTAATGTCTTATATTCACAATTACAGGAACATACAAAATAGTTTCACTGCTCTGAAATTTCTTGTGCTTCACCTAATCGACATTTCCAAACCCCTAGCAACTAATAACTTGTTTACCATCTCTATAGTTTTATCTTGTTCAAAATGTCAGAAAATTATAATTATACAGTATGTAGCTTTTTTCAGATTGACTCCTTTTACTTAGCAATATGTTATTAATAGTCATCTATGCTTCTTCATGTCTTCTGATAATTATAATTGTCATGAGTCATTTCTTTTTATCACTGAAAAATATTCCAATGTTTTGATGTATCACAGTTTGTAGTATGTTCACCTATTAAAGTATTTCTTTGTTGCTTCTAGTGTTTGGAGATTATGAATAAAGCTACTATAAGTATTTGTGTACATTTTTTGTGGTCATAATTGTTTGAATCAATTTGGTAAATACCTAGAAGTTCTATTGCTAGATTATATGGTAAGATTATGTTTAGTTTAGGAAGAAACTGCTAAAGTTTCTTCTAAAGTAGCTGTATCATTTTACACTCCTATCAGCAATGAATGAGAATTCTTGTTCTGCATCCTCACTAACAGCTGTTAAGGTCAACTTTTGTATTTTAACCATCTTAATAAGCTTGAAATGGTATCACATTACCTTAATTCACAATTCCTTAAGGACAAATATTTTTCAGTATCTTTTTATATGCTTCTTTTCCATTTGCATATCTCTCTTTCTTTTAATGTCTTTATATAGATTTGGTATTAGGATAATGGTGATCCAATACAATGAGTTGGGAAATGTTCCCTCTGTTTCTATTTTCTTAAATATATTGTGGAAAATTGGTATCATTTTTGTTATTTAATGTTGATATAATTCATCAGTGAAACCATCTGACACTGGTGATTATGTTTTTTGAAGATTATTAATTATTTACTTACTTTCTTTTCTAGATATGGAGCTATTCAGAATATCTTTTCTCCTTATGAGCTGTAGTTGTGTCTTTTGAGAAATTTCTTCATTTCATATACATTATCAGATTTATGGACATAAATCAAATTTATAGTATTCTTTTATTATGCTTTTAATGTCTATTTAAGCCTTCTCTCTCTTTTTTTCTTGGTTAGCCTGGCTAGAGGTTTACTGATTTATTAATATTTTCAAAGAACTAGCTTTTGTTTCTTTGCTTTTCTCTGTTGTTTTCCTGTTCTTAATTTCATTGATTTCTTCTCTACATTTTATTATTTATTTTTTTCTGCTTGCTTTAAGCTTAAACTGCTCTTCTTTCTCTAGATTTCCTGAAGTAGAAAATTACATGATTTTGGATATTTGTTATTTTCTAACACATGCATTTAACACTATAAAATTATCTCTAAATTTTGATTGTGCTGCATCTCTCAAATTTTGATAAGGCATACTTTTATTTTTATTCAGTTTAAAATATTTTTAATCTCTCGAGAGTTCTGTTTTGCCTCATGAGCAGTATAGAAGTGTAAGTTCAAAATATTTGGGAATTATCCACCTATCTTTTTGTTATTGATTTCTAGTTTAATTCCACTGTGTTTTGAATATACTTCTTATTATTTCTATTGTTTTAAACATAGTTGAGGCATGTTTTATGGCCCCAAATATGGTTTATCTTGGTGAGTGTTCTATGTCAGTTCAAGAAAAATGTGTATTCTGCTATTGTTGGGTGGAATATTTTATAAACTTCAAATAGATCCAGCTTATGATAGTGTTAATCAGGTAAACTATATCTTTACCTATTTTATGCCTCCTTGATGTATCAATTACTGAAAGAGAGATGTTGAATTAAAACATAACAGTGAATTTCTTTTTTTCTCCTTACAATTGTCTCAGTTTTTGTCTTATGTGTTCTTAGGTTCAAACACATTAATATCGCTGTGTTTTCTTAGAGAAAATTTATATGTAACTACTTTTAACAGATAAATTTATCTGACCTGAATTCTGCTTTGTCCAAAATTTAATATGTATTCCAGTTTTCTTTTGAATTGTGTTATCATATTTTTCTCTATTCTTTTATTTTTATCGATCTTTATATTTAAAGTGGATGTCTTATAGACACAATATAGTTACTCTGACAACCTCTTTTTAGTCACTCTGACAACCTCTGTCTTTTAATTGATATATTTAGATGACTCACATGTAAAGTGATGATTGATATACTTGGATTAATATCAACTATGTTTGTGACTGTTTTCTATTTGTTGTCAGGCTATTTTTCTACGTTCTTTGGTTTTTGTTGACCATTTTATATAGTTCTATATTCTCTCTTCTAATCAAATGTCAATCATGTTTCTTTTAAAAGTTATTTTAGTAGTTTCTCTAAGTGTTTACAATTTACATTTTTAGCTAATATAACTCCACCTTCAAGTAATTCTATACTGTTTCACATGTAGTGCAAATGCCTTATAATAGAGTATTACTAATTCCCTTAGTTTTTGTTTGCTTGTTGGAGAAAGTCTTTATTTCTCCTTTAATTATTAAGGAAAATTTTGCTGGATATAGATTTCTCAGTTGGTGTTTTTTTTTTCTTTCAACACTTTTAATATTTCATTCTACTTTCTTCTTGCTGGCATGGTGTCAGAGCAGTAGGCCACTGTGATTCTTATTTTCTCTATAGATAAAATTTTTTTCCTCTAGTTTCTTTCAAGATTTTTCTTTGTCTTTGTGTTTTTGAAGTTTGAATATTTATTTGCTTACATATAGTAATATTTGGCATTTCTCCTGTTTAGTATCTGAGCTTTCTAAATCTGTTTGGTGTTTTTCATTTATTTTGAAAAGTTCTCAGTAATTATTATTTCAAATATTTGTTTTCTTCTTTATTGTTTCTTCTTCTTCTGTTATACTAATTACCTATCCATGACATCTTTTGTAATCATCTCACAATTTTTGGATATTCTGTTCTTCCTTTTCTCTTTGGTTTTCAATTTGAGAAATTTCTATGAATCCACATTTATGCTCACTGATTTTTCCTCAGCTTCATTGGGTCTACTTTTGACACATCAAAGATATTCTTCATATTATGATGATTTGATTTCTAATAGTACTTTTTAAATTTTCTTGTTAGAATATTTATCTTTCTGCTTACATTGACCATCTCTTCTTACACATTGTCTACTCTTTTCACTAAAGTTCCTACTTAGTATTATTTAAGGTCTTAGTTATTTTAATTTTTTTCTCATATTTGCAACATCAATGTTCTATCTGTATCTTGTTCTAGTGGGCTTGTTTGTTTGTTTTGTGTGTTTTTTTTTCTTCTCAGACTATGTTTTCTTTCTTGTCTTTTTTTGTACCTTATAATTTTTTTTGTTGAAAGCTAGACATGTTGTATTAGGTACTAGGAACTGAAGTAAATAGGCATCTAGTGTGAAAGTGTGTTTTAATCTGCCTAGAAGTGATCTTTCTTCAATGTTTGTTATACCTATTAATGTCAGAGACTTCAATCCTTTAGTGTCCCTATTTTTGTCTCTTCTCTTGAATTTAGATTTTCTTAATTTATTCCTCCTCAGAGAGAGTCTATGTTTTGCACCTCTTCTATTTATAAGCTATTATTATTATGTTTGAGTATCTTGGTGACATGGAGAGAGTTGGGAGAGGAAAAACATTTTATACTACTCCAATAAATCTCAGTCTTAGAGTGGGCCAATTTCTCTGAATTTGACCTTCACAAGTGTTTCTTGTATAGCTTTTTCCCCTACTGATTAAGTAAAAAAAAACTAGAGGGAACTAGAGTGAGATGAATGTCTTTCGTCTCATGGCTTTGAGAGAGTACCTTGGTAAAGTTATTTCCTCTGAAGGATGGTATTTTGTTATGGAGGAAGTCTGGTGCATTTTACAAGGAGTACTTTTCCCCTCTCACTACCACAGCCAAGAAGCAATGTTTCTCATTTCTTTACTGTGAGAACCTGGTAAAATTCATGTAGGTATAATACCAAAATATGTAAGACTACAATGCCCAGAAGTTTCTCACTCTCATGATAGTCCACATTCAGCTTCCAGCAATTTATCAAAATTACTATTTAAGTTATCCTATAAGTTTATGATTCTAGTGACTTCTTTTCCAGGTAAACAAATCTTGGCTCTGACTCTAGATTCACCTGTATCTCCAGATTTTGGGGTTGTGTTTTCCCCTGCTACCTCAGTTTTATGATATGTCTAGGAAAAGTCTTTGTCTAGCTTCTCTTATTGACCTTTAGGCTCTTTACATGTCGGAACTTAAACTGAAAGTCTTCCTTGTGATAGATTTTACAAATTGTTTATATTTGCAAATCTAAATTGCAAAGTGTGTTTGCAGACATCTAAAATAATGTTCAAACCTAATAACAAATCTCTTTCTACTACAAAGAATACTTTTTCTATTTTCAAAATGCCAGATAAAACATAGGGCATTTTTACATCCGTAGCTCTGGAATGAATTCTAACTTTTTAGCATTATAATATTGGTAAGGAAAATAACTTATTTTCAAGGTTTCTATGTAGTGGGAAACAATTTCAATTGTAGATAAATAATGTCCTTGTATTACAAACAGCATATATTTAAGCTTTACATTTCTCTTTGAAATTACATTTCCATATTAAATTTCATAGAATAAACTACTTTAGAGAACACTGCTATCCAGTCTGTGGCATGTATTTTAACAATTGAGGTATTTTTTTTTATTAAGCTCCTTAGTTAAACAAGCTATAGAAAGTTTTGATAACAATTGAGAGTGTTTTTTTTTTAACTTATATATGTCCAAGAGGATAAAATTAATTTAAATTTTGTTTAACAAAAACACTGTTGCTGATTGTTATAACTTAGGAAAAGAGTCAATATATATAAAAAAGCCAAAATCAGCCCTACTTACTTAATAAAAATAAAATAAAATCACTAAGAAATACCCTTTAGAGCATTTATTTTCTTTCTTTTAACAATTAGTTATCTATGGCAATATATATAACTGAATACCACTCCCATGATAAAAGAGCTAGGTTGGGAGCATCAAAAGATACTTTTTCTGTATTCTGTTACTCAAAATATGGATTACTTATGCATTACTAGTTATTTTATAATGTTTGACATAAACTAAAAACTATTTTTACCATTTCCCCTCATTAAATTTGTGGCATAAGCTGAGTCATTTAACCTTATGTATTTTATTGCAGTATTAAAGTAGAAAAATATAGAAATTCGGAGTTATAAAAAGTCTTAGTTTACACCAACTTCTTCATTTTATAGTGGTTGAAATTAAGGTCCAGAGATATTAAATCATTCTTTTTAAAAAGAGGAACTATTACTCAATCATGAATCAATTCTAATCAATATCACATAGAATAGGTTGACTACAGTGAGACAGTTGAAAACTATTTAAGATAAAAATTAACCATTTAAGCCTCTAGAAATGGTCCCAAGGTTAAATAGAAAATAAAGACATTTCTATTTTAACAAAAATTACTACCCCCGCTTTCCCACTTCCCAGCTCAAAAAAGCAGAGACTCTACTCTAGATGGCTGCAACCAATAATATAGAGCTCCTTCTCTCAACAGCACCCAGATGGAGAGTTTTCTTTCTAGGAAGAGCAGGCTGTCAGAATTTCTCATCCTGCCCCCAGCTACCCATTGCTGAGGCTAAGTCATTGGTAAGTGAAATTGAGAGAGCTACTTCTTCTTCCCAACCGTGACTCATGAAACAGAGGCTCTACCTTGGGCACAGCACTCCTGAGAATAGTGAACCCTGATCACTCCTGCTCCAGCTTGAGTATGTGGTGGTTTCCAGTCATGAGAGGCAAGCTGACAGTATTCTAGGGTGCTGCTCATCCAAGTGAACGTTCATTCAATGACCATGGCAAAAGGCAATTGAGAGGAGATTCAATATATAGGCTAAAGAGCAGGCCAGCTATTTTCAAGTTTAGAACTAGGAATAAGACAGCTGGGAGAATCTTTGCTAGGGTCAGGAAAAATAGTAAGTACTGACATCAGAAAATGCTTGTTCAAAGGGGCCAAAATTTGATTGCAGTAGTTTGTGGAAGAATTTATGCCCCAATGAATCATTGAAAACAATCAATCATTTGCAATTATTGGATTTTAAGAGCTGTGTATAGTCAAGGAAAGAAGAAAACAGCCCTTCAAAAACCACTGTTACTTCAGCATTACTGAGACTATACCCAAAGCTGTGTCTCTCTGAGCAACAAAATCAGAAGATGAACACTACAGGGAGAGAAGGGTATAGACAGATTTTACTATAAAATAAGATAGTCAACCACTAAACAAATAAACACACTTAAAAAACAGTAACAGGCTCCTGAGGGAGAGTTTTACTTAACAATGCTACAATATACTATCTAAAATGTCCAGTTTGAAATAACAAATTATTACGCATATGAAAAACAAGACAGTACTCTCATCCACTAGGAGAAAAAACAGGCAGCAGAAAACACATGCGACCATGACAGGATGTCAGACTTATCTGAAAAGACTGTAAAGAAGCTATTATAAACATTATCATAGAACTAAAGAAAACCATGTTTTAAGAAGTAAGAAAACAAAAGCATGACAACAATGTTGCATCTAATAGAAAATATCAATAAAGGGGCAAAAATTACAAAAAAAGAACCAAATAAAATTATAGGGTTGAAAAAAACAATAACTAAAAGAAAAAATCATTAGAGGGCCTCAACAGTAAATTTAAAATGGTGAAAAATATAAGTAAGCTTAAAGATATGTAAATAAAAATTATATATGAACTGAAAAAAAAAACAGAAGAAAGGATAAAGAAAAATGAGAGAAATGTGTACATCATCAAATGAATAAAATTATTCATTATGAGACTACCAAAAGGAGATAAAAGAAAAGAAAACAGAAAAAAATTGAAGAAACAATGGCTGAAAACCTGTAAGTTTGTTGAAAAATAGTAACCTACATATCTAAAAAAGCTCAACAAACTCTAAGTAAGATAAACACCAAGAGATCTACAAATAGATACAGAATAAAAATGCTAAAAGTCAAAGACAAGAAAGATATCTTGTAAAGAGCAAAAGGAAACCGACTCATTACCTACAAGAGAACTTCAATAAGTTTAATAGCTGACTTCTCAGTAGAAGCAATAAAGGCTAGAAGGCAAAGTACTCAAAGAACAAAACTGTCAACAAAGAATCCTATATCCAACAAAACTAACTTTCAAAAATGAGTGTAAATAGACTTTCCCAGATACACAAAAACTGAGAGAATTTGTTGCTGGCAGAACTGCTTTTCAAGAAATGCTAAAGGAAGATCTTCAGGTTGAAAGCAAGTGCCCTTGGACAGTATTCAAATCTATATCAAAAGAACTCAATAAAGATAATTATGAAATTATAAAAGTAGAAATGCATTTTTATTTTATATTTACAAATTTCAAAATAAATTGTATAAAATAATAGATATGTAATATACTTTTGTTGGACCTATAACGTATAAAAATGTTATATATGTGTAATATATTTTCCAACAGCAGCACAAAGGAGGTAGGTGGGAGCAAAGCTAAATTAGGCTACAGAAATGACTATAAATGTGATAATTATGACAATGTATTATTAAGTTTGTATATTTATAAATGTAATATGTATAACAATAATACCACAGAAAAGGGGAAAAAACAACAGAGCTATATAGGAGTAACATTTCTATATATCACTAGAATTACGTTAGTATAAGTTGGAAACTGAATCAGATAATTTAAGATGTATATGGTAAACCCTAGACCAACCACTCAAAAATAAATAAAATAAATACAATAAAAAAAAACTGTTAAAGAAAAAAAAAACAATACATTAGAAAATACTCAATATGAAAGAACTAAAAGAGAAATAGAGGAACAAAAAATACATGAGACATATATAAAACAGAAAAGTAAAATGGTAAACATATATTTAACTATATTGATAATGACAATAAATGTTAACAAGTTAAACGATTCAATCAAAAAGCAGAGATTGTTAGATCAGATAAAAATATAACATGATTCAACTATATGTTCACTATAGGAGACACACTTGAGATTCAAAGATACAAATACATTTAAAGTAAAATTACAGAAAAAGATATATCATGGAAGACAATCCATCAGGAAGATATAACAATTATAGATATATATGCATGTAATAGCAAAGCACCAAAATACAAAAAGCAAAACTGACAGAATAGATAAACAATTCAAATATAATAGTTGTAGACTTTAATGTTCCACTTTCAATAATGAATAGAACAACTAGCGAGATCAACAAGACAACAGATGACTTTAACAATAGTATAAACCAACTAGACTAACCAGACATGTATAAAATACTCTACCCAACAATAACAGAATATATATACTTCTTAAATTCATACAGAATGTTCTTCAGGATAGAGCATATACTAAGCCATAAAACAAACCTCAATGAAATTAAAATGTTATAAATAATTCAAAATATGTTCTCTGACCACATGGAATGAAGTAGAAATCAATAGCAGAAAAAATTTTCTGAAATTCACAAATGTAGAAATTAAACAACATATGCGTATATTGGTCAAAGAAAAAATCGAAAAAAAATTAGAACAGAATTTTACATGAGTAAAAATAAAGATATAATCTAAAAAATTTATGAGATGCAGCTGACATATTACTTGGAGAGAAATTTATACTAAAATGTGAATATTAAGAAAAAAGATTCAAGATCAACAACCTAATTTTCCACCTTAAAACACTGGAAAAAAGAAATAAACTCTAAGAAGTAAATTCTGGAAAAAGAGAGATAAAAGAGAGGTAAACATGAAAAAATGTTTGACACTTTAATCTTTAGGAAAATGAAACTCAAAACCATGAGATATCATTTCACACCTAGTAGAACAGCTAGAAAAAAAACTATAGAAACAAATGTTAGAGAAGATACAGGGAAATCAGAACCTTCATATACTGCTGTTAGAGATGTAAAATGGGACAGCTGCTTTAGAAAACAGTCTGGCAGATCCTCAGATAATTAATCATAAAGTTATCATATGATCCAGCAATCCACTCCTAAGTATTTATCCAAAAGAAATGAGAACATGTCCACACAAAATCATGTACACCAATGTTCATAAAAGCATTATTCATAATACCTAAAAAGTGGAAAGGAATCATAGGTCCATTACTGACAAATGGATAAGCAAAATGTAGCAGTACAAGTATACCTCAGAGATACTGTGGGTTCAGTTCCAGACCACCATAATAAAGCAAATACAATAAAGTGAGATACACAATTTTATTTTTGTTTTTGGAGTGCTTATAAAAGTTATATTTAGAGGAAGAAAAAAATGTTGTAGATGATAGAGGCTGTGTTCATCCCTCTTGTGACTAAATCAAAGTTGTGACAGAAACAAGGAGCAAACAGCAAAGAAAGTCACCTGAGATCTAGATGAACAAGCTCAACTATAGAGAGAGAAATAAGAAATCGCCCTGCAATGGGAGGAGGTAGGACAGGGTGAGAATGCAAGACTGCCCAGTTCCCAGTGGCTGAGTGACACAGAGGCCATAGCAGCAGCTGCTGCAAACGCCTCTTAAAAGGACTGTGTCTGAGAGTAAACATTCCCTGTGACGGACCTGCTCAATCTGAGCACAGGCTTTGGGTCAGCTACTCAGGGGCCACCAAGAACTTACAGGGAGACACTGAGTTGTCAGAGTGAGGGCCAGAGGCAAGACTCACTCCGCATAGAAGTGCCAACAGTATCCATTGTTCCTCTGTTGAGCCTCCCCCCTTCCCAGTGTGTGGACACAGTGCCACCATAACTGAGATGTTATGAAACTGGATTATAGAGATTGCTCCACCCAGAGGATTCCCTGAAACTCTGCCTCCCCAAATTTGTGGTCCCACCCAAGCCACATCCAGTTGTGTCTGCTGCAAGTCCATTGCTCCTTGCTGAGCCAACTCCAAGATTCACCCTGGTGGCAGCTGACATACATTTCTGGTATGGTTTCTTGAGGCAACTATAAGCACAGCATCTGTTGACTGCATGCTGAATCTTAACAGGTGGTCCTGGAGGGGCACAGGCTGGAGCTAAAGTTGGTCTACAGCTGAACCCCTCTCAGGACTGTGACACTAGATACCTACCTACTACACAAAACCACACTAATAAGACCAGGACACTTAAGAGCTTTGCCTAGTACATAGAAATAGACACAAAAAGGCAGCCAAAATAGGAAGACAAAGAAGCAGAAACCATATGAGAGAAAGAACAGAGATCCAGGAATAATGAAGTCAAGCAATCTCACAGATGCAGAGTTTAAAACACTGGTTATAAAGATGCTCAATGAACTTAGAAAAAGTGTGGGTGAACTCAGTGATAACTTTAATGAAGAGATAAAAAGCATAAAAATGGAAATAGAAATTATGGAAGAGATCCAGTCAGAAATGAAGAACACATTATCTGAAATGAGAAGTATATTAAATGGAATAAACAGAGTGAATAAAGAGGATTAAATGACCTATATAGAAGATGGAGAATCCAAGGACACTCAATCAGAATGGCAACAAAAAAGAAGCCAAGACTATAATAATAATTCAAGGAGCCTATGAGACACCACTAAAGGCAAAAAAATATCCATGTTGTTGGAATGCCTGAAAGAAAACAAGATGTTGAAGAGGTATTTGAAGAAATAATGATGAAAAGCTCTCCTAATCTGGTGAAGGAAATAGACATACAACCCCAGGAAGCTCAGAGAGTCTCAAAAATCAGGAACCCAAAGAGGCCCACACCAAGACACAT
Source organism: Eidolon dupreanum (assembly GCA_028627145.1). Classification (NCBI taxonomy): domain Eukaryota; kingdom Metazoa; phylum Chordata; class Mammalia; order Chiroptera; family Pteropodidae; genus Eidolon; species Eidolon dupreanum. Next base: position 55,470,291 of record CM053505.1, on the reverse strand, counting down.
CATAATTAAAATGCCAACGATTAAATACAAAGAGAGAATCCTAAAAGCTGCAAGAGAAAAGCAATTAGTTACCTGCAAGGGAGCACCCATAAGACTGGCAGCTGATTTCTCAAAAGAAAATTTGCAAGAGAGAAGAGCTTGGCACATAATATTCAAAGTGATGAAAACCCAGGATCTACAACCAAGAATACTTTATCCAGTAAAGCTATCATTTTGAGTTAACGGGCAGATAAAGAACTTCCCAGACATGAATAAACTAAAGGAATTTATCACCACCAAGCCAGTATTACAGGAAATGTTGAAGGGACTTCTTTAAGAAGAAAAAACATGTATCAAAAACAGTAATAAAGAATGTTGATAACTACATTCCTATCAACAAGTGCCTCAAATGGAAAAGAATTAAGTGCTCCAACTAAAAGATTGAATGGCTGAATGAGACCATACATATGCTGCCTACAAGAGACTCACTTCAGATTAAAAGACATACACAGACTAAAAGGAAGGAGATGGAAAAAGATATTGTCTTGATGGACCTAGAGGTTATTGCGCTGAATGAAATGAGTCGGATAAAGAAAGACAAATATTGCATGATTCCACGTCCATGTGGAATCTAAAGAACAAAATAAACAGCAACAAAAAAAGTGGAAATAAACTCATAGATACAGAGAATATTTTGAGGGCTACTAGATGGGAGGGGGATTGGGGAGATGGCAAATAAAGGTCAAGTGATTAAGAAGTACAAATAATAATTACAGAATAGACATAGAGATGCACAGTGTAGCATTGGGAAGATGTTTAATAATGTAATAAATATGTAAGGGGGAATAGGGGTAGTAGATTTAGGGGGTGATTGCTTTGCGAGTAATGTGGATCTCTGATCACTGCTATGCAAATGAAACTGGTATATTATTGTATGCCGACTATAATTTTAAAAACTTATTGAATCATACAATGTAAATACAAGCAACTAATGGTCTATTATATTTTAATAAAGCTTAAAAATTAAAAAATAAAAAAAGAATAGCATTAAAAACATGATAAGTAGGGTAAAAAAAAAGTTATGTTTACATTATGCTGTAGTCTATCAAATGTTCCATAGCATTATATCTAAAAAATGTATATAGTTAATAAGAAATACTTTATTGCTTGAAAATGCTAATTATCTGAGCCTTCAGCAAGTTGTCCTCTCTTTGCTGGTGGAGGGTCTTGCCTTAATGCTGATGGCGACTGACTTATCAGAGTGGTAGTTGCTGAAAGCTGGTATGGCTGTAAAATTTGTTAAAGTAAGACCACAATAAAATTTTTCACACTGATTGATTCTTCCTTTCATGAATGTTTTCTCTGTAGCATGCACATTTTCTCAAAGTAAAACTTCTTTTAAAATTGGAGTCAATCCTCTCAAGCCCTACTGCTACTTTACCAACTAAGTTTATGTAATATTCTAAGTCCTTGTGATTTCAGCAATCTTCATAGCATCTTCACTAGGAATAGATTCATCTCAAGGAACCATTTTTTCCCCTCATCCATATGAAAAAACTCCACATCCATTGAAGTTTTATCATAAGATTGTAACAATTCAGTCTAAACTTCAGGCTCCACTTATTCTGGTTCGCTTACTATTTCCATTATATCTACAGTTACTTCCTCCACTGATATCTTGAATTCCTCAAAGTCTTCTATGATGATTAAAATTAACTTCTTCCAATCTCCTGTTAATGTTGATATTTTGACCTCTTCTCCTGAATCATAAATGTTCTTAACAACATATAGAATGGTGAACCATTTCCAGAAGATTTCAATTTACTTTAGCTAGATCTATCAGAGAAATTACAATCTATGGCAGATATAGCCTTAGGAAATGTATTGATTAAATACAAATTGAAAGCCAAAATTATTCCTTGATCCATGGACTGCAGAATAGATATTGTATTAGCAGGCATGAAAACATTAATATCATTGTACATGCCCGTCAGAGCTCTTAGGTGACCAGGTACAATAAGCAGTAATATTTTAAAAGAAATCTTTTATTTTGAGAAGTAGATCTCACCAATGAGCTTAAACTATGCAGTAAACCATAATGTAATAGGATGCGCTGTCATCCAGGCTTAGTTGTTCCATTTATAGAACACAGGCAGAGAAGATTTAACATAATTCTTAAGGACACTAGGATTTTCAGAGTGGTAAATGAGCATTGGCTTCAACTTAAAGTCACCAGCTATAATAAGGTTACCCTATCCTTTGAAGCCAGGCATTGACTTCCCTCTAGCAATGAAAGTCCTAAACGATATCTTCTTCCAACATAAGACTGTTTCATCTACATTGAAAATATGTTGTTTAGTGTAGCCACCTCCATTTATTTTCTTAGATAGATCTTCTGGATAGTTTGCTGTAGCTTCTACATCAGCACATGCTGCTTCACCTTGTACTTCTATATTATGAAGATGGTTTATTTTCTTAAACCTCATGATTCAACCTCTGCTAGCTTTAATTTTTCTCTTGCAGCTTCACCTCTCTCAGGCTTCATAGAATTGAAGAGGGTTATGAATCTGCTCTGGGTTAGGCTCTGGCTTAAGGAAATGTTGTGGCTGGCTTGATATTCTATCCAGACCACTAAAATTTCTCCAAATCAGCAGTAAGTCTGTTTTGCTTCCTTATCATTAATGTATTCACTAGAGTAGCACTTTTAATTTCTCTCAAAAACTTTTCTTCTGCATTCACAGCTTGACTTTTTGGCAAAGGGTCCTAGCTTTTGTCTGATCTCTCTTTTTGACATGCCTTCCTCACTAAACTTATTTACTTCTAGCTTTTGATTTAAGGTGAGAGACATGTGTCTATTCCTTTCACTTGAACAATTAAAGATCACTGTAGGGTTATTAATTGTCTTTATTCCAATATTGTTTTGTCTCAGGGAGTTAGGAGGCCTGAGGAGAACAAGAGATGGAAGGACAGATGGTCAGTGGAGCAGTCAGAACACATAAAGCATTTACTAAATTCAGTCTTATATGGGTGTGGTTTGTGGTACCCCAAAACAATTACAATAATAACATGAAAGATCACTAATCACAGATCACCAAAACAAACATAATAATAATTAAAATTTTGAAATATTGTGAAAATTACCAAAATGTGACACACAGAGACACAAAGTGAACAAATTTTGTTGGAAAAATGGCACCTATAGACTTGCTCAATGCTGGGTTGCCACAAACCTTCAATTTGTAAAAAAAAAAAAAAAAAAAAAAAAAAAAGCTTAATATCTGTGAAGCACAATAAAGCTAAGCACAATAAAATGAAGTATGCTTGTGTAGTCATATACAGAAATATTCATCCATCAAAAGGGTAAACTTACTGATACATGCTATACTGTGGATGAACTTTAAAAATATTATGATAAATGAAAAAAAAACAGTCACAAAAGATCACGTGTCATATTATTTTAATCATATGAAATGTCCAGAACTTGGAAATCTCTAGAAATAAAAGGTAGATTAGTGGTTGCTTTGGTCTGAGGGAGGGACAAGAAATGGGAGGGGAGTGATCATTAAAGGTACAGGGAATTTTTTGAAGCGATGAGGATCTAAACTTTACTGTGGTGATGATTTCACATATCTGAATACACTAAAAACCATCAAATTGTACATTTTAAATGGGTGAATTAATTATACTCAATAAAGTTGCTAAAAAATCGCATAGGAAATTTTTAAGATTAAGATGGGCAAGTGCTAATCCTGTCTGTTATTGTCCGAAAACCTATGAGTCTCAGCCAAGTGCTTTCTCGGGCATAAGGATGATAGCAATAATATCTGTTGCTTTCAGAAAATTTGGCTCACTCCCAGACATCTGTGACCCAATTCATTGCAGAGGTGGAGTAGTCTTCCTACAGGATGAGAATATAAGTCAAATTCTTAGATTTTCAAAGCACATACTTCTGTTCAATTGCTCTTTAAAAACTCTCAAGATTGAAATTAATGACCCAAATTCTGTCAAAAGCTTACTGGAGCCAGCTGATAATTAAGACTAACAGACTAAGGTAGGGTTTGCAAACTTTTTCTGTAAAGGGCAACATTGTAAATGTTTTAGGCTTTGTAGGCCATACAGTCTCTGTTGCAAGAACTCAGCTCTTAAATTGTAGCCTGAAAACAGTCAATGATAATATGTAAACAAATGAGCATGGTTGTTTTTGTATAAAATTTCATTTACTGACACTGAAATTCTAATTTCATATAATTTTCATATGTCATAAAATATTATTCTTTTGTTTTTTTTCATATATTTAAAAATATAAAAATTATTCTTAGTTCATGAACTATATAAAAACAGTCGATAGGTCAAATTTGACCTTTGGCTTGTGGTTTGTTGACCCTGACTAAGAAAGACATTATTCATCTATACTATTTTAAATTTATCTTAGCAACTATTTAATCATTCAAAATTTTTTACCTTAATATCATTAGCTTAAACTCTGAAAAATGTCTTCCTAAGTTACATTTATCTATATTGGCCATATAGAAAGTTAAGAAAGGGTCTTTTAAAAAAAGTTTCTGCATATTCTATAAAATATAAAGATGTTACTCATGTGATGGCTCTTATAAGAATAAAAATATAATAAATTGATGTGGGAATCTAGTTTAGAGAAGAGTTTAATAGAATTTGGCTATTGTGAATAATTTCAGATACTGATTTCTTCATATCCTTTGGATATATACCTAGAAGTGGGATTGCTGGATCATACAATATTTTTATTTTGAATTTTTTTGAGAAAGCTCTATTATGTTTTTCATAATGACTGTTCCAGTTTACATTCCTACCAACAGTTCACTAAGGTACCCTTTTCTCTACATCTTTGCCAATATTTGTTATTTATTGTCTTTTTGATAAAATCCATCCTAACAGGTGTGAAGTAATGATATCTCATGGTGCTTTTCATTTGCATTCTCCTTATGATTAGTGATCTTAAGCATGTTTTCATATACCTATTGGCCATTTGTATGTCTTCTTTGGACAAATGTCTATTTAGGTCCATTACTCACTTTTTAAGCAGGATATTATTATTATTATTATTATTATTATTATTATTTTGCTTTTGAGTTTTATTTGTAAAGTAACCTACAGAATGGAAGAAAAAATGCAAACCACATATATGATAATAGAGTAATATCTAAACTATATAAGGAACTCAATTTTATTTACATCTTAAATGACAGGTTGATTTTGTTCATCAAAGGACTTAGGCTTAATCTAGGTGACTATATTGATTTATTTGCCTAATTGCATATGTTTAGTAAATTGTAGAAGCAAAATTTGAACCTCAGACTCCTAATTTGAATCTAGTATATTATTATTTGTTGTGTATTTTCAAGGAAGGTGGATAAAAAATTCCATTATTTGTGCACTTTGAAATTAAAAAATCTAAAAAAGTAGAAACGTATAAAAATTCACATGCACAAGCTTCTGAATTTTAAAGCATTTCTCATAGTAATTTTATCTTTGTGACAGAAAAAATTCTGAAAAATTTAGTCACTGTTCTTATTTCTTTCTAGTCATTTATATGAAATGCTGTAATTGCTCTGTCAAATAACCAAAAAAGGAGCATTCTCTCACCCTTTGTTTCTATTCTCTGACTGGAAAGCACTAGGGAGACTGCAGGTTGATTTCAGAAGACTCTGTGGATTTAGTGACTGTGCAAGCTTTATTAGCAGTGGCATCATTGACCTCAGAGGAGGCAATGGTTAAAAAATCTAGAGATATTTCACAGCCCAACAAAGGAGCCAAGCTAGGAAAAAGCAAAGCTAATAGACTTAGCTATTCCTTTTAATCCCCTTTACTAATGAGGTTGGGAAGAAAGACTGCCATTTGTTTCAAACGCTATTTTTACTTTTATTATAAGACTTCCAAAACTGATGTTCAGGGGAACATAGAATGCCTTAATAAAGAGAGTCCATTTACAAATACATTTGGGAGATGCTGGCTTTTTGTTTTGTTTTGTTTTGTTTTATTCTCGCAGAACATCTCAAATCCTTGAAAAACATAACATATATTGTGAATTTCCAATGTGAGAGAATGCCGTATTTTTCATACTTTACTAAAAAACTCTTAAGTGGTACATCTATCAAATAACAGTTTAGAGACCTATTTTTCTCCTCACAATCTCTCAATAATCTCTCCTCAATTAGTGTACCACCTCCCTTCATAATAACACTTGTCTAATATTTTACGGTTTAAGAAATACTTTCGATTCTCACTCTGCTCCTAATTGACTTCTTGGTACTTATTAATATAATCTGTGTTTATAGATTCATAATTTCGTGTTATCATATTATTAATTTTTAAACATAAAATTATAAGAATGTTTTTTCTTTTGTCTTAAATTTTCTAGCTATCTATATTTTATGACATCTAGCTCTTAATAATTATTTCTACTTAATTCCATATATTTAACTTTAAAATGCATTTCCAATGCTTCTATACCACAGAGTTAACATTCATAAGTTCTTGATTTTTATTTAATTCCCAGTTGTTTGTAACACCTAATATTGCTAAAGTAACTATTTTTAGAATGGGCACAAGAGCAAGATTTGTTCTAAAGCCTTGCATATATGAAAATACTTTTATTGTATTATCAATATTAGTCTATGTATTATTTCCTGAAGCTGCTGTAAAAAATTGCCACAAACTTAGTGGCCTAAAACAACAGAGATGTATTCTTTCATAGTTCTGGAGTCCATAAATGTGAAATCAAGGTGTCTGTAGGGTTGTACTCCCTACAGAGACTCTGGGAGAGATTCTGTTCCTTGCCTCTTCCAGCTTCTGATGACTCAAGGCATTTTTTGGCTTCATCACTTTAATGTCTGCCTCCTTCATATCACCTTCTCTTCTTCTATATATCTCTCTGTTAGAGCTCCTTGTGCTTCTTTTATAAGGCCTAGCTGGATAACCCAGGATAATCTTCACCTCTCAAGATACTTAATCATGTCTTTTGCCATATAAGGTAACATTTGTCGGTTCCAAAGATTTGATGTTGATATTTTGCGGGGTTCATTTTTCAGTTTAATACAGCCTACAAGTCTTACTTATTTTGGAGGGTCAATTCTAATTCTTACTTCCTCAGAGCTGAGTTTTAATTTTAAAATTGCTATTTCTTATATTAGTCTCTTCTCACATACTTTGTTGTCTTTTTTATCTCAAAGTATTTGCCTTGCAATCATCAGGTTTTATAGCATAGAAAAACATGCATTCTTTTATAAAGAATCTGAAACAGGTAGTTTTAACTTTTTCTTCTGTTTCCTTTGTTAATTTTTTTCAGAGATGTATTTTATTCATTTTTATATCTAAGCTTAAATACATTTCCTTCAAGAAGTCTTTATTGTCTCCCAGTATTGAATGAGATACCTTGCTTATATATATCTAGGACACCTTGTACTTACCCAATCACAGCATGTCTCTTATTACATTATTATTATCTGTCTTGCCAATAGATAATGAACAACTTGAAGGAAAAAGTTGTGATTTGTTCATATTATTTCCTCAAAACAGCACAATACCCAGCACTATTAGGCAGCTAACAGGAATTTGTTGAATTGTAATCTTAGACTATGTCACCTAAACCTCTTCTCTAAACCTCCAAAGTGTGTTGCTTTTATTCTAGGTTTACATAATATCATGTACTGACTTTTATCATAAAACATGTCACAATGTATGGTGATTTTATCATAACAATAACTAGAATTGATTAGGCATTTACTACATGCTAGACATTGTGTTAAGCAATTTACCAGTATTTCTTCTTTAATTTAGCTCTCACAATGACTCTATAAGTTAGTACTATTTTATTCCATTTTAAGATAAAGAAATGGGCATAAAGAGGTTAAGTATTCTGTCCAAAGTCACACAGTTAGCAAATAGCAAAGCTTGGTTTTTAACACAGACAATTTGACTTCAGATGTCATTCTATTAACTAGTATACTATACTTTTCCTATGTTTGCTTTTGTTTCTAACATCGAACTGTCAGAAAGTTCTTAGGCTCAGATATTGCATCTTTTTTTTTTTCATTACCTTCTATGATGTACTATGAATAGTAACTGTTTAATAATGTTCTGTATGAATAATTGATGATATGAAGTGAATTTCAGATCACTGCTCCATGTGAGTACAAATATATCATTTTAGAAAATAGAAAATATAACCTATAAATTTGTATTCAGTACTCACAGAATTTAAAAAAAATGTATGGATGAGCATCATTAAAAAAATATAGCTAAGATATGCAATTAATATCACTAAAGAGATATTAAACATGTTTACTTCCGTTCAGCATATAAAGACTGTTATACTTTCTACATATGTCTTAATAAAATTTACTTACAATGGGCCAAAACTTTCACAATAATTTGAATTCTCAAAAATTTTCTCAGATAGACCATGTATCTTTAAAAATTGGATTTTTTTAAGTCTCAGATATATTTTTATCCTTTTCATAAATTTCCAAAGATTGTCCTACCAGTTTGTCATATTAAGGGCCTGGGATTCAGAGGACCATTACCGTCACCTTCAAAGATTCAGTTGTAATGTAGGTGTTGTTTGATTCTTTCACTTCTTTCACAGAATATCACCAACACAGCACTTCCCTTCTTTATGCCTCCAACTAGTTACTAAACTAGTTTATATAATAGGAGGAAGAGATAAACGTTTAATTTGGATATCCAATTAATACAATATTATTTAGTGAAAGCACTATTCCTTCCCTCATTGAATCTTTGTAGACACTTGATTATGTAACACTGTTTATACGACACATTTAATACTGGAAATTCAATATATGTCCCTCTATTTTGTGTGATTGACTAAAGTTATCTTGGCTCCTCTGCCTCTTTCTTGACATCAGGAATTAGCAAATAGACCAAGAGGAAAAGAAGCAGATAAAAGGTTGGATATGGTCCTTCAAATCTTAGTTGCCTTTGAAACTATCTTGAAAACTTCAAAATAAATCTTGAATTTTATCCAGGTTTTCTGTTTGTTCTCAGCAGGAGGATTGGTCTGTTGCAGGTTACTCTGTCAAACCTCATAATATATATTTATTTTTAAGTTAATTATACTACAGGAGTCTATTATAAGTTGAAAATTCCACAAAATTCTCATAGAATAATTACAATATTTATCATGTACTAAATCACAAAGGAAAATTCAATAAAATGCAAAAGCAAAAAATGTAAAAGTTACTTTACTTTCTTTAACCTCAATGTCATAAAACAATTATATCAAAATATTAACCAAAAAACAATAACAAAAATTTTAACTATTTTATTTAACTTGCTTTAAAAAATGTATAAAATTTAGAGAAACGAAAAAAAAATGAGATCATTGCATCTTCAAGTCTTAATCTAGAAATTAAGTGGTTCTGAGTGGAATATTTATAGCCTTGACTGTATCTATGGAACATACGGAAAAAAAAAAAAAAAATATATATATATATATATATATATATATATTTCAAGTTTTTTAAAAGACAAGAGAACAACAAAATAATCTGAAGTAAATAGAATAATATACAAAAAACAAAATAGTAAAATTGAAAAAAAATCTTTTAGAAATAACAATAAAATGAACAATTATTTGGCAATTCTTACCAATAGGCAATTTTTTAAAAATTAAGAATGATAACAATGTCATAAATACAGATACAAAAGATGAGCTATTTTCAAGATATACAATAGAGTTTTTCCAATAAATTTGTAAATTTTGAAGAATTGGCCATTTTCTAGAATATTATATATAAACAAAATTGACTCAAATGGAGAAAATATTAAAAGCCCAATAAACATGGAAAAACTTTAAAAGTTACTCAGTTTTACACTTATTAAAAGACCCTAGGTGAAATTGTAGAAATTGAAATATCCTAAACTTCAGGAAAGAATACAAAAGATAAGAAACTAGGGGCTAGAGAGGTTAAGCAAATTGCCCAATATCATAAAGCTAGAAACTGATGGAGTCTTTTCTTTACCTTTTCTAGTGCATAAAAGCTAGAATAATATTTGTGTCAAATCAATCATAATTTAAAAATTACAAAATAAAAAGTATGGATCAACTTCACACATGAGCATAGATGCCAAAATCTTAACTATTATCAAAATAATTTCAGAGAAATCTTAATATATTATGACCAAGTAGGGATGATTCTAATATTGCAATGATGATTTAATTGTAGGGAAAAAATGTAATTAATAGGTTAAAGAAAAAAATCATAAGATCATCTAAACTGATACTTAAAAAAAAAAAAACAATGAAATAGTAAATGAAACCAATTTGTAACAGAAAAAAAATAAAAACTATTGGTAGCCTAGAAATAAAAGAACATATTTTCATTTTAATTGTTAGCTATCAAAGATAAAGCAAGAACATCATACTTGATAGTGAAACATTGACAAGCCAAATAAAGTTGAGAAAAATACTGAAATGCCTGGTATCACAGCAATTATTCAACATTGATCCAAAATTCCTAGAGAATATAATTATGCAACATGTATAAGTAAAAGGTATAAATATTCAAAATAAAAATGGTCATACATTGTGGTTTATATTATTGTCTACCTGGACTATGTAATAGAAAAAATTAAAATCTTTGGAACTAATAAAAAAGTTTACAAGACAACATAAACAAAGTGCAAAGAAAAACATCAGTCTGAGAGATATCATCTGCAACATTCATAGAAGTAAGGGTTTAGTATTCACTTTGAACTTAGTATTCACTTAGAACCCCACTATGATATTAGAAAAAAAATGAAACAATTAGAAATGTGGGCAAAGTATATATACCGACAATTTACAGAAGTAGAAATGAGAAAAGTCACAAAGAATTTTTGAAATGTGTTCAACTTTACCAAATGTGCAAATGAAAATTAAGAAAACAATAAAATACCATTTTCTCTCAGATTGGCTAAAACAAAACATAAAAAATGAGATTGAAAATATTTGATTGGTAAGGGTTTTGCAGTCAACATTCTCATACATTATTAGTGGTAGCGCAAAATAGTTCTGCTCATCATGTAGAGGGCAATTTGACAGTATTCATCAAAATTGCAAATATGTGCACTTGGAAGAATGAATCCATCTTTTTTCCTCTCCCTAGACAAAGATTATGAAAAAGGTTGTATACTGTCAAAAAACAAGTAGAACTAAAGCTTTACTTTTAAAGATGTAGCCCAAATCTTTAAAATGTTAAAAACAAAAACAAAGAGATTGAGGAGTAAGACTAAAGAAAATTAGAATATCTCTGCATAAGAAAATAGAAAGTATTAAGTTTTCCTTGCTTCTGAGAGGGCGGAGGGAAGAGAAATATGATTATGAGAAGGAAAAAATATGGACAGGGAAAGAAGTTTCTAGCATCATGGCACAGTGACCAAAGGAGTTTTAAGAATGAAAATTATCACAGTAAATTTTGAGTGGCTTGTGTTTTTGAAGTGCAAAACTTATGTCACCTCTCTAAACCTTGAGTAAATTTAGTTCACACACACACACACACACCAAAAAAAACTTTTTATGAAAGGTCATACTCATCTTGTTTAATAATATATGTAGTAGAGCTAAAGACCAAACATTGGCTATAGCCAACATTAGCCATAAAGGTCTAACAAGCCTCAGTAGCTCTATGAATAACAAATTTAAAAACCAATAAGTTAAATGTAAACAAAATACTACCTTGTTTGTTTTTGTTGTAAAAGTAATGGGGAGAAGCAGAGTTCTATATTTGACACAATGTAGTACAGAATAGGGGCCACGTATTTTAGATGGTAAGATTATCCATAAACTAAAGGAATTCACAGGAGCTGAGAAGTAGAAATGCCTATGAGAATTTGAGGTTCCTATGAATTTCCAATGGATTAGAGGTGGAATTAATCTTATCTACTTATCTAGATATAAAAAGGCAGGATGAACTCACTGACATTTTTTTTTACCTATGCATACTCTCAAAACCTTAGTTCCAATTCCCATGATCTATCTTAAAGAAATACTAGTGTTAATGCTCAAACATTCATGTACAAAAGTATTCATTGCAGTAGCATCTGTCTCTAAAATTTTGAAAATTACCTAAATATCTATCAGAATAAGAATGGTTAAAGGATAAGGAAAAACATGCACAAAGTATACCAATGGTATTAATAATGCACTATTAAATGAATAAAGATCATGGTATAAAAATGTGTTGTATAATCAATTTTTTTTTGTAGAAAACAGCCCAGATGTATTCCCTTGTGTGTATAGATGTATTTAAGTATATATATGTGTGTTTGTATATATGTGTATGTGTGTATATTTGTGTGTGTATCCTTACATACATATCTGAAAGAAAACATATTAAATCATTAACATGGCTACTTCTTAAAAGCAGGATTATGATAGAGACAGATGTTTTTGGTTATCTCCCTACTCTCTGCCATTATTTGAAGTTTCACAATTATCCATTACTTTTTAATTGTCTTTCTTCCCCTGCAGAATGCAGTCTCCTTAGGGCAGGAATTTTGAATCTCTCATTATACCTTCAGTACCTAAAAGAATGACACAAATTAAATTGCTCAGTTAATAGTTATTAGGTACAGAGAAGAGGAGATAGGTCAAGGAACTAGTTTCTAAGATACCTGGAGAAAATAAAGTCTTTCAAGAAAGAAGGAGCAGTCAAATGCTACTGAGACCTGAAGGAAGGTAAGTACTATATGTTTCCATTAGAAAAAAAATTAGAAGGCATCATTAGAAAGAAATTAGAAGGCATCATTAGAAATAGTTCATGGGTGAGAGTTAGGTGCATGATTGGGAGCTGTGAGAAAATGGCACAACATATTATCTGGGAAACTTTTTTTGAGCATGTTTTTCCATTAGTTCTAGAGAGGTTATACAGCATAGTGGTTAAAAGCATTGACTATAGAGCCAAACTGACTGGAGTCAAATTTGTCTCTGCCACTAGCTGAATGACCTTGAATAAGTTACTTGAACTGTCTGCACCTTAGTTTCATCTCTGTAAAATGGGATAACAACAGTATTTACAAATTTAGTTTTAGTATTAAATAAGTTAGTATAATTTAAGCACTTGGAACAGTGCTTGTTATATAATAAAGGTTCAATAAATAACTATTATTACTTCAGAAGGAGGGAAAGAAGGAAGGAAGGAAGGAAAGAAGGAAAGAAGGAAGGAAGGAAGGAAGAAAGGAAGGAAGGAAGGAAGGAAGGAAGGAAGGAAGGAAGGAAGGAAGGAAGGAAGGAAGGAAAATGAATGTGCTTGGAGAATACTCATAGTTTGACTTCCTTTTATATTTAAGATAGTAAGAATAAGTAGTCACTCACCAAAGCTTATGAATCCCTTTTTTGTCTTTTGTGAGCTCCTTCTTTTGTTTTCCTTAGCAGTAATTTCACAGCCTCATTACTCTTTCCAACCTAAGTGGGACAGTTTAATCTACCACATTTTGTGTCTCAGTCTCAGATTCTAGGTGGTACATTAATATGGGATCCACACAGTTTCTTCTTTCATACATGAATCAATTACATATATAAAAAACTAATTCCCAGCATATACTTATATGTGGATTTTTTTGATTTGTGTTTCTACATAAATGATTTGTTAGATTATATTTTCCAGTATGCCATGAGATATTTCCATTTATGTTCCTACTTTCTATCCAGTTGTATTATGGGACTTGCTGCCTCTAAACAGATGGAGACTATCAGAGGAGCAAGGATGCTTTCAGACACAGTAGCCAAGACTTTTGCTTCTGATGAACATAAACTAAGAGGAACCAGATATACTCCTACCTGTATACAATCGATCAGACAAACCAGACAAAATACATGAAATAATGGTTTTCTAAACACTGAACACCAGGCAATAAAGTACAATGATACCTAAGAGGCAGGAAATAAATTGAGACCTATGAGTGTTCCATACTGCTGCCTTGAGAGAGCTTCCAGGTCATGGCACAGGGAGGGGGAACCCAGGCAGAGACTGGAAAAAGTGGCTGAATTGAGGAGACATTGTTGAGAGTCTGGATTGACCAAAAGGATTAGAGTTCATAAGAGTATCAGAAAGAAAAGAGCTACACAGAGAACGAATACCAGAGATCTGTAGAGGGAGCCCCTTGAGTATTAAATTAAGTACTGAACACCAAATGCATGTGAAGAAGCCACTCAAGTCCTGAGAAAAAGCAGGGTCAGAAATAGTTCCCGTTTCCACTAGCCAAAGTGAAAAACATCATGATTCATAAGTCGTTGAGAAGTGGGTCTTGACTTATTAGTGTGAAATAATTAGTCCAAGATTAAATATGTTTCAATCCCACCCAATTAATCTAAACAAGTCCCAAAAGGATCAGTCTATTTCCAAACAATTCAACTGCATCCCATAATGCCCAATAAGATGAAATTCACAATATCTGATACCCAATAAAAAGTTAAGAGTCATGCAAAAAGGCAGGAAAATAAAACCAATAATAAGGAGAAAAAATCAACATTAATGGCTAAGAACTTATAGATGATAAAATCGACAAAGTACCTAAAACAATCATTATAATTGTATTACATATGTGCAAACATTAGGTAGACATTAAAGATATAAGGTTAATTCAAATTAAGTACCTAATGATGAAGACTACAATGTATTAAATGAAAAATACAATGGATTCCAGAATATTAAATATTGCAAAGAAAATATTAGTAAAATTTCAAGATATAAAAATAAGAACTAATTGAAATGAAATATGAAGAGGAAAAATAAAGACAAGATGCAAGTAAGCAAGGAAGGAAAGAAAAAAGAAAGGAAAAGAAGAGAGTATACATGAGAAAAAGAGAAGAACAGAGCATGAGCGAGCTATGAGACAACTTGATGACCAAATATATATTTAATTGGGGTCTCTGAAAGAGAAAGAGCAGTAATAAAGAGAGAATACATACATTACAATATCAGAAATAAAAGAGATAATCTCAGAGACTCTATAAATACTAAAATAATACTAAGGAAACAATATGAACAACATTATGTCAATAAATTCTACAACTTAGATGAAATGAAAATAGTCCTTGAAAGACAAAGTACCAAAAATCACTAAAAAGAAAACATGTCCCAAATGACCCTGTATCTATTTAAAAAATAGATTCTGTGTTTAAAAACTTTCAGATGTAGTGGCTAAAGAGGAATTAGTATAATCCTTTTAGTTACTAAGTCTGAAAACTGAGAGATATTCTGAATTTTTTGTTGTTTTGTATTACCAATATTTAATCTCCAAATTATTTATTTTGATTTCAACTCTGAAAAAATACCTTAAAATAGTCTTCCACTTTTCAACACCTACTGCCATCATCTTATTCCAGTCACTAAAAATCTTTCACATGAAGGACTGCAGCAGTCTCCAAAGTTGTTTTCCAGAATAAAATCTGTGGCCCACATTTTCCACGGTGAAATATTGGACAAATTTCAGTTCCTTAAAGTTAACCACATGATAAAATCCAACTTCTTATCATTTTATATATGACCTTTGGGGATCTAGTTTGTTTCCTGTCTCTCCTCACTTCTTATTTTGTGCCCCAGCAACATGAAACTAGATATAATTCCTTAAACACACTATGCTTGTTCATGTTTCTGTGAATTTGCATAAACCCTTCCCTTGACATACAGTGTTTTTTTTCCTTTTTGCTATCTGGTTAAAAATAGTCATTCTTTAAAATCCTGCTCCACCCAAAGTCAACAGGTTGTAGTGTCTTAAAGCTTAGTTGTGATGTGAAATTTGAAACCACATCAATGAATTGTCCTTACTCTCTTACATTAAAAGCTATTTGAAAAATCTTGTATTTTCAATGGCTCTTTTACTCACACATGATTTTAAACTATCAGGTATTTGTAATTTGAAAAAAAATTGTTCACTAAATTATAAAGATCTTCTAAATATTGACATATTTTATTATACAATAGTACAAAGTCACCTTCATTATTGTCACCACTAATCTTATCAGAAAAATCTTTATGTATTGGGAAGCTGTCAATCTATTGGTAGTGGTAATAGTAACAAGTTGTCCAAAATTCTACTTTCCACTTGTAATATTAAATATTATTATTGGCCAAAAAATTACTACCAGTGATTTTCCCTGAAGAGAGTTACTTCATTCATTTTTATGAAAATATTGGACAAATACTCAAGTCTAAATAACAATAGTTCATCATTCATCCTTTCTAGTAAGATTATGTTCCATGAAAAAGTGGCCTGTTGAGCACATGCCTTAAACAATTGTACAAGTACTTTTCCTTGAAATAGTCACCCTACTTCACTATGTAGAGTGTTTTATGTTCACTCCCATTTCATCAAAGACTATCAAGAAGACACACACAATTGTCAAGCTTTAATATAATTAATAAATTTTACTGCTTCATTGAGGACATTCATAAGTGAAACTGTTTTATTTATCTGCAAGTACAAAGTGGTTAAGAATACAATGACTAATCTTATTCTTTGATGCTACTGCACTGTTTCATACCAAAGTCCCTGCAGTTTTACCCATGATTGCTTTTGCACCATCAATATGAATGTCAACACAATGAAAAAAGGCCAACATTTTAGGAATAGTATTACAAAAACAATGTTAACATTGCAGAACCTCTGAAGGGATCTTGCAGACCACACTTTGAGAATCTCTGAAATGGAAAACCATGACAGAGAAAGATGGTACTTGACAGTGCTACAATAATTGGGATTTAGGAAAATTTCCAAAAATTGTTTAGTTAAGATTTTTTGATTGCTTATTATATTTTTGTTAGTCTACAAAACAGAAATTTCCAAAAATTATTTAGATAATATTTATCCATGTCCTGATGGAGTTTATACACTAGTGGGAATAAGTCAATTGAAAAGAGAGAGGTGTGTATAAATTTGAGCTGTACAGTAACTTAGGACAAATGGTTACAGTTCTTTTTACTGTGACTTATTTAGTAGTCAGTCAAGCAAGATGTTAGCTAAATGTTTTCATTCATTGTAATTCAATATTTGTTTTGCATAATAAGCCACAAGTGAACAGTTGTGAATTTTTTTGAGGCGTTTTGTGTTCAAGTCTAAATTCACTGTAGCCTTCAGATCTAGATTGCAGAATGCAATATTGCTTACATTTTGATTTCCTCTTTTATTTTTAATTTTTTCTTGAGATCGGAAAGATGACTTCTAACAGAAGATTAACAGGAGATGTAGGAACTTGAGACTATTAAGCCATCAGCCTCACCAGGACCTAAAATGGTAAAGGTCCTATAGAACTTACTAATAACCTGCGACCATAAATGTCTCCAATTGTCACCTGGGGCTGTTTGTCAGTGTCACTCTCCTCTCTACACAGCTAAAGTCTTTTTCAGATTCAGTTACAGTCATGAAATCAGTGCTCTACTAACTTTCCTTTCCTCTGCTGTCAAAATCTAGGAAAATTATATCCACAAATTGAAACTCAAATGTGATTTTAGTAGAGGGTCTGGGAAGACTCATTAGCAAGCAAAAGCTTCAAATAGAAAACAGCGCCACTGAGTTAGAACACATTGCCAAATTGATTCCATTTAAATTGATTTGCCCTGTCAGATGGTGTAAGTAGTTAAGACTATTTCTAAGAACAAGTTAACCATTTTAAAGGTGATTCAAAAGGGTGTGGTTGACAATGGAAAATAAGCTGAGTTTTGGTCCTGAGGGATAAGAATCTCTGTCCTGAATTACATTAATCTCTGCTATTGAAGTAATTCAATTAAACTCTATGGGCCTCTGTTTTCTCACCTAACAAAATGGGACTATGAACATTTACAACAAATATCACAGAGTTTCAAATGGAAGAATATATTGGAAAATATGTTGCACATATGAAATTTAAAATATGTTAAAATAATAATCACCAGACTAAATAAGCACTGTAGAGGTGAGAATTTCTAGAAACTGAAATCTGTAAATGTTGATTTTTAATAGTTATAGAGTTATCTTTTCATTTTAAGTCCTCTTCTACTATTTACTCCTCTAGTTCGAAATAACATATTTCGCTAATGATAGAAAAAAAAAAAAACAGAAGTATTTTTCAATCCTTTCCTAAATTAAAGAAGTATTTTTACTCTCATCTTTATTCATTATTCCCTAACCACTCATCATCAGAAAGTAGTAAATATTCTAGTCATAACAGAACTTTCTTATACAACACAAACAAAAAAATGTTCTTTTGTGCTTCTATGTTTTTGCACACACACACATGTGTGTATATATACATATACATATACATATACATATACATATACATATACATATACATATACATATACATATACATATACATATATTCTTCTGATTAATTTTCTCTTGCCTATAAAAATCCAGTTGAAAGGCTATTTTCTTTGTAAAGACTTTCCTAACTCTCCAAGACAGAGTTAGTAGAACCTCCTCTCTCTTCTGATTACATTGTGTACTAATTTTGTACAAATGAGTACAGAATAGATATACTGCCACTTATTATATTTTGGTGTAGTTTTTTATCTGTCTCTCCTTCCCCAACTAAATTATGAGCTCATTAAAGATATTGGTCATGTCTTCCTTCTACCCTCTCAACACACTTCCTCCCAACACACTTCCTCCCAACACAGTTCCAACCATATAACTGTTAAATAAAAATGAATGAAATCATGAATATATCCTTCCAGCTAAGCCTTCTTTAGTGTATAGATATGTGACAGATATGAACATGTGATCTCAATGTGACTTCCATGTAAATGTGCTTCTTTCATCCCTACAGCTCTGCCCTAGCCCCCCAGAGAATATCTTAAATGTGACTCAAAAACTCTGATCCATAGCTTTATTTAAATAAAATATAAGTTAGCAATTAAAAACATCATCTAAGCAAACATGAAGTCATTATGTAAAATGAAACCTGAACTTCCTTGTACCAACAAAATTCACATCAAGACCTGAGCACAACCTATGGTCATGCCACCCTGAACAAGCCTGATCCCATCTGATCTCAGAAGCTAAGCAAGGTCGGGCTTGGTTAGTACTTGGATGGGAGACCACCTAAGATGACCAGGTGCTGTAGGCATAAAAATGTAAAAAAAAAAAAAAATAAGAGACTGAAAGTTGACAAGGTCTTTGCAATCTGTGAAGTCAACCAAGAGTTGCCTTGCCGAAAAAATGAAAAAAAAAAAAAAGACCTGAGCATAGAGAGAAAAGGATGGTTTTTTTTGTTCCTCCCTTACTCCCTCACTCCCTCACTCCCTTTCTCTTCCTTCCTTCCTTCCTTCCTTCCTTCCTTCCTTCCTTCCTTCCTTCC
>CM053505.1:55435150-55450894 GCA_028627145.1 Eidolon dupreanum | reverse complement strand
ATTTTCAGTGAAGAAAAAAGGAAAACCAGAAAACCAAAAAATTTTTAATCTCTCATTATGTATTGTAGACTACAGAATTACTTTCACTACTTCTTAAATCTTTTCTCCAGTAAGTTCTCCAACACTCTATGGTAGGGATTGGCAAATTTTTTTCTGTAAAAGGCAGATGGTAAATATTTTAGACTTTGCAGGTCGAGAGGCAAAATCAAAGATATTATGAAGGTACTTACAAAATAATACAAACTTCCTTAAATTTTTATTGACAAAGTTCAAAAATATCATAATAATAATTAAAAATGCTTTTTTCATAATATAAGTCTACTAATGAGAAGAATAAAATTATTTTGAAGGAAAGGAGAGGTAACATTTTATTAATTGGAGTTCGAAGTTAGTGTTCCCAATCAGTAAAATTGACTGCAAATTTCACTCGTTAATGCTGATCTGTAATGAGATTTCAAGTATTTCATTTTTGAAAATGCCCTTTCACACAGAGGGTAATACATGTGACATTTAAAATGCTGGTAATTGCATCAATATGATTTATAGTAACAGTAAGAAGTGTTAAGAGCTCAATACACAATCTCTTTCAGAACTACTCAACTGTGTTGTTGTAGTGCAAAAGCGTCCATAGAGGGGGGAAAATTAATTAGTGTGGCTGTATATCAATAAAATTTTACTTACATAACTGAAATTTGAATTTTATAGAATTCTTACACCTCCAAATGTTATGCTTCTTCTGTTTTTTTTTTTTTTCAACCATCTAAAAATTATTCTCAGCTCATGGACTGAACAGCAGCAGGTGGTAGACTGGATATGGCCATTGACTGTGGCTTGCTGATCTCGGTGATATGGCGTGCCCTGCATGACAGTCATGGTCACAGTTGACTTTTGATGGGGTTGTTGGTAGAATGCTCAGACACAAAGAGACAGAAGAAACAGGAGATCCTAAGTTGCTTCTTTCTACTCGGTCCTCGCTTAACTGCCCTATTCTTATACTCCTGCTCTCAGATTCTCATTCTCTTTACCTTATGCTACTATCCCTAAACTGGGTATACTCAGCATTCTGAAGTGTAATGAATATGCTTTTAATGTCTGGCAAAAATTTACTCCTTCATAATGCAGTATTTCTATTGTTTGAAACCCTACTGACTCCACTTTCAGGCAAGCAAAGAGCCCTACAAAATGACCCCTAGACCTCTCATAAGATGTGTGTGTGTGTGTGTGTGTGTGTGTGTGTGTGTGTGTTTTGGAAAGGGATGAGAGTGTAGGTAAGTGAGCACGAATATGGAACTGACTAGGCCAATGGGCATACATGAGAGGAAAACTAGAATCACAATTCTGAAGCATGGGAGATGAGAACTGGTCTTTCATTATGAATAGATGAATATCAATTGTGTCGCTATACAGTGAGAAAGATGCAAGATGTTTGAAACTTCCCTGTCATCAGTGGAAATTGTTAGCATTTTGCTTGTTTTCCCATCAAAAAACTAATGAGAAACATGGAATTCTTCTTTTGGGGAAGGTAGTGGGGGGAATAACATTTCATTTAATTGAGATTTAAAGTTATTATTTCTTAGCAATTAAAATTGATTGAAAGTTTGTTGTCATTGTTAATGCCAATCTGTGATGAGATTTTATGTATATCTAAGTTAGAAAAGAAAAACTAAAAAACTGGTTTACCTGTGTAAAAATTAAATGAATTTAGACATGTACATAAACTGATAAATGTTTTAGGCCTAATTACCATAAAGCACAATGTAAGAAGTCATAGTTAAGCGAAAGAATATATTTAGTAGTCACATAACCCTGATTCTAAACTCCATTTTTGTCCCTTACTAATTAAATGACCTCTAGTAAGTTATTTGATTTCTCTAAGCATCATGTTTTCCTTGTGAATACTCACAAGGTAGACATAATTATCTTTAGTTTGTAGATAGGTGAGCAAGTTATATAATAGACACATTCCCATAACTAGAACTAAAAAAGAACCATTTTAATCTTTATAAATAATGTACATTATTAAATATGTTCTATAAAGTTTATAATGATTGCTGCTTGATATGAACAGCATATTAATCATATATGATCACATTATTCTCTTATAATTCTCTTTCATCCAACCAATACGTATCCTACACTATTCTTCGAGGTTATCCTACTCAGAATGCCACAAATGCTATAAGACTTTCAGATATCTCGAGACCAAAACAGTCACTCTTCTCTGAAGTCTTGCAGTTTGTAACTTTTTTCTTTTGGTATTTACTATCTATTTTTAATTACATTTACATTTAATGTCATGCCCCACAAAACAGTTTGGTCAGTGTTGAATTGCATGTGGTCCCATATCATTATAATGGGGCTAGAAAATTACTATTCCCTAGTGAAGATATAACCATTATATCATAGTGCAATGTATTACTTATGTTTGTGGCAATGGTGGTGTAAACAAATCTACTGTGCTGTCAATCACATAAAACTATAACAAACACAATTATAGACAGTATATAATACTAGATTATGATAATAAATGACTATTACTGGTTTACATATTTACTATCTATACTATTTATCAATATTTTAGAATGTACTTTTTCTACTTGTTAAAAAGAAAAAGTTTTCTGTGAAACAGTATACCAGGTTATGCAGGCAGCAGTCTCATACATCTTGTGTTTACTATGTCTTTTGGTCACACTGTTTTCTCTTGTGCTTGATTTAATCTCATGTTGTTTGGTATAGTAATATCCTGTACAGCCTTGTAGCCTAGGAGAAATAGGCTATGCCATATAGCCAAGATGTATAGTAGGCAATACCATCTAGGTTTGTGTAAGTGCACTTGACCAGTCAACCAGTCTTACCACCATTATGCAGTTTTTACTTCCTTTCCAATTCTACTCACAACAATATATCCCATGGCATAATAATCACAGACCTATGACTATTATTATTTTTTAATCTGAATTTGTCTTCTCATTGCATGTCTCTTTCTAGTCCAAATCACTGTATGGTCTGCTGCCAGAATAACCTCTTGAAAACATCAATTGTCATTGTACTAGCTTAAAAATATGCATGACTTCATATTACACATAATTCTTTCTGGAGTTGAAGGGTCTCCACAACTTAAACTTGCTTTATTGCTGATTATAAATACTGGAGAACTGACTTAGGTAAAAGTGAAAAAGTCAAAATTCTCATCTTTCTCATTTATTCTCCAAATGACTCCTATGTCCCAGAGATATGACCTCGTCATCTATCTGTGTTTTTGCTCATTTCATTCCCTTTGCTTTCTATGTTTGTCTTTATTTTCATTTATTTAATAACCATTTGTTCTTCTAGATCTAGTTTTAATTACAGTTTATTGGTGAAGACGTTCCTTAACACCTCAGTCCACAGGAATTATAACTTCTCTTGTCTTCCTAGATATATTATTAATAGTATAGTTTACTTTGTATTATTTCTTTTTTTCACATATATATATATATCTCCAAAAATTATAGAAAATTAGTGAGAAAGCTCATTACTTTCTTATATTTTTATTTTAATATCTGACAATAATGTTTATTAATCATGATAATTATATGTCCTTCTTTGTAAGGAAAAAATTCAAAAAGGACAACATAACTCCTGCTTTGATTGATTCAATAGCATTTCCCTTAGATGTAATTAATTTTTTTTCTGATGGTTTCTTAGAACTTCATTTTATTAAGTAACTACCAGCCCTGGTTTATTGCTAATTAAAAAATTTTTTGTTCCCACAGCTCATTTCCAAAATTATAGTCTTCAAGACCAAATTTTTAAAAAAGTGTATTTAAATAACTTCCACATTTCAGCAAGCTGTTGTCATCATGTAGTTCTCAATTTGTTTTTCACATACTTTTAATATAATATATTGTCCATTTACAAATAAAAGACAAGAACTATTAGTTTATGTTATATATTAAAAAGATGTTATATAGTGAGTAATTATGACTTAATTCACATTTGACAAGTAGATTTAAATAGGAGTTCAACAACAATGTCCAGCGAGATTTAAATAAATAATATCTGTTCATAGGACCTTGGTTAAATAGCCAAAAGTCTACACAGGTCACTTGTGTTCTTCATTGCAAATTGCATTGCACAAGAAATAAAATCAATTGATAAAATAAGATATGGTTTAATGTAAATTGAACTTGTGGGTTTTCTAAATGAAATACATAATGTGTATTTCAGATGCATGGTATAGAACTAAATGTCTTTAATTTAAAAAATAAAAAGAACATTTTCTAAAACTTTAAATAATGCTTTATGTCTTATTTTCTGTTTTAGAAGTGAATTCTATGGTATCAACCTGTGGAAGATATATGTCAGAGGAATTCACAGCCAGGGAGCACATATTTTAATTACATTCCCAGTGTGGACACACTATTTGACTTTATAAAATGTCATTTTATTTTATAAATTTTTAAAAGAATTTTTATTGTTTATTGGGGTAGCATTGGTTAATACAATTATATAATTTTCAGGTGTACATTATATTTAGACATCTATATATTTTATTGTGTTTACCACCCAAAGTACAGTTTTCTTCAGCTACCATATATTTGATCACATTTATCCACTTCACCCTCCCCCTACCACCCTATATTTGATCCCCTTTACCTGTCTACTTTCCCCCTCCTCCCCAGACCCTACCCTCTGGTAACCACTAGTCAATTGTTCATGTCCATGAGTCTCTACTTGTTTGTCCTATTCATTTGCTGCTTTTAGATTTATATACAACATATGAGTGATATCATGTAATTTTCAACTTTTTCTGTCTGGCTCATTTTGTTTAGCATGATTATCTTGAGGGCCATCCATATTGTAACAGATGGCAGTATTCCATCTCTTTTTATGGTTGAGTAATATTCCATTATATATATGTACCACAGATTCTTTAGCCAATTATCTATTGTAGGACACTTCAGTTGCTTCTATGTCCTGTCCACTGTGAATAATGCAGCTATGAACATCGGTGTGCAAATATCTTTCTGGATATGGGTTTTCAAGGCTTTGGGGTAAATATCCAGTAGAGGGATTGCTGGATCATATGGTAGATTAATCTTAGTTTTTTGAGGAACCTCCATACTGTTTTTCATAGTGCCTGTACCAATTTGCAGTCCCACCAACAATGTACGAGCATTCCTTTTTCTCCGCATCTTCTCCAACATTTGTTATTACTTATCTTGTTAATTATAACTATTCTAACAGGTGTGAGATAGTATCTCATTGTGGTTTTGATTTTCATTTTCCTAATAGCTAGCAATGTTGAGCATCTTTTCATATAATTGTTGGCCATTTGTATGTCTTCTGGGGAGAAGTGTCTGTTTAGATCCTCTACCCATTGTTTGATTGGATCGTTTGTTGTTTGTTGTTATTCAGTTTTATGAGTTATTTGTATATTTTGAATATTAGGCATTTATCAGAGACATTGCCTGCAAATATATTTTTCTGTTCAAATTGTTGTCTCTTTACCTTGTTGACAGTTTCTTTTGCTGAGCAGAAGTTTTTTAGTTTGATATAGTCCCACTCATTTGTTATTATTTTTTTAATTTCCCTTGCTTTTGAGGTCAAATCCATAAAATGCTCTTTGAGTCTAAAGTCCTTGAGTTTAGTTCCTATGTTTCTTCCATGCAATTTATTTTTCAGATCTTACATTCAGTTCCTTAATCTATTTTGAGTTAATTTTGGTGTGTGGTGATAGACAATGGTCTAGTTTCATTCTTTTGCAGGTAATCTCCCAGTTTTCACAGAACTATTTATTGAAGAAGCTTTCCTTTCTCCACTGTACGTTTTTGGCTTCTTTGTTGGGAATTTTTGCCCATATAAAGATGAGTTTACTTCTGGACTCTCAATTCTGTTCTACTCGTCCTTATGTCTGTTTTGCTGCCAATAACATACCGTTTTGATTACTGTCGCTTTGTTGTATAATTTGAAGTTAAGCAGAGTGATGCCTCCAGCCTTGTTCTGTTTTCTCAGGATGGCTTTGGCAATTTTGGGTCTTTTGTTCTTCCATACAAATCTGATGATATTTTATTCTATTCTTTAAAAAAATTCTAATGAAATTTTGATGGAGATTGCATTAAATCTGTATAATGCTTTAAGTAATATGGTCATTTCAACTATATTGATTCTTCCAATCCAAGAATACGAGATATTTTTCCATTTCTTTGTATCTTCTTTGATTTCTTTTATTAGGGTCTTGTAGTTTTCATTATATAGGTCCTTCACATCTTTCATTAGATTTATTCTTAGGTATTTTATTCTTTTTGTTGCAATTGCAAAAGAAATTATTTTTCCCACTTCTTTTTCCGACAATTCATTATTAGAGTATAGGAACACTATGGGTTTTTGAACATTGATTTTGTATTCAGAAAATTTACTGTCTTTGCTTATTGTTTCTAGTAATGTTCTTGTGGAGTTTTTAGGGTTTTCTATATAGGGGATCATGTCATCAGCGAACAGTGAAAGTTTGAGTACTTCATTTTTGTTTGGATACTGTTTACATCTTTCTCTTGTCTGGTTGCACTTGCTAGGACATCCAATGTTATATTGAATAACAGTGGTGATAGTGGACAGCCTTGCCTTGTTCCTGATCTTAGAGGAAAGGTTTTTAGTTTTTCAACATTGAGTATAATGTTGGATGAGGGTTTATCATATGTGGCCTTTATTATGTTAAGGTGCTTTCCTTCAATACAGATTTTGTTGTGTTTTGATCATAAATAGATGCCGTATATTCTTGAAGGCTGTTTCTGCATCTATTGATATGATCACATTTTCAATTTGTTTATGTGGTGTATCACGTTAATCGATTTGCGTAAGTTGAATCACTTCTGTGCCCCTGAGATGAAGCCCACTTGATCGTGGTGTATAATCTTTTTAATATGTTACTGAATTCAGTTCGTTAGTATCTTATTTAGGATTTTTGCATCTGTGTTCATGAGAGACATTGGTCTGTAGTTTTCTTTTTTTGTGTTATCCTTACCTGGTTTTGCTATCAGAGTAATATTGGCCTCATAAAATGAGTTGGGAATTATTTTCTCTTCTTCGATTTTTTAGAAGAGTTTGAGAAGAATAGGTATTAAATCTTCTTTGAATGTTTGGTAGAATTCACTGCCGAAACCATCTGGTCCTGGACTTTTACTTTTTGGTAGGTTTTTGATGATTGTTTCAATTTCCATACTGTCTATTGAGATTTTTCAGATATTCTTGATTCAGTCTAGAAGAATGTATAAGCAGATGTTTTGGAATGGAAGGCTCTGTATATGTCAATTATGACCAATGGTCTAATGTGTCATTTAAGAATGTTATTTCCTTACTGATTTTCTGTTTGGATGATCTGTACATATCCGACAGTGGGGTATTTACGTCCCCTACTATGATAGTGATATATTTTTCTGTTTCTCCCATTAGGTCTGTTAGTAATTGATTTATATAATTGCAGCTCCCTGATTGGGAGCATAGATATTAATAAGTGTTATGTCTTCTTGATGCATGATTCCCTTTATCATTATGAAGTGTCCTTCGGTATCTTTCTTCAACTTTTTTATTTTGAAGTCTATTTTGACCAATATTAGTACTGCTACTACTGCTTTACTCAGAATGCTATTTGCTTGAAATATGATTTTCCACCCTTTCATTTTGAGTCTATATTTGTCTTTGGAGCGGAAATATGTCTCCTGGAGGCAGCATATGTTTGGGTTTTATGTTTTGATCCATTCTGCAATTCTGAGCCTTTTAATTGGTGAGTTCATTCCATTTACATTTAGGGTATTTATTGAAATATGAGGTCTTCTTATAGCCATTTTATCTTTTGCTTTCTGGTAACTCAGTATTTCCATTGCTTCCTTGTCCTTATGTCTCTGTTTTCTTTATTTTGGTTGTCTTTTGCGGGATTTCCCTCTGATTCTTCTTGTTTAATGTTATATACTTCAGTTCTGAATCTTTGGTGTGTGGTTACCATTATGAATATGTAAAGGATAGTTATATATCATATCTATATCATCTATATCTATATCTATATCTATATCTATATCTATATCTATATCTATATCTATATCATCTATCTATCTATGTTTATATCTATACACACACAGTCATCCATTTTCTTCTGCATGTGCCTTATCTCCATTCCCCTTTGAGAATTTGGATCTTTGAATCCTCCCCTTTTCAGTCATTGTTATCTCAATTTGTCCCTATGTATGCAGAATATTCATTACTATCTTGCTATAACAAGTCTCTTCTTATTATTTAAGTGTATAATACCCTGTTCTTAATAATGATTGCACTCCTCTGCTTCTATTTGCCTAATAGTCACTTTACTCCTAATTATGTATTTTGTTGTTGTTTTGTTGTTGTTTCATTTTATGTGAGCTGACCCCTTTCAGTATTTCCTGTAGTGCAGGCCTTGTAGTGAAGAATTCCTCAACTGTTTTATGTCTGGAAAGCTCTTAATTTCTCCTTCATAACTAAAGGAGTGCTTAGCTGGATCCATTATTCTAAGTAGTTCTTTTCACTTAATAGTTTAAAATTTGATTCTATTCCTTTTTGGCTTATAAGGTCTGTGCTGAGTAGTCCAATGATAATATAATGGGCTTTCTTTTATAAGTTACCGTTTTCTTCTCCCTGGCTTCCCTGATAATTTGATCTTCTTCATTGATTTTTGACAACTTTACTACAATGTGTCTTGGTGAAGACCTTTTTGGTTGAGATGATTGATTGTTTTGTTGATTTCTTGTATTTCAAGCTCCAACTCAGTCCTGAGATTTAGGAAATTCTCATCAATTATTTGTCCAAAAATGGTTCCAAATCCTTGCTCCTTTTCCTTTCCTTTGAGAATTCCTATTATTTTTATGTTTCCTCTCCTGATGGTATCAGCTAGTTCTCATATTTCTCTTTCATTATTATTATTTTTTTTTTTGTTCATTGGTTTCCCTCTTCTTCTTTCTGATTTATTTCTAGATTTCTGTCTTCGATATCACTGATCCTTTCCTCCATTTGGTTGACTCTATTTCCCAAGTTTGCTATTTCATTTTTCAACTCTTGCAGTGTGTTTTTTATCTCCAGAAGTTCTATTCTGTTCTTTTTGAGGGTTTCTATCTCCTTGCTCTGCTCATCTAGTTGTTATTTCAATTCCTGAAATTATTGAGATAACTCGTTTCAGAACTCACTGAGCTTTTTAAGAAGTACCATCCTGAACTCTCTGTCATTTAAGTTGCATATTTCTATGTTCATAAGCTTATTTTCTGGAGATTTTTCTCTTTGTTTCTGAGATGCCTTGTCACCTTGGTTGTTCATGGCATTTAATGAACTATTTCTCCATGTGGACATTAATAGAAGTGTATTGTGCTTTTTTTTTCCAGAAAAAATATTTCTTATATAAAGGTCTTTCTTTAGCCTGCTGCAAAGAAGGCACTTTTCTTTTGGTTTCCAGTAGGTCGTGTCTAAGCTTCTTGGATCCCTGCTTTATATAAAGCTTAAATAATGCCTTTTTTATTTTCCTGTAGATATTTAATCATGCATGCTACCCTCAGTTTCAGTCCCTGTCAAGGTCAGCGACAGTCTCGGCAGCATTTGTTCAGATTTCCCTGGGGCTCACAGTGTTTGATTTTGGAGGGTATGGGGGAGGAGTCTTCTGGGTTGGGTGTTAGGAGCTGTGACACATCTTCAGTTTTGCAACCAGAGCTGATAAAAATCAACTGTTGTTTCTCTGCAGTCCCATTCCGCTTCTCTGCCCTGATGATTGGACCATTCCACTGGCCAGCCACGTGGAGCTCATAGCTTTCCCATGCAGGGTTGTTCAGGCTAGTCACAGCACATTCTCCCCCTTCCCCTACTCCTGCAGGGAGCTTGGAATGCTGTGAAAGGCAGCTTCTTTGTTTCTCCTAGTCCACTGTCCAACTTCCGGGGTTCTGACCTGTGGTAGCTCCTATGCTCAGATCCCACACTCAGACATGCTGGTGTGCTGTTTGGGTGTTTTTTTGTTCAGTTTTAGATGTTCAGCTTATTGTTGTTTCAAGGCGAGAGATCTAAGGATATCTCACTCCACCATGTTTTCTATAAAATGTCATTTTAAAACAGCACTTATGGGGTCCCAGATGAATACAAATCTTTTCATATTAAAATAAAGGTAATCATCTGGGCCAGGATGACAGAGTGTCATCTCTTTCCCTGCCACTAGACTCAAGATTTATGTCCAGTTTCAAAAGTCATCTGATAGGCCAGTTATGCCAAGGTATTCTCAATAAAGCATTTGGAAACACAAAAGAAAAGTAGAACTTAGATGATTTTCTGCATAGTATATCTTTTTCATAAGTCACAATTAAGAAAACAGTAATGTAAAGTACCATTTTATTAAATGTCACTCAGCATTCATGATTTCATCATTATGATTGTTTAGAGAGGCTATAAAGTGGCTGATAGTCCAAGAATCAATATGCATACCCAGTGCAGTATAGTGTGGAAGCTATGGAAAACCTAAGAAAAGAAGGCAAAATATAGAAAGAAAATTAATTCATTTTCACATATAGAAAGCAAGGCACTCTACTATATTGATCACTCTGGAAGGGTTAGTAAAATTCAAATAAATTACATTTTTCACACAAGTAGCCTAAGGTTTTTTGTTTACTTTTTTGTTTAACTGTGTGCTTCTGTGTGTGTGTGTGTGTGTGTGTGTGTGTGCGTGTGTGTGTGTGGAGGGAGGGAGAGAGAGAGAGAGAGAACTAAAGCAAACAAAATTCTAATATATGTATTTGAATGAAGACGTGCTTGATTTAATTCTGTGATAGCAGGGGGTGAAAAGAGTCAACAAAAAATTAAGAGAGCAGCTACAATTTACCATAGCACATTTACAAAAGTTGGACTGGGGAAGAATCTTGAGAACTGATTACATTGAAAATTAGAGAAACAAATACAGACACATTCATTCCCAACTTTAGATATAGGTTAGAAGAACTAATTTAGCTTTAAGATTCAGGAAACAGAATTTGTTGTAAGATTTTGTTCTGTTCCCAACAGGAATACAAAGCAATCTGGGGTTAGAACTGGAAGGATATGGATAATTTTTGTTAACTCTATATATGTATAATTTTAAATGGTAGTTTAAACAAAAATCTAAAAGTCAATTTGTGGATTTGTTTTTTTTTGGTTGTTTGTTTATTATGTCAAAAATATTCAACTAGACTTACACTTCCATCTATAATGGAAGAAGAAACAGATTTACCCTCTTATCTTAACAAAAATCAAGAAAAATATTTAAGAAATATTTTTCAGAAATCTGACAAGGGACAATGTAAAATAGTTCTGACTATTTCACAATGTAAAAACTTCTGAAAGAAAGGGGAAAATGAGATGAGCCCTATAGTTGTCCTAGCTTACTGTTTAGAGAATTTTCAGGCTGTCTCACAGGGACAAGGGACCCAAACAGAGTCTGACCGTTTCTAGAGTTGAGACAAAATTTATTATTCAGAGAAATCATGGCAGATAGAATTCATAGGACAGAGTACTATAGAGGAGAGAGCTACCTAAAAAAAGTTCTGAAGATCTACAGAAGGTTTCTTATGAAGTTTTGACTATATACATAACTGTACATCCAGAAACTTTTGAGTGAGGGGAACTACTCAAAAGTAGCAGGCATAAAAACTCCTGGACTTCACATAGGTCTGAAATAATCATGTTCTATTAAGCCAGATTAGCAAGACCTTCTAAAATCTAGGGAATCAAATGGAGTCCTCGGGAGGTTGTCTGAATTAGCCTTAAGCTGGAGACTATCCAGTTCTGCTTAACAAAATTTAAAAGCAGCACACAAAAGGACCAAAATGTTTCCAGTAACTTCCCTGCACCCCATAACAAAGTTCTAAATTTATTTAAAGGAATACGAAAATATCTAGCACTAATTATATAAAATTTCACAATGTCTAGCATCTAATTGAAAATAAGCAGGCATATAAAGAAGCAGGAAATATGATTTTTAATGATAAAAACAATCAGTGAAAGGACAGAGGTCAGCACATGAAGCAGATAATGATATACTTAGTAGAAAAAGACATTAAAATAACTATTATAAATATAATATTTATGTTCAAGAAGGTAGAGAAAAGCATGCACATAATGACAGACATGAAAAATATAAAAATAACCCAAATTGAAAATTTTAGAGATGAAAAACACAAGATTTGAATTGAAAAATACACTAGAGAAATAGACAAAGTTTTGAGAGGAAGATGGAGGACTAGGTAAAAAGCAGGGTTCATCTCATCTCAGGTGTGCATTAAAATTACAATCAAATTATAAAATAATATGGAGGGTCACCTGAAGTCCAGCTGATCATAACACATACATCTGATAATATAAAGAAAAAGCCACATTGAGGTCAGTAGGAGGGGCAAAATTACGAATCGGACTGGCCCCACACCTGCAGGTGGTGGAGGAAACCAGGAAGAAGAATAAATCTGCGGAGGCTCTCCTGAAGGAGAAAGGTCCCACCTCAGCTGGGAGCTCCCCAGCCTAGGGTCCCAGCTCAAGGAAGAGGAGTTTCCAAAAACTCTGACTGGCCATCTGGGTGAAACAGGAGACTGAAACAATAGACACCCCTTTAAAGGGTCCACACACAGGCTCTTTCACCTGTGAACACTCACCTGGGGCACTGGTGGTGGGTAAAAGGCTAGAGCAAGATTCATACAGGGAAAGACTGCATTACCTGGCACCAGAACAAGGGCTGGATAGGCAGCCTCCATTGTGCCTTAGTCAGGCACCACTACAGAGCAATTTACAGACCACACCATGTTACCCATGCAGATACTTCCCACATGGTCATTTCAGAAGCTGCACAGGCAACAAACTTTGTCTAGAACAGTGTGGACATTGAGGGAAAATCAGTTGCGGGAAGACCTCTGCTGCCTGCAAGAGCTGCAATATCATGTGAGCGTATTTAAGGAGTCTGTGGTACTGCCCCAGACAACAGCTGGTCTCACTATGATCAGTAAATACAGTGGGAATACAATGCACAGGCACAGAAGTTGCAGCTAACCTGAGGCTGTATTGGCCTGACAGTCCTTGTGTATCTGAGATTCTGCTTCACACAAGTCACAAAGTGTTTACAGCCCATTGACAAGCAGCCACACCCATTCTGCTCTTTTCTGGGGTTGTGCAGTCTGCACGGGCAACATACATTGTCTAGCACAGTGAGCACATTTCAGGGAAAATAGTTGTGGGAAAGCCACTGCTACTTGTACAAACTGCAATACCTCTTGAGGGGACCACAAGGGTCTGTGGCACCACATCAGACTACATCTCATCTCCTTGTGGTCTGTTACTACTGGGGGAATGCACAGACATAGAAGTTGCAGAAAACTGAGGCCATTTTGTCCTGATAGCCCTTCACTCCCTGAGATCCTGCCCTATCCAATATGAAAACTTCCTGCTATACATTAATAGGAAGCTGCCTCTGCCCTGGGGTGGTGCATGCTGTGTAGTCAACAGAACGCAGCCAGTGAAGTGAGAAGAGTTCAGGGAATACAGTGACAGGAAGATTACTGCTGCCAGTATAAGATACAGTATCGCTTGGGTAGATCTCAGGGATTTTTTGGGCCCATCACAGATGGCAATAGTTCACGCAGTGATATCTGACTTTAGTGGGAGTTCATAGTCCCAGAGCTGGCAGCAACTCTGGTGCTTTTTAGGCCTGACATCCCCATGCACCAGTGAGACGACACCCAACCTAACTCACAAATTATCTTTGGCAACCTTGCTCCCAGGCAACACAGACAATCCTGTGCTTTTCTTGAAACATGAATTCAATAGCAAACAGCAGCACTCAGTTTGTGTTGTTCACACAAAGCCCATTCATCCAGGAGAAGCTTTCAGTGGCAGGCCACAAACTCATGCCCATGAGTTTCAGTAATTCTTACACAGAGCTCAGGTGTTTGCAGGCCGGAGGTGGGTAGCATTTGGCCTTGCTACAATTAGAAACTTGTATAGGGAGCCACAAAGACAGGGCTGGCATGTAAACTGACACTGCAGTGGCAGGGAAACATTTACTTAATAGATTCAGGAGACTCCTGGGATCTCCGCACCACCCAAAATGTATATGACGCAGAGGCTTTTCCAGTTTCAGAAACTTTCCGGCAACTGACATGCAGTATCAGGCTTGAGTACAGGTCCCTCTGCTAAACAGCCCTAGACCAGGTATGCAAGATAACTGGACTGCAGCCTACAGCGCTGTCTCTTCCACTTATCGATAGATCCAGCATAGGCAACAACCATCTGAGGATCGCTTTGTACCTCCCACCAGGTAGTCATAAGCAATCAAAAGGAGCAGCTGACCTTGGCCTACTGGGGAGCTCCTCCCAAGGGGCCACAAAACCAACACACCCAGAAGATGGCACTAGACCACAACAGAGCAACTCCTGACTAGTCCCATAAGCGGTACACCAAAAGGGTGGTCTCAACAAGTACACAAGGCTGCAAGGCCAAATCGCACACCATGGGATAAGCCCCTATACCCTATGGGTGCAGCCAATTCCCACAGTTAATCAGCCTGAGCATTAATCCTATCCACTGATGTACTAACACCAATAAAGACTTGGCATCAACAGAAGATCACATACAACCCACACAAAGATCACGTCCAGAGCTCTTGGTATAGGGGATTAGAGAGAGTGCACCGGTGGGTCACACAGGACAACTTCCACATGAGGCCATCTGACCAAGGCAGAGAGACAAAACAAATATTCCTGACAAATAGAAATGAATACAGAGTGGCTAATGAGAAAATAAAGAAACATGCCAAAGATGAAACAAGAGGAGAAAACTCCAGAAAATAAGCTAAATGAAACAGAGGCAAGCAACCTACCAAAGACAGAGATCAAAATAATGGTTATAAGAATGCTCAACGAACATATGAGAGAATGGATGAGCACAATGAGAACCTCAACAAAGAGATAGTAAACATAAAAAAGAACATAAAAACCATAAAAAATAACCATACAGAAATGAAAAATACAATAACTGAAAATGCACTAGAAGGATTCAATAGTAGATTGGATAAAGAAGATTGAATCAGTGAACTTGAAGACAAGGTAGCAGATACAAAGAATCAGAATAACAAAAAGAAAAAAAGATTATTTTGAAAAATGAGGATAGTTTAAGAGACCTCTGAGATGACATGAAGTGTACCAATATCCAGATCATAGGAGTACCTGAAGGAGAAGAGAGAGAGCAAGAGTTTGAGACTCTATTTGAAAAAGTAATGACAGAAACCTTTCCTAACCTAGCAAAAGGATTAGATGTACAAGTTCAGAAAGCACAAAGAGTCCCAAAGAAGAATTCAAAAAGACCCACACCAAGACACATCATCATTAAAATGCCATATTTCAAAGACAAAGAAAAATCTTAAAAGCAGCAAGAGAAAGGCAGCTAGTTACTTATAAGGGTACCCCCATAAGAATGTCTGCTGATTTTTCAATGGAAATTTTGCAGACCAGAAGGGTCTGGCAAGAAATATTCAAGTTATGGAAAACAAGAATCTACAACCTTGAATACTGTACTCAGCAAGGCTTTCAATTGAAATGCAAGGTGAGATAAAGAGCTTCACAGACAGGGAAAAGTTTAAGAAATTCATCACCAACAAGCCAGTATTACAAGAAATGTTAAAGGGACTTCTGTAAAAGAAAGAAAGAAAGAAAGAAAGAAAGAAAGAAAGAAAGAAAGAAAGAAAGAAAGAAAGAA